>BLSH010092147.1:75070-86658 GCA_018402905.1 Glandirana rugosa
CCTCTCCTCACCCCTCCCATACTGTCACCCGTCATACATGTCCTCTCCCCACACTTACCATACTGTCAACCGTCAAACATGTCCTGTCCTTAAACCTCCTATACCGTCACCCGTCATATATGTCCTCTCCTCACACATCCTATCTTGTAACCACACTCCACTTCTGTACATACTGCCCACTGTCATATCCTCCACACTCCTCTCTGGTACATACTGCCCACTGTCATACCCTCCACACTCCTCTCCTGTACATACTGCCCACTGTTCTACCATCCACACTCCTCTCCTGTGCATACTACCCACTGACATCCCTCCACACTGTACACACTGCCCAATGTTCTATCCTACACACTCCTCTCCTGTATATACTGCCCACTGCCATATCCTCCAAATTCCTGTCCTGTACAAACTGCCAACTGTCATACCATTCACACCCCTCTCCTGTACATACTGCCCACTGTCATACCCTCCCCACTCCTCTCCTGTACATTCTGCCAGTCATACCCTCCACACTCCTCTCTTGTACATACTGCCCACTGTCCTACCATCCACACTCCTCTCCTGTATATTCTGCCCACTGTCATATCCTCCAAACTCCTGTCCTGTACATGCTGCCCTCTGTCATACCCTCCACACTCCTCTCCTGTACACACTGCTCAATGTCATACCCTCCACACTCCCCTCCTGTATATACTCCCACTGCCATACCCTCCACACTTCTCTCCTGCACATACTCCCCACTGTCCTACTCTCCACACTCCTCCCCGTACATCTTGCCCACTTTCATACCCTCCACACTCCTTTCCTGTACATTCTGCCCACTGTCATCCCTCCACACTCCTACCCTGTACATGATGCCCACTATCATACATCTACTCCTCTCCTGTACATACTCCCCACTGTCATACCCTGCACACTCCTTTCTTGTATATACTGCCAACTGTCATCCCTCTACATTCTCCTCCTGTATATTCTGCCCACTGTCACACCCTGTTCACTCCTCTCCAGTACATACTATCCAGTGTCATCCCTCCACATCCCCCTCCTGTACTAACTGTCCACTGTCATACCCTGCAATCTACCCCCCTGTACACACTGCCCACTGCCATATCCTCCACACTCCTGTCCTGTACATACTGCCCACCATCATCCTTCCACACTCCTCTCCTGTATATACTGCCCACTGTCATATCCTTCAAGCTCCTGTCCTGTACATACTGCCAAATGTCATACCCTTTACACTCCTCTCCTGTACATACTGCCCACTGTTCTACCATCCACACTCATCTCCTGTACATACTACCCACTGACATCCCTCCACACTTCTCTGCTGTACATACTGCCCACTGTCATATCCTCTAAACTCCTGTCCTGTACAAACTGCCAACTGTCATACCCTTCACACTCCTCTCCTGTACATACTGCCCACTGTCATCCCTCCACAGTCCTGTCCTGTACATATTGCCCATTGTCATACCCTCCACACTCCTCTCCTGTACATACTGCCAGTCATACCCTCCACACTCCTCTCCTGTACATACTGCCCACTGTCCTTCCATCCAGGGCCGTAGATAATTTATTCTTTTGGGGGGGTTCAGCTCATGGATGGGCTGCATTTTTACTGCCAACCCCCCCCCCTCCGCCAACTTCTCTACCCTAAAGTGGAGTTTCACCCAAAAATGGAACTTCTGCGGATCTGATTCCTCCCTCCCTCAGGTGCCACATTTAGCACCTTTCAGGGGGGAGGGGATAGCTTTCAAAACAGGTATCCACTCCCACTTCCGGGGATAGATTGCCACAATCTTGTGCGGCAAGCTACACAATGTCCGGCCCTTCTCTGATAGAGGCAAACGTTATAAAGGCTGTTGCACTCAGTAAGTAGTAGCGCCTATCAAATGTGACCCATTCACCATGCAGTTTTGGTGTGGGTTTTTAGGGGTAAATGGCTCCTCACAAATGCATAAACATACAGAATAAAGACAGAAAGCTAAGTCTTTGCTATAGCCACTGTGAAAATGAACTTTATTCAAACAGATGCAATCTACACAGCAATGGGCAACTGTTGAAATCATTAAAAAAAAAAAAAACCTTAATTAGACATATGGAACATGTAATATATATGGCGTGTAAAGTTGGCCATACATGGATCTGATCAAAAGAAAACAAATGGATTTCCCCATCCACAAAAGCAAGGTGGATGGAGAATTCTCCCCATTGCGTATTGTACTCTAAAGCTGGCCATACATGGATCAACATTCAGCAGGGACTGGCCAAATTTTGATCCATGTATGTGCAGCAAGGTTGTACAGAATTCATTCTACCGATCGACTACTGTACAACCGCCATATCAGATATTCCCTGTTCGATCAGCACCAAAGGCTATTGCCAGCAACGCTAATCAGTCTATTCTGATGGTGGGGAAGCCTCCCTGCTGTCAGAATACAAAGGCTCACTAGGGAGGATTCCCCCATCCACACTGGTATTAGGTCAGTGTTTTTTTCAACCATTGACTCATCTATGGCCAGCTTTAATTTTATGTAAGGTTCTACTTGGTGTATACGGGGCTCAATTCACAAAGCTGACACACCAGGATAAGAATCCTTATTTTCAAAAAAGTGACAGTGCTTTTCCAGTCCAGTGAGCTTTGAAAATGACAGTTACATGGATAAAATAAAAATCCTTATCCAGGTGTTAAAACTTTCTGAACTGAACCTGTAAAGTGTACTGTCAGGACTTCACAATGCACTACATAATGTCAACATCCTGGTGTCAGTCATTCTTGGGACTTCAAAATTCCCCAAATTAGTGTGTGTGTGTGTGGGGGGGTGACCTGGCCTTAATTGTCTGGATGGAACAGATATCTATAAATAGGTCTGGGTGAGCCTGATGTATGCTATTTGGTGCTTTAGTCTGGGTTTACATTACAGCATTGCAGTAAAAAGTTATGTGTGTTGGTGTGCTGCAGTGGCATGCATTATGAATGGCGCGCTAACACAATAAAGTTGGCCACAGACAGAGCAATATCTGACTGATTCAGCAGGGAGTGGATGAATTTTGATGTGTGTGTGTGTGTGTGGCCCTCTACTTGACGGACGTTGTTTGTTAGATCAACTTCTGTTGAATGGACAAGTTGGAAAACCTTTGGTGATGAGTAGAGTTGAGCGGACACCGGATGTTCAGGTTCGGCGGGTTCGCCGAACTTCGCGAAAAAGTTTGGGTTCGGCACCGAACTTGACCCAAACTTGACCCCGGACCCCGAACCCCATTGAAGTCAAAGGTGACCTGAACTTTTGGGCACAAAAATGGCTGTAAAAAAGTCCTGGAAAGGGCTAGAGGGCTGCAAAAGGAAGCAAAATGGGGGTAAGAGTAGGACAAGTGCCCTGCAAACAAATGTGGATAGGAAAACAACTAAAAATCACATAATAAAAATGGAGGAGGAGGTGGAGGAGGTGGATGGAGGTGGATGTGGGGTAGGAGGTTGAGGAGGCAGTGACCGTGGCTGTGTAGGTGGAAGTGGCGGTGGAGAAGGAGGAGGTAGCCAACACTGTTTTTTGTTTGTTTTTTTTTCTAATTGGGGTAGCCCCCAAAATATTAAAACATATTCAAAAAAATAAAAGAATACCAATGGCTGTGTGAGGCCGTTCTAAATGTCTATTCTGCACAAGGTACAGACAAGTCTTGTGGGATCCGTGCCTGGTTCATTTTAATAAATGTTAACTTGTCCTCGTTGCCTGTGGACAGGCGGCTGCGCTTGTCTGTGATAACGCCCCCTGCCATGCTAAACACACGTTCAGACAATACACTGGCTGCAGGGCAGGCCAGCACCTCCAAGGCATAAAGGGCAAGTTTAGGCCATGTGCCCAATTTGGAGACCCAGAAGTTGAATGGGGCAGACCCATCAGTCAGTATGTATAACCCTGTGCACACATACTGTTCCACCATGTTGCTGAAATGCTGCCTCCTGCTAAGACGTTGCCTATCAGCTGGTGGTGCTGTTTGTTGTAGCGGGCTGCTGACAAAGCTTTCCACATTTCGGCAATGCTAACCCTGCCTTCTGAGGTGCTGGCGGTGCCATAGCTGCTTGGTAACCTCTTCCTCCCCCTCTACCTTCACCTTGTGCTTCCACTGAGCCCCCGGTGTCATTTGGGAATGCCCTCAGCAGCGCATCTACCAGCATGCGTTTGTAGTCGTGCATCTTCCGATCACGCTCCAGTGAGGGAATTAAGGACGGCACGTTGTCCTTGTAACGCGGATCCAGCAGGGTGGCCACCCAGTAATCAGCACAAGTTACAATGTGGGCAACTCGGCTGTCGTTGAGCAGGCACTGCAGCATGTAGTCGCTCATGTGTGCCAGGCTGCCCAGAGGCAAAGACAAGCTGTCCACTGTGGGAGGTGTATCATCTGTGTCCTCCGTATCCCCCCAGCCACGCTCCAGTGATGCCCACGAGCTGCGTTGGGTGCCACCCTGCTGTGAACACGGTTCCTCCTCCTCCTACTCCTCCTCATCATCTTTCTCGTCCTCCTCATCCTCCAAAACTGTGCCCTGGCTTGAATTTTTTTTTACCTGGCCTATGCTGGTGCAGAAACCCACCCTCCGAGACACTTGTGAATGACTGGCCTGATAACCGTGGAAATGACCCCTCTTCCTCCTCCTCCTGTGCCACATCCTCTTCCATCATCGCCCAAAGTGTTTTTTCAAGGAGACATAGAAGTGGGATAGTAACGCTGAGCGTCATCAGCACTGGCCATGTACGTAGAGTACTCGAAACACAGCAATATGGTACACAGGTCTCGCATGGAGGCTCGCTCGTTGGTGGTGAAGTGGTGCTGTTCCGCAGAACGACTGACCCGTGCGTGCTGCAGCTGAAACTCCACTATTGCCTGCTGCTGCTTGCACAGTCTCTCCAGCATGTGCAAGGCGGAGTTCCACCTTGTGGGCATGTTGCATAGGAGGCGGTGAGCGGGAAGGCTGAAGTTCCGCTGCAGTGCAGTGAGAATGCCGAAAGCGCGCACAGACGGCCCGCACTTTCTGCAGCAGCTCTGACATATCCGGTTAGTTTTTTAGAAATTTCTGCACCACCAAATTCAGCACATGCGCCAGGCAAGGGATGTGCGTCAAACCGGCTAGGCCCAGAGCTGCTACGAGGTTTGGCCCATTATCGCACACCACCAGGCCGGGCTTGAGGCTCAGTGGCAACAACCACTCATCGGTCTGTTGTTCAATGCCTGTCCACAGCTTCTGCGCAGTGTGGGGTTTATCCCCCAAACATATCAGTTTTAAAACAGCCTGCTGTCGTTTCCCCCTGGATGTGCTGAAGTTGGTGGTGAAGGTGTTAGGCTGAGCGGATGAGGAGGCTGTAGAGGAGGAGGAAGAGGAGTAGGAGGAGGAGGCAACAGGAGGCAAAGAGAAATGCCCTGCAATCCTCGGTGGCGGAAGGACATGCGCCAAACGGCTAGTCACCTCAGGCCCACCCGCCACTACATTTGCCCAGTGTGCAGTTAGCGAGATATAGCGTCCCTGCCCGTGCTTACTGGTTTACGTATCAGTGGTTATGTGGACCTTGCCACAAATGGCGTTGCACAGTGCACACTTGATCTCGTCCCCGACTTGTTTGTGCAGGGAAGGGATGGCTCAACTGAAAAAGTAGTGGTGACTGGGAACCACGTACTGTGGGACAGCCACCGCCATCAGGTTTTTAAAACTGTCCGTGTCCAATAGACGGAATGACAGCATTTCAAAGGCCAGGAATTTTGAAATGCTGGCATTCAGGGCCAGGGATCGCGGATGGGTAGGGGGGTACTTCCTCTTTCTCTCCAGTGTTTGGGAGATGGACAGCTGTAAGCTTCCATGGGCCCATGGTGTGGAAATGCTTGGGGACGGTGGCGGACATGGTGGCGTTGTTGTCACATCGTCTGTTTGCTGGGTGGCAGGTGACACTGGCACTGTAGAGGTGGAGGAAGAGGCCGAGGCAGCAGCAGAAGAGGAAGCAGGAGGAGGCCGAGACCTTTCTTGGATATTGAGGTACTTATTTCACTGCAGCTCCTGCTTTGAATTTAGATGCCTGGTCATGCAGGTTGTGCTCAGGCTTAGAACATTTATGCCTCGCTTCAGGCTCTGATTGCACAGTGTGCAAACCCCTCATGTCTTGTCGTCAGCACATTGTCTAAAGGACTGCCACGCCGGGGAACGCCTTTGAGCTGCCTTTGGTGTGCTCGGTCCCTGGGTGCGGTGGTTAGTAGCAGGCGTACTGTCTAGGGGATGGTCGCTCCGCTTTTGCAACCTGCTTCCTCTTTTGCTGTGCTGGTGCCTCTGTGCGACCACCACCTCTTCCTCCAAACTGCACACGTCACTCGCATGACCTTCATTCCATGTGGGGTCTAGGACCTCATCATCCTCGACATCATCTTCCACCCACCCTTCACCACTGCCCTCCTTGTCAGTCTGCACACTGAGGCAAGCTGCAGCAGTTGGCACCTGTGTTTCATCATCATCAGAAATGTGCTGCGCTGGTGTTTCCATGTCCTCATCCTGCAACAGAAGTGGTTGGGCATCGGTGCACTCAATGTCTTCCACTTCTGGGGCAGGGCTATGTGGATGGCCCACGGAAAGCACACCAGCAGAGTCATCAAAAAGCATAAGAAACTGCTGCATGACTTGGTGCTCAGACTGCTTGGCTGATTTACAAGGGGCTGAGGTGAAAGACAGATGGCCATGGGGTTCAGGTGCCAACTCTGAGCTTTCATCAAGGGACCGGGTGGGAGACAATGTGAAGGAACTGGAGGCATTGTGAGCCACCCAATCTATTAGCGCCTGTACTTGTTCTGGCCTCACCATTTGTTGAGCGGCATTTGGGCCTACCATATAATGTTGAAGGTTCTGTCGGCTACTCGCACCTGAGGAAGGTGTTTCACTTGTGCATTTAGCTGGCACAGATCGACCACGTCCTCTTCTTGCAACAGGAACTTCACCAACACCACCAACACCAGCAGCACCAGCAGCACCACGACTACGTCCCTTATTTGACGCTCTCCTCATTCTGGATGCAAATGTACTATGTAGCACTATTTATTAATAGTAAAAAAAAAATAAAAATAAATTATTTTTCATTTTTTTTTAAACCGGCAATGTAGATTCACTTTTTATTTTTGTGCAAGAAATGCACCGCTGGCCGCAAATGTAGTATTTAATATATATATATATTTTTTTTTTAAACCAACAATGTAGACGCACTTTTTATTTTTGCGCAAGAAATGCACAGTAAGGTGCAAATGAACTATGTAGCACTATTTATTAATACTAAAAAAAAAGAATAATAAATTATTATTCTTTTTTTTTTTTAAACAGCAACGTAGACACACTTTTTATTTTTCTGCAAGAAATGCACCACTCACACCAGCAGCAGGAACCTCTCCCTACACAGGAAGAGATGATTTTAGAGCAATAATCTATCCCTCACAGCAGCAGCAGGAACCTCTCCCTATAGCAGTATGAGATGATTTTAGAACACTAATCTGTCCTTCACACCAGCACCAGGAACCTCTCCCTATAGCAGTATGAGATGATTTTAGAACACTAATCTGTCCTTCACACCAGCACCAGGAACCTCTCCCTATAGCAGTATGAGATGATTTTAGAACAGTAATCTGTCCCTCACACCAGCACCAGGAAGGAACCTCTCCCTATCTCCCCTCTAACTCCTCTCCTGTACATACTGCCCATTGTCATACCCTCCACACTCCTTTCCTTTACATTATGCCCCCTGTTATACCCTCCACACTCCTCTCCTGTACATACCGCCCATTTTCGTATCCTTCACACTCCTC
Source organism: Glandirana rugosa (assembly GCA_018402905.1). Taxonomy (NCBI): domain Eukaryota; kingdom Metazoa; phylum Chordata; class Amphibia; order Anura; family Ranidae; genus Glandirana; species Glandirana rugosa. The sequence goes on from BLSH010092147.1 coordinate 82,895, forward strand.
TCCTGTACATACTGACCACTGTCATGCCCTCTACACTCATCTCCTATACATACTGCCCACTGTCATGCCCTCCACACTTCTCTTGCGTATATACTGCCCTCTGTCATACGCTACATACTCTACTTTACATACTTCCTATTGTCATACCCTGCACACTCCTCTCCTGTACATACTGCCACTATCATACCCTCCACACTCCTCTCCTGCACATTCTGACCACTGTCATACCCTCCACACTCCTCTCCTGCACATAATGACTGCTGCCATACCCTCCACACGCCTCTCCTGTACATACTGCCCACTGTGATAACCCCACACTCTTCTCCTGTATGTACTGCCCACTGTCATATCCTTTACACTCCTCTCCTGTACATACTGTCCACTGGAATACCCCTCCACACTCCTCGCCTGTACATACTGCCGATTGTCATACCCTCCACACTTCTCTCCTATACATACTGCTTGCTGTCCTACCCTCCACACCCCTCTCCTATACTTACTACCCACTGTGATAACCCCACACTCTATTCCTGTATGTGCTGCCCACTGTCATATCCTTCACACTCTTCTCCTGTACATACTGCCCACTGGCATATACCTCCACACTCCTCCCCTGTACATACTGCACACTGTCTTGCTCTCCACACTCCTCCCTTGTACATACTGCCGCCTGTCATCCCTCCACACTCCTCCCCTGTATATCTTGCCCACTGTCATATCCTTCAAACTCCTTCCCTGTACATTCTGCTCACTGTCATACCCTCCATGCTCTTCTCCAGTACATACTGTCCACTGTCATACCCTCTATACTCCTCCCCTGTACATACTGCCCACTGTCATATCCTTCACACTCCTCTCCTGTACATACTGCCCACTGTCATATCCTCCACACTCCTCTCCTGTACATACTGCCCACTGTCATACCCTCCACACTCCTCCCCTGTACATACTGCCCACTGTCATACCCTCCACGCCCCTCTCCTGTACTTACTGCCCACTGTGATAACCCCACACTCTTCTCCTGTATGTACTGCCCGCTGTCATATCCTTCAGACTCCTCTCCTGTACATTCTGCCCTCTGGCATATCCCTCCACACTCCTCCCCTGTACATACTGCCCACTGTCATACCCTCCACACTCCCCTCCTGTACATACTGCCCACTGTCATACCCTCCATACTCCTATCCTGTACATACTGCCCACTGGCATCCCTCCAACTCCCCTCCTGTACATACTGCCCACTGTCATATCCTCCACACTCCTCTCCTGTACATACTGCCCACTGTCATACCTTCCACACTCCTCCCCTGTACATACTGCCCATTGTCATACCCTCCACACCCCTCTCCTGTACATACTGTCCACTGTGATAACCCCACACTCTTCTCCTGTATGTACTGCCCACTGTCATATCCTTCAGACTCCTCTCCTGTACATTCTGCCCTCTAGCATATCCCTCCACACTAATCCCCTGTACATACTGTCCACTGTCATACCCTCCACACCCCTCTCCTGTACATACTACCCACTGACATCTCTCCACACTTCTCTGCTATATATACTGCCCACTGTTCTACAATCCACACTCCTCCCCTGTACATACTGCCCACTGTCATATCCTCCACACTCCTCTCCTGTACATACTGTCCACTGTCATGCCCTCCACACCCCTCTCATGTACTTACTGCCCACTGTGATAACCTCACACTCTTCTCCTATATGTACTGCCCACTGTCATATCCTTCACACTACTCTCCTGTACATACTGCCCACTGGCATACTCTCCACACTCCTCTCCTGTACATACTGCTCACTGTCTTACTCTCTACACTCCTCCCCTGTACGTCTTGCCCACTGTCATATCCTTCACACTCCTCCCCTGTACATACTGCCCATTGTCTTGCTCTCCACACTCCTCCCCTGTACATACTGCCCACTGTCATACCCTCCACACTCCTCTCCTGTACATACTGTCCACTGTCATACCCTCCACACCCCTCTCCTGTACTTACTGCTCACTGTGATAACCCCACACTCTTCTCCTGTATGTACTGCCCACTGTCATATCCTTCACACTACTCTCCTGTACATACTGCCCACTGGCATACTCTCCACACTCCTCTCCTGTACATACTGCCCACTGTCTTACTCTCTACACTCCTCCCCTGTACGTCTTGCCCACTGTCATACCCTTCACACTCCTCCCCTGTACATACTGCCCACTGGCATACTCTCCACACTCCTCTCCTGTACATACTGCCCATTGCCTTGCTCTCCACACTCCTCCCCTGTACATACTGCCCACTGTCACATACTCCACGCTCCTCTCTGACACAGGTTGCCCTATAAGGGTTTGTTTACATTGTTTTCAATATCTCAACTTTGCTGTTGTGAAAAAGGCACACAGCAATTCACAATTCTACCAATCAGCAAATTCCTGTAGTCAGGGTTGGAGGTTCTTTCCCTCCCAAATACTCTCTGAGGCTCCAAATTCTGTGTCCCAAATGAGGATCCTGGGAGCACTGTAACCACAGAACCCCTCACCCTTCTTGGGTGAGTACTTCAACTGCTTATTGTCATTCTTCTTAAAGGGACCACAACCCAAATAAAGTAGACACATACCTCTCACCCAGGACCCATCCCTGGAGTCCTGTACAATGCACATACACACACATATACAGCCGTTAGGATTTATTTAATTATACGTATGTTTACAATTTAAATGTATAAACAGGAGAAAATAAAAGAAAACATAACAATGGGTGTCTTAGATTTGTCTTTGTCACACGCTACATTACATTCAGTTTGCATGTTCTATTTGAATTTAGCCATTGGATCTCTGAACCTCGGCAATCACTTTTTGCATGTATTCAAACTCAACCTGCTAATATCATTTAGAATATGAATTCTAAAAGTGGAATTTACATGGTCAGGGAAAAATAGATACATGGATCCCTGCTTGTTACAGAGGCAAACCTTTGACAAGAAAGGGACAATACCAGAAGACATCGGATTCTCGGTTCCCTCTGTCTTTCAGAGAACATCCTGAGCAAACCATTTCTGAGAGAAAAGTTTGTGTTCCTTCTCAAGATGATTAGCTCTACCATTGTGATCAGTCTCAGTGTCTTGGCCATTGAGGTCATTGCTGGCTTGTGTTCTGACATATTTATAATAACTTCACTCATTTTCGCTGGTTACAAAGAGAACTATTTTGCACCCTACACCAGCATTCTGATTGCTCTCTGTGTCTCCACTGTTGGGTACACCATATTTATGTCTACAAACATTCTAATGAGCTATGTCTTCCCAACAATATTTAATGCACCGTACGTTACATACTTTGTCAACTACTTGACTGTATTCAGCATTGCCTCCAGCGCATGGCTTACTGGTAGCCTGTGCTTCTTCTATTTTATAAAAATTGTACAGTTTAAGCCCGGATTCCTTGCTTGGGTTAAGAGGAACATAGAAAAAATAGTACCTTGGATGATACTGACTGTGGAATTTATCTCTCTGTTTGAGAGTTTCCTGGCCTTGCTTGTCTATAATTATCAAGAATCAACTACAAATTCAACTATAAGTATGTCCGAGGGGACCCAAAAGCAATTCAAGCTAAGCCTGGGATTTTTAATTGTAGTCATCATAATCATTTCTTTGCCTTTCTCAATTTCAATTTCATCCATGGCTGTCAGTTCTTGGTTTTTGAAGCGACACAGTCATCACATTAAGAGGAATTTGGGTGCATCTCATGGTGGCGTGAAAGA
>BLSH010092147.1:86668-105522 GCA_018402905.1 Glandirana rugosa
CCTCTTTTGGCACTTATAATATTTGTGATATAACGGTGTTCATAACTTTAGTGAACGGAAACGTTCGTGTACTTGAAATTACTGTAGGGTCAGAATCAGGCATCCCAAGTTATAACTCAACCTGTGGGAAACGTCGATATTGTCGAAGTTGAGAAGACCCTATCGACAGTTGTTCGAAATCCTCACACAGATACCCTTAGAAACTGGTAAGAAGGTCTTCACATAAACACTCCAGTCCGTGACTACAACCTGAGGATTTGGAACACCTGTCGGAAGAGTCTTCTCAACTTCGACAATATCGACGTTCTTCTTTTTTCCTCATGTCTGGCCCTGTTAACCTTTGCAGCTATAACAGCTTCAACTCTTCTGAGAAGGCTGTCCACAAGGTTTAGGAGTCCAACATCAGTGCCTGACCTCACAAATACACTTCTGGAAGAATGGTCAAAGATTCCCATAGACACACTCCTAAAGCTTGTTGACAGCTATCCCAGAAGAGTTGAAGCTGTTATAGCTGCAAAGGGTGTCCAACTCAATATTGAACCCTACGGACTAAGACTGGGATGTCATTAAAGTTCATGTGCTTGCAAAGGCAAGTGATTTCAATACTTGTGGCAATATAGTGTTTATAATATTCACGGTTTTCTCCCACTGGGAGCAGACAATTGCTCAGCAGGGGGATTCCCCTGTCAGCACTGTCTGTGTTGATGGGGGAATTGTGCAAGTTTCTTTCCTGCAACCAGTGGTTACGGGAAAGAAATTTGCACCATTTATGTCCTAAGTAATTGTAATCTTTATAATTTATCATCATAGCTGAGGTCCTCCCTCCCTCTTATTCACTTTGTTGACTGCCGCTGAGCCCTTTGTAGTTCAACAACATCTTTTCTGAGAATTGGAGAACAAAATTGAACTGGATACTCAAGATGAGGCCAAACCATTGTTTTGTAAAGAGGAAGAATTATTTATTTATCTCTTGAATGTATGCTCTTTTTAATGCATGACACTATTTTGCTAGCTGCAGCTTGGAATTGCATGCCATTGCTAATGATCTTTTCCATCACTGATTTTTCCAGATGTAATTTACATGTGTATTTTTGGCACCCATGTGCATAACTTCACATTTCTCTATACTGAACCTCATCTGTCATGTCAAAGTTATTTCCTTCTAAAATCATCAGCAAACTGAAATTGAGCTCTTGATTCCATTCTGTACATCATTAATAAACAAACTGAACAGCATGTAAAAATTGGAAGAGATGGCTCAGATGCTGCAAACCTCACCTGGTCTGAATGGTTAGCAGGTAAAAGTAGCCTCAGCTCAATTCATCCAGGTCACATCCCCTGTTGCATTTACCTGCTAACCACTCATGCTGGGTGATGTGCACAGTGGCCGAGCTACAGTATATCTTCCTAATCTTCAGTGTGTTTTGGGTCTGGACGAAAACGTTCCCCATCCTGCACCCTCATTGGTCGCAGCATCCAACTTATTGGACCTTGACTGCATGAGGGGGCCCCCTAAGCATTTATCGTGGGTTACCGCATTGACCTGACAGAACCCTGGGGTACACCACTCACGCACATGCCTCACTCCTGCTGTGATTACACACATTGGGAGCTGATCAGCGGGTACCGCAGATGCTGATCATTCGTTACACAGGTAGAATGGCACTCTACCTATGTAAACAAGGTAGATTTCCGTTCTGTCAGTAGGGAAGGTATGAAGCATGTGTTCCTGCAAAGCAGGGATATGGATCCATGCCTTCCCCTAGGAAAAACAGTTGACCCCATTGATCGCCTCTGAAGTTAACCCCTTCCCAGCCAGTGTCATTAGTACAGTGACAGTGCATATTGTTAGATCAAAAGAGTCAATTAGTGTCTGAATGTCCAATGCCATATCACAGTCCCTCTATAAGCTGCTGTTCACCGCCATTACTAGTAAAAAAAATAAAAATATATATAAAAATATACCATAGTTTGTAGATGTTATAACTTTTATGTAAGCCAAACAAAATACGCTTATTGGGATTTTCTTTATCAAAAATATGTAGTAGAATACATATTGACCTATATTGATGAAGAAATTAGATTTTTTCAGTTTTTTTTATTGGATAGGTTTTTTAGCAGAAAGTAAAAAAATATTGTTTTTTCAAAATGGTCAGTCCTTTTTTATTTCTAGCGCAAAAATAAAAATGCAGGGGTGATAAAATACCACCAAAAGACAGCTCTATTTCTGGGGGAAAAAAAAGGATTTACATTTTTTTTGGGTACAGTGTCGCATGACAGTGAGCGTCACAATTGTCAGTTAAAATAATGTGCCGTATCGCAAAAAACGGCCTGGTCAGGAAGGAAATCGTGGTTAATATTCTCTGGACCCATACATGTAACCAGATTCCTGTCCATGTACATACAATTTTATTAATTCCAACACACCCATTTTAAGGGCAACGTTTACCTATGGAACATGTTACATGTTCCACCCATATTTAAGCAGGTTCTTCTCCTCTCTCCCCGAATCCCCCCTCCCTTTGACAGTGGGTGGGAGATCTTCTCCGCACACCCACTGTCACAATTTAAAACATTGGGGCCATTTGGGCCTCTGCCCACATGGTTGCGTCATTCATTCACAGAGTTCAGTGAATTAATGAACTACATCTACCGTCGGCCTCTTTGGCTGACAGCTTGTATTTCTTAATGAATTGTGAGGGTACTGGTAGGAATCCTAATGGTTCATTGATTCTTCCTTCCATTCAGTAACTGTATATGAAGTATGGCCAGACAGCTTCATTGAGTATCTATAGGATCCAGGCATTGCACCCGCAATCTGCGGATCGCTGGTGCAATGCCTTACAGGTTTGCATGTACAGTTGTGTTCATAAGCTTATATACTCTGGCAGAATTTATGATTTCTTGGCCATTTTTCAGAGAATATGAATGAGAACACATAAACATTTCTTTCACTCATGGTTAGTGTTTGGCTGAAGCTATTTATTATCACTCAACTGTGTTTACTCTTTTTAAATCATAATGACAACAAACTACCCAAATGACCATGACCAAAACTTTCAGAGAGTCCTGTATTTCACCTGACATTATTTGTGGGTTTTTCTTTGCATCCCAAACAATTTTCCGGGCAGTTGTGGCTGAAATTTTTGTTGGTCTACCTGACATTGGTTTGGTTTCAACAGAACCCCTCATTTTCCACTTCTTGATTAGAGTTTGAACACTGCTGATTGGCATTCTCAATTCCTTGGATATCATTTTATATCCCTTTCCTGTTTTATACAGTTCAACTACCTTTTCCCACAGATCCTTTGACAATTCTTTTGCTTTCTCCATGTCTCCGAATCCAGAAACGTCAGTGCAGCACTGGATGAAAGATGCAAGGGTCTGTCAGGAGTCCAGCAACTCATTCACCTTTTATATACACACACTAAACTACAAGCAAACAGATTACAGGTGAGGGTGGTTACCTTTAATAGCCATTTAAACCCCTTTGTGTCAATGTGTGTGCATGTTATCAGGACAAAATCACCAGGGTAGGTAAACTTTTGATCAGGGTCATTTGAGTCATTTCTGTTGTCATTATGATTTAAAAAGAGTAAACACAGTTGATTGATAATAAATGGCTTCAGCCAAACACTAACCATGAGTGAAAGAAAAGTTTGTGTTACTCACTCTCTGAAAAATGGCCAATAAATCATAAATCCTGTCAGGGTATGTAAACTTACGAGCACAACTGTATTTCTTTTGCAAAAGGTGAACTTAGACTTTAAAGTGGTTAACCTCAGTCATAAAATCTGAATAAAACAAATACAGTATATCTGTAATGTTTACTTGTCTATCTCCAAAGTTCTAAGTGTTATTTCTCTCTGGTCCTTTGTTCCTCTTATCAGCACGAGTCACAAGTTTTCTCAACACATGAGATACATTTGTGTCGGGGAGGCAGTTTGTCTATTCAGCTCTATATTCTTCACTTGTTCCTGTGCAATGTGTGGAGGGGGTGTGTCCCTTTCCTCCAATCAGCTCTCATGCACTGTAACTGCAGCCTTCCAGCCCTCCTTTCTGCAGAAGGATTTTATCACAAATCTGCAATTTTTAAGGAATGGAGGGAAAGAAGACTGCAGATAAACCAGTAAAACTTATGTATGAGGATTTGTTTAATCTATGTGTATCATCTCAGGCCAGTCACTTCATTGGGTAAATGAGGGGGTTTACAACCACTTTAAAGATTAAACATGTATGGTATGTGGTACGGTATAAAATTGCATTCGCTAGACTTCCACCATATATTTTCTCACTTACTTCCTCACAGAAGAGTAACAGGTTGGTTTGAAATTATGGCCTTTCATAAATCCATGCTGGTTGTCACTTATCGTAAGGGCATATTTTAGGGACTCTATACAGAAATTACTTACATACTATTGATGTTAGGCTGACTAGTCTATAGTTTTCTGGAATAGATCTCGATCCTTTTTTGTAAATTGGTACCACATTTGCTCTATGCACAATCAGTTGGTAGCATTCCATTCAGTAAGGTTTCTACTTTAAAATTAGAACTAGCTGCTTGCCTATAAAACTGAACCAAGTTCCCTAAAGACTCCCAAGTATAAGTTTCTCTAGTCCCTTTTGTACCCAATTCTCAGTCAACCACAAAGGTACCTTTAGTGAAACTTTATGCATACTACTGTTCATACCATCAACGCCATCTTTCCCCCTGTCTGCTGTGACCAGCCACCCATATTCATCTGTCATGGGGCCTATCTGTTCTTTCTTAACCTTTTTACTATTGATCTATTTGAAAACATTTTTAGGATTAGTTGTACTTGTGGTAGCAATGTATTTCTTATTCTATTTTTGCCACCCTGATAGCTTATAAGCATTTCTTGTAAATCTGCAATGCCAAGGGTGTCCATCTACATCATACTTTTAAAAAGGCCTGTTTTTATCTAATATTTTCTTTTTTTTTTTAACTAGAATTTATCTACATCGGTTTCAAATTGCATTCTTTTATACTTGCTACCCGATGGAATGCAATGACTAATGCATTTGTATAAAGAGGAAGTAAACCCAGATTGGGTTTACTTCCTCTACAGTCCCTTGTAAAGTAGAAGCATAATGGGCTACTATGCATTGCATAGTAGCCCATTATATGCCACTTACCTGCAAACAAAGCCAGCGATGTCCAGCGATGTCCCCTGTACTGGCAGCGTCCATCTTCTGCCCCTCTTCCTTCTGGGGCCGCGACTCTGGCCAGTTACGGCACGATCACAGTGAAGAAACGGCATGGAGGCCGTTTCTTCACTGTGCATGTGCCGAAATGACGTCGGCACATCCAGAACACTGCATATCTCCTGAACCGTACAGGTTTGGGAGATATGCAGGGCACCTACAGGTAAGCCTCATCATAGGCTTACCTGTAGTTTAAAGTGGTTGTCACGAGTTGACAACCACTTTAACTCATCTTTGAAACATGGTTTGTACTATTTGTTGCAATACTTGGTCTCATTGAGCCACCGCTCACACCGGTGGGATTTGTAATGCGATTTGGCAGTTCCAAATCGCATGACAGGTCGCGCCCCATTGTTGGAAATGGAACTGTTCAAATTGCTGCAACTCAGAAAAAGGTTCCTGCATTGCTTTTTGCTGATTTCATTGCAACTTCATAGACTTCTGTTGTATGAAGTCGCAGTGCAAATTGCGTTAAAGTAGTGCAATGTCAAAGCTGCAGTGGTGTGAACAGGGGCTGAGTCTTTCAGTAAGGATTACAGCTTATTGAAGTTAACTTTCTTAAATTCTTAAATTTAGAATTCTTGTCATACCAACATGCTTCCTCTTTCCTATGGCAAATGTAATTACACCATGATCACCATTTCATACATTGTCTGTTACTTGCAAATCTCTTGTAAGCTGTTTGAAATAAATAAATCCAATAGACCTTTTTTTCTCCTCACAGTGGCTTCCAGCATCTGTTCTGTGAAATTATCCTGCAATACGTTTCAAAAATGGCAAGCCTTTGTTGTCTATCCCGTCAATTCACCCATCAATACCAGGATAATTGAAACCGTCCCTAATAATAGCATTGCCCTGCTTCTATGCCATTTCAGTCTGTAAAGGGAGCTAATACTTTTCCTCTTCCTTTAGGTTAGGGGGCTTTTAACATACTCCTACAAGTAATTTACTATATATATATATATATACACACTATAAACAAAAGATAACAAAATATGTGATAAAAATCACTAATGTTCAGAAATTAAAGAAAATGAGTTACCCTATGTAGGCATGGTATAACAAAAATGTGGCACGCCATGGACATAAATGTTTAAGGCCAGCATACACAATCTTCAGAAATTAGTGATATACAGTATAATAACCCGGTCCATTGTGCTATAAAGATTTTTCAGTACAATTACACATAGCTATATTGAATGTTCAGACACTAATTAATAAAGGTAGCCCTAAGCAATGGAGTAGTTCTAGACAGATTGATCAAATACTTGATGCAGAAAATGACACATTTCCTGCTGAACGGAGGTCAGCAAGGGCTGTTCTAAAATTGCATTGCTTAATGGTCTATAATATGTGATGCTAAAACCTCATTTTCCACACTAGGGCACTAACGTTTCTAAAGAGAACATACACTCCAAGAAATAGCACATACGAGCCAGGGGCAAACATACAGTCTTTATAGGCTGTACTACTAATCTTGTACTGCTTGAGTGGGGACCTGGAAGTGGTCTCCTCCACTAGTTAACTCCCAGAGCTGAGAGCAAAGCCAATATAGGAAGATACATCAAACACACTCACTGTTGATTTACACCTATGTGTTTTTTGCAGAAACACAGTCCATTTAACATGGTTTCATGTGGATCTAGTTCACATCTGTGTGTTTTGAGCCACTGCGCTTTTTGGAAAGGGTCGTTGACTTTTTTCCCACAGCAGATTACATTGATTGTGATATACTTGAATGGACCTGCACCAAAATTGCAAGTGTTGCATTTTTGATGCTTTTTATGACAGTTCTGTTAATAGAGAGCAACTTTGATGCGACTTTGATGCAACCTTACACTCTCTCGCACTCAAATCGCATCAATTCACATCAAAGTAGCGCATTAACCTTTATGTGTCCAAAGTTGTTAGGGATAGGATAAAGGGTTAGGGTCAAGGGCTAGGCTTAGGGTTAAGAGCTAGGTTTAGGGTTAAGGGCTAGGATTAGAGGTAATTGTTAGGCATAACCATAATTGTTAGGGTTAGCACTAACCTTAAAGCGAAGTTCCACTCAAAAGTGGAACTTCCGCTTTAGGACCTCCTCCCCAGCACCCGATGGTGAAACAGAGCTTTTGAGGAGGAGGGGAGGGTGCGGATACCCGATTTTCATGGGCACTTCCTTTCCGGACGCCTTAGGCGATTGGAAGTGGAAGGTCTCCTTCCCCCTCCCGAAGTCTTCTGGGACACATGACAGGTCCTAGAAGACTTCAGGACCAATCACGGAGCATAGCACTGCTCCCGCATATGCAGTGCGCACCCGGCCGTGAAGCTGCTAGCTGTCACGGCCGGGTACCCACAGTAGCAATGACGGCAATGAGGAGGGGAGGGGGAGAGATCCAAGGCTCCAGGCGGCCCCATCGCTGGACTGGGAGACAGGTAAGTGTCTGTTTATTAAAAGTCAGCAGCTACACTTTTTGTAACTGCTGACTTTTAATAAATGTAGAAAACGGTGGAACTCCGCTATGTTTCCCGGTAACTAACTCTAAGCCTAACCCAAACCCTTTCCCTTTATCCTAAGCCGTGACATTGGCCACATAAAGGTTCCTGCATTACTTTGATGCGACTTTACACTCTCTGGCACTCAAGTCACATCAAAGTCGCACTCCATCAACAGCACTGTCATACTCTCCTATTAACCAAAAAAACAAAACAAAATGCAAAACACATATAAAAAAGGCATGTTAAAAAAAGCAAAATTCACTGCAAATCGCGCAGGAAAAATGTATTAACCACAACCTGCATAGATAGGAACCTAGCCATATTCTCAAGGAGTTCTCACCAGCCGCAGAGTGATCAGATGACACCTTGTACAAACACATCCTGGCAACTGGACATTAAAGAGGAACCTAAACATTGCAGTAGTAGTATGCAGACTATGATGGCCTTTTTCACCAAAGATTATACCATATAAATAGAATGAGACAGAATCTCCAAATTGGTTAAAGAAAGCTGTGGCAAAGCAAAACTGAACTCTAATTTAGTATGTTGCATCTACATTTGTGAGCTATTTCCTATTTATTCTATGTGAAGTCTTATTTGGAAGATGGTTTGCAGATCTCCACGGTTCTTTGCATTTCCTTACTGGGGAAACTTGAAAAGGGCAATGGTTTTAAAAATCAATAGACTCTTCAGTAAATCTGCTACAGGAAGACAATAGAGCACTGTGGTCCCCAAAAACATAGAATTATATAGAACAAGCTTAGGTATACTGATTTAACAGAAAAGTGTTCCTAGAAGTTATGAGCAGGTAAAATGCTTAAAATTATGTCTCCAAAGTACAATAGAAAGAATATGACCTCTACAATTTCTGTTCACACGTCATGCATTATGTTTTTTTATAACAGACATTTTGGACCAATACGAGTATGAATATATATTTCAAAATACATCATATATTTTAAAGTGAATATTGTTTGTTTAAGGCAGGTGTGGGGTGAATAAAAAAGATGTATTATACTCCCTTACATTGTGGAATTATTTCCTTTTTGCAACAGTCTTAATGTAATAGCAAGCACAGCCATTCCCTCCTGAGCCAGTCGCCGAGTAATTACAGCATAAGGAAAATAAATAATTAGTGTACAATTAACATCACTTTCTTGCAGTGACATAGGTGATAATTTGCTGTAAATGAGATGGTAAGGGTGTAATTTACAGGCAATTAAAACCACATTGATTAAAGGTCAAAGTTCCTAGCAGCGCCACTATGGATAAGTGCTCTTCAACGTAACACGTCATTTATAACTAGGGACCCTCTAAAAGCAAAAATAATTCTCTAGGTGACCCAGCTATATACTGTATGCACATTATGTATTTCATGAAAAGAAAAAATACTTTGAAGTGGAAACTACACTGCACATGTTCGCTTTAAAGTCAACATGTGGTCAAGTTTTGGGCATTCAGATAATTATATACAGTATGCTTAACAAGTATTTAAATTAGATTTTAGACAGCCCATACTGACTTCTGCAGCTCTAGGCACTAAGGAGCAAAGTTTACAGCATATGCACTTATAGCAATTATATAAGCAAGTTTATGTGAACCCTTAACTTGTAAAACAACCCATTCAGTTTAACATATAAATGCAAGGCAAAACGTTTGTTAAGATATACATAAAATATATAAAACACCTCTTTCTGTGATCACATGACCTCTGTTTTCAGTAGTATATGGAGCTTAGAGAGGTGGGGTAGAGACTGCAGGAGGGCGTGTCAGCATTAGGCAGAGAAACAGCAGTACACTGATCTTCCCTGTGAAGAACTGCGCAGGGGGAAGTGTCAGCTCAAACCTGTCCACTAGAGCAAAGACAGCCTTTGCCTTGTGTGTAGAAGGCAAAAAAGCAAACTGGCTACGCTGGTATACTATAGCGTAACCACCCATTTAAAAACACTGCAAGAAGAGACTCAAAGTGTAGCTGTTCATCTACAATGCATCATAGCGTTGGCCCCTTTACAAAGCTGTAGCCACTTATCAATGCCCAGTGCCCCCTATCAGTGCCACCTATCAGTGCCCATCAGTACCACCTAGTAGTGCCCATCATTGCCCAGTGCCATCTTTGAGTGCCCATCAGTGCCACCTATGAGTGCCCATCAGTGTCGCATATCAGTGCCACCTATCAGTGCCCATCAGTGTTGCTTATCAGTGCCCCATCATCAGTGCCACCTCATCATTGTCACCTCATCATTGACAATCTGTACTGCCTCATCAGGGCCTGTCAGTGTAGCCACATCAGTGCCTGTCAGTGAAGGAGAAAATGTACTTATACAAAATTTGGTGACAGAAACAAAGAAAAACTTTTTTTTTTCAAAATTTTCGGTCTTTTTGTATTTGTAGCGCAAAAAATAAAAACCGCAGGGGTGATCAAATACCACCAAAAGAAAGCTCTATTTGTGGGAACAAAATTATAAAAATTTTGTTTGGGTACAGCGTCGCACGACCACGCAATTCTCTTTCAAAGCATAACAGCACTGAAAGCTAAAAGTTGGCCTGGTATTGAAGTGGTTGATAGGCAAACCTCTGTGCATGTGTTATAAATAAGAGAAGTCGCACTACTATTATACCGAATCAACATTAAATAATATACTGTAAATCAACACGATATATGCCAAAAAAAACATATACAATGTACTATAATCCCTTAAGTGTCCATACATTAATGCAATCCCCTCCAAGTGAAAAATAAATATAAATAAATTCAGAAATCCTTTATAATAGGGTGTCCATAAAACGTATTTAAAAACGTATCCTTAAAATAATATTTTATGTTTTTTGGGCATATATCATGTTGATTTATATTATGGTTATGTTGACTGAGTATAATAGTAGTGCAGCTTAGTTTATTATCTAATAACACGAAAAAACATGCATGGAACATTCTTGGCAACAGTGCATATCATGTTTTATGATCCAGTTTATTGAGGCCCCGACTGGGAATGATGCTCTGCTGGACCTGGTAATCTCAAACCATGCAGTTTTCCAAGGATGAGGGTTGCTCTAACATAAAAATATTATGTTTCAGTATTTCAGACCCCCCAGTCTGTGGGAAGCAGCGAGGCGGACATTACACTCTCAGTTGAATGGAAACAGCGCCATAACCAGGCCCACCGCACAATGCTGGAGAATTAATTTTTTCTGCTTTGGATGAGGGTTGCTCTCCAAGACTAAAGCCTCGTACACACTGTGCGACCGTTCATAGTATGATCATCCGACCATTAGTACGTGCGATTAGAACAGCCTAAGTACGACGGTCGTACAACAGAAGTTGTATGAGCAAACTAGAAAACTTTGGTTGTACCAACAAGCGGTTGTACGGCCGTTGTATCGTGTGTACAGAGAAGTTGGTCCAACAAGTTGTACTGTTCAAAACACGCATGCTCAGAAGTCAGGAAGTGTCCGTTCGTGTAAACCTACCTTCCTACTTCACAAATTACACGCACCTGAGCTTCCTCTTTATACGTTCGTAACACGTCACTAAGTTCGGCTTGGTTGTACGATCGCTTAGTGCATGTCAGTACGCGAGATACATCAGCCAGCATATGATTTGGTCCGTTCGGTCATACGACCGTCACACCACGTGTACGAGGCTTTAGACTAAGAGGGAATATTGACATCAATGAACACAGAATAGAAATGGGAATTCTTCAAAAAGACTGTACGCAAACTCACTGCAAAGTACAGCGCATCCAGAAAGTATTCGCATTTCTTATTTTATTATTTTTATTTCAGGTACTTGTATAGCGCTGTCAATTTACACAGTGCTTTACATATATATTGTACAGTCACATCAGTCCCTACCCTCAAGGAGCTTACAATCTAAGGTCCCTAACTCACATTCATATATATATATATATATACTAGGGCCAATTTAGACAGGATCTAATTTACCTACCAGCATGTCTTTGGATCTCTTCCCTTTTTCCACATTTTGTTGTTACAGCCTTATTCCAAAATGGTTTAAATGCATTATTTTCTTCAAAACTTTACAAACCATACCCCATAATGACAATGTGAAATAAGTTTGTTTGAAATCTTTGCAAATGTATTAAAAAAAAAAAAACGAAAAAAAAAAAAAAATCACATATACATAAGTATTCACAGCCTTTGCCATGACACTCGAAATTGAGCTCAGCTGCATCCTGTTTCCACTGATCCTCCTTGAGATGTTTCTACAACTTGATTGTAGACCACCTGTGGTAAATTCAGTTGATTGGACATGATTTGGAAAGGCAGTACATGTCAGAGCACAAACAAAGCCATGAAGTCCAAGGAATTGTCTGTAGACCTCCAAGACAGAATTGTAACGAGGCACAGATCTGGAGAAGGGACAGAAAAATGTATGCAGCATTGAAGGTCCCAATGAACACAGTGGCCTCCATCATACATAAATGGAAGAAGTTTGGAACCACCTGAGCTCTTCCTAAAGCGGCTTCCCGGCCAAACTGAGTGATAGGGGTAGAAGAGCCTTAGTCAGGGCGGTGACCAAGAACCTGAAGGTCACTCTGACAGAGCTCCAGAATTTTTCTGTGGAGAAAGGAGAACCTTCCAGAATAACAATCATCTCTGCAGCACTCCACCAATTAGGTCTGTATGGTAGAGTGGCCAGACGGAAGCCACCACTCAGTGAAAGGCACATGACAGCCTGCCTGGAGTTTGCCAAAAGGCACCTGAAGGACTCTAAGACCATGAGAAACAAAATCCTATAGTCTGATGAAACAAAGTTTGAACTCTTTGGCCTGAATGGCAAGTGTCATGTGTGGAGGAAACCATGCACCACTCATCACCTGGCCAATACCATCCCTACAGTGAAGCATGGCGGTGGCAGCATAATGCTGTGGGGATGTTTTTCAGTGACAACTGGGAGACTAGTCAGGATTGAGGGAAAGATGAATGCAGCAATGAACAGCGACATCCTTGATGAAAACCTGCTCCAGAGTGCTCTGGACCTCAGGCTCGGGTGAAGGTTCATCTTCCAACAGGACAAAAACCCAAAGCACACAGCCAAGATAACAAAGGAGTGGCTATGGGACAACTCTGAATGTCCTAGAATGGCGAGAGCCCAGACTTGAACCCGATTGAACATCTCTGGGGAGCTTAAGAAGAATGAGAGAAACTGCACACAAATAAGTGTGCCAGGCTTGTATTATCATATTTAAAAAGACTTGAGGCTGTAATTGGTGCCAAAGGAGCTTCAGCAAAGTATTGAGCAAAGGCTATGAATACTTAAGTACATTTGATTTTTTTTTTGTTTTTTATTTAATAAATTTGCGAAGATTTCAAACGTCTTTCATGTAGTCATTATGGGGTATTGTTTGTAGAATTATGAGTAAAATAATGAACTTAATCAATTTTGAAATCGGGCAGTAGCATAACAAAATGTGGAAAAAGTGAAATGCTGTGAATACTTTCCGGATGCACTGTATATTCCCATGGGCAATACGTTTAAAGACTAAAAATAAGCCAAAGTTAAAAAAGCTATAAATAATAAGTAGGGATGCACCGAAATTTCAGCAGCTGAAAATTATCAGCATTTTCGGCCAAAATCTGTTTTTTCGGTATTGGGCGAAACAAAAGAACTGGCCGATACCGAAAAGGGGGCGGGTACCGTTCATTGCAAGGTATGTGTGCATCACATACCCGCAATGTATGTGGGAGATGAGAAGATTCACAAAGCAGGCTGCTTGTAGGAGCAGCTCTGTGCATGAAACTGTGACCTAATTACACTGGAATGCAAAGAATGCTGAGAGAGGTGTCAGATTTTCAACTTGAAGTCAGGGAGGTGGGCGGGCCCTGGTGTTAGCTGTTCAGTCCCACCCACCTCCAATCTCAGTGAAAATCTGGCAGTTCTCTCTCTCTCTGCATTCTCTGCATTCCAGTGTAATTAGGTCACAGTTTCATGCACAGATCGGCTCGTACACGCAGCCAAGCAGCGTGCTCTGTGCTTTCTGCATCTACTGATCTCTTCTGCCAGAGCCAGCCAGTGCTGCCTGTCAGTACCATCCACTGCTGCCTGTCAGTGCCAACCAGTGCCAATCAGTGACACATGCCAGTACCATCCTGGGCCACCTGTCAGTGCCAATCAGTGCCACCTGCCAGGACCATTGAGTGCTACCTGTCAGTGCCACCTGCCAGTACCACCCAGGGCTACCTATCAGTGCCACCTGCCAATACCATCCAGTGCTGCCTGTCAGTGCCAATCAGTGCCACCTGCCAGTACAACCCAGTGCCACCTGTCAGTGCCAAATGCCAGTACCATCCTGGGCCACCTGTCAGTGCCAATCAGTGCCACCTGCCAGGACCAACGAGTGCTACCTGTCAGTGCCACCTGTCAGTACCACCCAGAGCCACCTATCAGTGCCAATCAGTGGCACCTGCCAATACCATCCAGTGCTGCCTGTCAGTGCCAACCAGTGCCACCTGCCAGTACAACGCAGTGCCACCTGTCAGTGCCAACCAGTGCCATCTGCCAGTACCATCTGTCAGTGCCACCTGCCAGTACCATCCAGTGCCACCTGTCAGTGCCACCTATCAGTGCCAATCAGTGCTGCCTATCAGTGCTTCCAATCAGTGCCACCTGTCAGTGCCACCTATCAGCGCCGCCTGTCAGTGCCCAGGCACAGCTAGGCTGCATATGACAATTGTATATAAAAATATAAATATTTTTTAAAAACTGTCATTTTTGGTTTCGGCTTTCGGCTTAGTGCATTTTTGGTTTCGGCACCAAAATTTCCATTCAGTGTACCACTATAAGAAAAGAGCTTTTAAAACAGAAATGAAGGAACGCTGTCATCATTTAAATGCTACAAAGAATATGACAGAATATGTATAAAGGAAATCAAGGACACAAAAAATTCAAAAAAGAATGACAGATTGCAAAAGGTAGTAGGAAAGAGCAGTTTGTAAATGGATAGAAAACTGGCTAAAATACATTAGTGGTTAATGAGTCTTACTCTGAATGGTCTAAGGTTATCAGTGGTGTACCCCAAGGTTCGGTGTTGGGACCCAACTTTTTCATATATTTATAAATGATATAGGGTCTGAGATTAAAAGTACCATTTCAGTCTTTGCAACTGACACCAACAATGCAGTGGAATAACGTCCTTACAGGATGTCTCCAACCTACAAGCCGACCTCAATGCACTGTTTAATTGGGCAACTATGTGACAAATATGGTTTAATGTTGATAAATGTATAGTTATCTACTTGGGAGCTAAGAATATGCATGCATTGTACATACTAGGGGGAGTACATCTGGGGGAATCCATAGTGGAGAAGGATCTGGGGGTTTGGTAGATCATAAGCTTAATAATGGCATGCAATGCCAAGCTGCGGTTTCCAAAGCGAGCAAAATCCTTTCTAGTATTAAGAGATGTATGGACTCCCGAGAGAAAGATATAATTTTGCTCCTGTACAAATCATTAGTAAGGCCTCATCTGGAATATGCAGTTTAGTTTTGGGCACCAGTTATCAAAAAGGATATCAGGTAATTGAAGAAAGTACAGAGAAGGGCAACCAAACTGATAAGTTTTATGGAGGAGCTCAGCTATGATAGATTCAGACACATCTTTGGTTATTTGGAGATTCAGATGTATCCGAATCTCCGAATGAAATAGTAACAAATAGTCACAAATTTCATTGAAATTCGTTTTGTTTATTCATTTTCTAAGGAATTCCAAATTTTCAGAACGATTAGAATTCGGATTGGTCGAAAAATGATCTATCAAATTCAGTATGAAGAATAGCTCAGTGTTTCTCAACTCATGTCCTCAAGGCGCCCCAACAGGTCATGTTTTCATGATTTCCCTCAGATGAAATGGCTGTGGTAATTACTAAGGCAGTGAAATTGATCAAATCACCTGTGTAAATAATGGAAAGCCTGAAAACATGACCAGTTGGGGCTCCTTGAGGACTGGAGTTGAGAAACACTGGAATAGCTGGTTGTTATGCAGCGGGCCAGGAAGCTGGCTGCTTCCTCATTAACAACCGATGAGTCATCAGCTGTCAGCTGGCGTCCCCTCTGACAGCTGAAATGTAAACCAAACAATGCCGGCAATAGAAAAAAAATAAATAAAACTGGTATGGGGTCCCCCCAATAGCAATATCTGAGCATGCAGCCTTGCATGTCAGAAGGGGGGTGGAACGAGTGAGCGCCCCCTCCTGAACCATACCGGGCCACATGCCCTCAACATGGGGGGGTGGGTACTTTGAGGCAGGGGGGCTCCCCCCCACCCTAAAGCACCTTGTCCCCATGCTGATGGGGACAAGGGCCTTGTCCCCACAACCTATAGGATTTTTTCCTTTTTATTGTATCACTTTAAGTGGGGCTTGTGGGCCTGGGAGGTCCCCTTAGTCTGCCTGTAAAGTGGCGCATCTGTAGCATGCATAGAACATGCTGCAGCAAAAATTATATTTCTAAAGAAAAAACAGTCAAATCACATTTAATTGACTCATGGTTGCAATTGCCATCACCCTTATACCTGAAGGGCCTGGTATGGACTGGGGGGGAGCCTACATCATTTTTTTCCAGAATTTTCTATGGCTGGCATTGTTTTGTTTACATTTCAGCTGTCAGTGGGGAAGCCAGCTGACAGCTGATGACTCATCAGTTTTTAAGTACGCAGAGGCCTTAACAACAAGCTATTCTTCTCACGGTTGATCATTTTTTTGACCGATCCAAATTAGAATCATTCTAAAAATTTGGAATTCATTAGAAAATGAACAAAACAAAATCTAAGGAAAACAAAACAAAATTTAACGAATTCCGAAACTAAACAAAATTAGTAACAGAACAAAAATATACGAAACAAAACAAATGTTTTGATTCTGCACATTTCTATTATTGAGTTATTCACTTTAAGGTCAAGATGGCACTCTTTATGTCTGGAGGAAAAGAGATTTTTATCTCCAAACACGGAAAGGTTTCTTCACAGTAAGAGCTGTGAAAATGTGGAATAGACTCCCTCAAGAGCTGGTTCTGGCCAGCTCGGTAGATTGCTTTAAAAAAGGCCCAGATTCTTTCCTAAATGTACCTAATATTACTGGGTACTAACATTTATAGGTAGATCCAGGGCATATCCGATTGCCTCTTGGGGAATCAGGAAGGATGTTTTCCCCTGCAGTAGCAAATTGGATCAAGCTTTCATGGGGGTTTTCACCTTCTTCTGGATCAACTGTGGGTATATGATTGTGTATATGAGATTGTATGATTTTTTTTTTCTTTTATTTGTTGAACTAGATGGACTTCTTTGTGTTGTGGTGCGCTGCACTGCAGGTAGGTAATGTACAAGTGAATTGTTCTAAATGAATGTCACCAAAAGAATAACATATAAT
Organism: Glandirana rugosa; assembly: GCA_018402905.1. Taxonomy (NCBI): domain Eukaryota; kingdom Metazoa; phylum Chordata; class Amphibia; order Anura; family Ranidae; genus Glandirana; species Glandirana rugosa. The sequence goes on from BLSH010092147.1 coordinate 103,757, forward strand.
GCATTAACTTGCATTGTAATGATAATTAAAAAAAAAAAGGTAAAATACGTGTTATTGCAACCCCCTCTAATTATAAAATGAAGATAGGTAAAGATCTGCTATGCACAGTTAAATTTTCTTGTAGGATCTCCCACAAAGATCTAATAGCATTAAACTCCTCCTTCCCCCCCCCCCCATCAATGAGAATAAAGATTATTAACAAATGTCAAGAGTAGAGTTGAGCGAACATCTGGACGTTCGGGTTCGGTGGGTCCGAACGAACTTCGAACGTTGCCCGAACTTTATCCCGGACCCCGAACCCCATTGAAGTCAATGGGGACCCGAACTTTTAGGCACAAAAATGGCTGTAACAAAGTCCTGGCAAGTGCTAGAGGGCTGCAAAAAGGAAGTAAAATGGGGGTAAGAGTAGGGCAAGTGCCCTACAAAAAAAATGGGGATAGGGAAAATTAATTAAAATCAAATAAAAAAAAATGGGAAGGGGGGGTGGATGTGGAGCAGGAGCCTAGAGGTTGACTAGGCCGTGACCGTGGCAGTGTAGGTGGAAGTGGCGGTGATCGAGGAGGAAGAGGAGGTAGCCAACACTGTTTTTTTTTTGTTTGTTTATAATTGGGGTTGCCCCAATTTGGGGTTGCCCCCAAAATATTGAGGCCTATTCAAAAAAACAAGTATACAAATGGCTGTGTGAGTCCCGTCTAAATGTTTATTCTGCACAAGGTACAGACAAGTCTTGTGGGATCCAAGCCTGGTTCATTTTAATAAAGGTTAGCTTGTCCACGTTGACTGTGGACAGGCGGCTGCGCTTGTCTGTGATAACGCCCCCTGTCGTGCATAAAGGGCAAGCACAGGCCATGTGGCCAATTTGGAGACCCAGAAGTTGAATGGGGAAGACCCATCAGTCAGTACCTGTAGGCGCGTGCACACATACCCTTGCACCATGTTGCTGAAATGCTGCCTCCCGCTAAGACGTTGTCTATCGGCTGGTGGTGCTGTTTGTTGTGGCGGGCTGCTGACAAAGCTTTGCCACATTTCGGCCATGCTAACCCTGCCTTCTGAGGTGCTGGCAGTGCCACAGCTGCGTTGGTGGCCTCTTCCTCCTCCTCTGCCTTCGCCTTGTGCTTCCACTGAGCCCCCGGTGTCATTTGGGAATGCCCTCAGCAAAGCCTCTACCAGTGTGCGCTTGTAGTCACGCATCTTCCTCTCACACTCCAGTGAGGGAATTAAGCACGTTGTCCTTGTAATGGGAATCCAGCAGGGTGGCCACCCAGTAATCAGAAGAAGTTACAATGTGGGCAACTCGGCTGTCATTGCGCAGGCACTGCAGCATGTAGTCAGCCATGTGTGCCAGGCTGCCCAGAGGCAAAGACAAGCTGTCCTCTGTGGGAGGTATATCATCTGTGTCCTCTGTATCCCCCCAGCCACACTCCAGTGATGCCCAGGAGCTGCGTTGGGTGCCACCCTGCTGTGATTCCTCCTCCTCATCTTCCTCGTCCTCCAGAACTGTGCCCTGGCTTGAATATTTTTGACCTGGCCTATGCTGGTGCAGGAACCCACCCTCCGAGCCACTTGCAAATGATAACCGTGGATATGACCCCTCTTCCTCCTCCTCATCCTCCTGTGCCACATCCTCTTCCATCATGGCCCAAAGTGTTTTTTCAAGGACACATAGAAGTGGGATAGTAACGCTGAGAACAGTGTCATCGGCACTGGCCATGTTGGTGGAGTACTCAAAACACCGCAATACGCTACACAGGTTTCGCATGGAGGCC
>BLSH010092147.1:167940-178873 GCA_018402905.1 Glandirana rugosa
TCCCTTGGATTTTGGTAATACTAGTCTGTTCCATCCTATGCGCGCAGGTTTGTTGTTCCATAAGAATGCCCTACATATGGATTTGTACATGTTGAAAAAGGCCGGCGGGAGACTTATTGGGATCGTTTGGAGTTTATATAAGAGGCGAGGGAGTATCGACATTTTAAGGATCGATGCCCTCCCGAACCAAGATATTTGGGAGTTTCCCCATTTGAGGGTGTCTTGCTTAATGGCCTGTAGTTCTTTCAGGAAGTTTCTTTGGTAGAGTTCTGACAGTTGAACCGGGAGTTGGATTCCGAGATATGGGATTGCCTCGTTTTTCCAACGGAATGGGAAGACATCTTGGCAGTGTGTTGCCAGTGTTGGGGGTAGAGAGATATTCAGTGCAAAGGATTTAGTGTAGTTGAGTTTTAGGTTCGATAGTTTTTTAAATTGTTCGAAGCTGTGTAAAAGGTTGGGAAGAGATGTTAGGGGGGAGGGCCTGTTCTAATCCTCAACTGACATAAGAGACTTGCCGTTATGTGAAGCTTTCACAAGATAGCTCTACAGTTTGAGTTCACCCCAAATTTAAAGAACTTCCCTGCATTGACAACCCTAATTGTCATCCGCGCATCTACCCTTCTCCTTCGTCCCCTGGTTCATTGTTACAGTTTAACTCCGAGTTTATATCATAACGTGTTCACCATGGGTCCCTTGCCCACATAGATATCCGTCAGTCCTTCTTATACGGACTTTCTCTCTCTCCTTTTCTTCTCTCTCTCTCCTTTTCTTCTCTCTCTATCTCCCCTTTCCTTCTCTTTCTCTCCTTTCCTTCTCTCTCTCTCCCCCTTTCCTTCTCTCTCTCTCTCTCCTTTTCTTCTCTCGCTCGCTCCTTTTCTTCTCTCTCTCTCTCTCTCTCTCTCCTTTCCTTCACTCTCTCCTTATTTCCTTCTCTCTCCCTCTCTCCTTCTTTCCTTCTCTCTCTTTTCCTCCTCCTACCTCTCCCCTCCCGCCCTCTCCCTCCCACCCCCCCTGGTGTGGCAGACTGGCAGTGGCACTGGCAATCATCACGTGAACCTGTAACATGTTATATTTGTTTGTTATAGCTTGTCTTTTCTAGCACTGTGGACTCTGTGGAGGAGATGGAGAATGTTTTTTTTCAAAGGATATGCAATGTGCCCGGTTTGAATTTTCTGACTGTCTGTGTCTGTCCATTCCAATGTCTACTGGGGTTTAAACCTCAACCAAATTCTAAGATTTTTTTTTGCAAACAACTGACGCCCGCCAAGCCACCAGAGGAAGGAAAATCCTTGAAAGAATAAATTGAAATTTAAAACTTTGAGTAAATCTTTATTGGATCACACAAATACACACAGAAGAAGAAAAAAAAAAACACACCGTCACCAACCTGACCTCATTGTCTGTGCCATTGCCTGCCTGGCCCAGTGGTCCACTGGCTTGCCCTTTCTCGTGATTTTCTGATTCACTGACATGTTTTTTTTTTTATATTGTATGTATATTTGTGATCCCATAAGGAGTTACTCAAGGTTTTAAGCTTCAATTGACGATTTATTCTGTCAAGGATTTTTTTACTACCTCTAATGGTGGCTTGGCTTGGCTTCAGTTACAGGTATAATCGTGATAGAGTGCAGGTAGCGTTTTCTGTAAAGTGACTAAGTGACGAGATCTTATAACGCTGATCTAGTCGTCTGGCATCAACAGTGCACAGTGCACACCTGTGTTCTTTTGAGCATGTTGACTGGCAATGGCAGTGGTACTGGCAACAAACAATCATCACAGTGAACCTTGAACATTTTATATTTGTTATAGCTTTTCTAGCAATGAAAATGGAGAATGGTTTCTTTTGGAAGATTGCTGCCATTTTGAACTTTCACACTGACTGTCTGTCTTGTCTAGGGGTAGCCCTCAACCATGAACCAAATATACTAAAAGTTTTTTTTCAGACAACTGACGCCCGCCAAGCCACCAGAGGAAGGAAAATCCTTGAAAGAATAAATTGAAACTTAAAACCTTGATAACATTTTTATTAGATCACACAAATACACACACAAAAACAAAAAAAAAAACACTGACCCGACTGGACTGCAGTGGCCCTTTCTCAGGATTCTGATTCACTGACGTGTGTTTTTTTTTTCTGGGTTTATGTGTATATTTGTGATCCCATAAGTATTTACTCAAGGTTTTAAGTTTCAATTGACAATTTATTCTGTCAAGGATTTTCCTACCTCTAATGGTGACTTGGCTTGGCTTCAGTTACAGGTGTAATCGTGGTAGAATGCAGTGCATTGTGGGTAATGTTTTCTGTAAAGTGACTAACTGAGAAGATTAGAGTTGAGCGAACACCTGGATGTTCGGGTTCGGTGGGTTCGGCCGAACTTCGGGAAAAAGTCCGGGTTCGGTACCGAACTTGACCCCGAACCCCAATGAAGTCAATGGGGACCCGAACTTTTCGGCACAAAAATGACTGTAAAAAAGTCCTGCAAAGTGCTAGAGGGCTGCAAAATGAAGTAAAATGATTTTAGAACAATAATCTGTCCCTTACAGCAACAGCAGGAACCTAACCCTATAGGAGTAGGTGATGATTTTAGAACAATAATCTGTCCCTCTAAGCAGTAGACTCTACCTAGTCCAGTCAGATTGTTCTGTAATGCAGGATGAGATGTTATTAGATCTGCAATCTGTCCCTAAAAGCAGTAGTAGTAGTAATCTCTACCTAGTCCACAATCAGATCTTTCTGTAATGCAGGATGAGATGTTATTATAATTGCAATCTGTCCCTCACAGCGCCGGCAGCATCCTCTCCCTACACTAGGCCAGAGAGCATGTGACATGCAGCACTAAGTGACTCCAGCTTATAAAGAGGCTGGGTCACATGATGCACTGGCCAATCACAGCCATGCCATTAGTAGGCATGGCTGTGATGGCTTCTAAGGGCAAACCAATGAAACGCTTGTTGATTGGCTGCCCTGCAGCTATTCAACATACATGATCAAATACCCGAACCCAAACTTTTTTTCAAATGTCCGGGTTTGGGTCCGGCTCACAGACACCCCAAAGTTCAGTACGGACCCGAACTTTACAGTTCGGGTTCGCTCAACTCTAGACAAGATCTTATAACGCCCATTTAGCTGAGCTGTGTCTATCACACAACCATGTTCTGTTGAGTCTGTTGACTGGCGGTGGCACCATGGCAGTAACAAGCAAACATCACAGTGAACCTGAAATTTCTGCAACCTAGTGTGTGTTACAGGTTCACTGTAATTTTTGCCAATCAAGAAGTGCCCTGTTTTGTAGCGGTAGTGGTACTAGGTGTGTTTACACTGTAAAATTTACAGGTTATATTTTACATTTTAATATTTTTTTTTATGAAGAAGTAAACAGCACTAGCTCTATACAACAGTGATGTCATAGTATTTACGGTTCTAAATAAATACTGTTGGAATGTCTGGATGTCTGCTGTGGTCACTGTTTCTTCAGACTTTTCTATATGCACGCAGGGAACTGAGGAAAGTGTCATTTTTTTTAAATAGCAGAGGAAAATAAATATAGTTCTTCAATTTCTGACTGCTTGTTCAATTTTTTGATGAAAAGTTGAAAACCATGGGCACTTGGGTAGTAATCGTGATGCAGTGCGAAATCGAATCGAATCGTTGACATAATAATCATAATCGAATTGAATCGTGAGACCGGTGAAGATGTGCACCCCTAGTGACAGGTACTCTTTTTGGAGGGAAGGGGGGTCTAAAAGACCCCCATCCCTCCTTTACACTTCACAGTATTCAGATCGGCAAAAACGGCGATTCTGAATGTTGTTGTTCATTTTTTTTTAAAACCAGCGCCCTCCCGCCACCGTCCACTGCTCTTCTCCAGCCTCCCGTCCCACCAGGAGATCAGAGCTCCGATCCAGCACATCCACTGGCTGTGTGGAGTCCCTGGGGAAGCTGTAATTGGCTTTGATCGGGACTCCGGTTTTAAAAAAATTCCGGGATTCAGAATCGCCGTTTTTGGTGACCTGAATACTGTGAAGTGCAAAGGAGGGAGGGGGGGGGGGGGGTCTTTCCCATTGCAGATTGAAGAGGAACAGAGGAAGCAAGAAGACTAAAAGAAGAAGCAGAAGACCAGAAGAAGGACCGGGCCAGGAGAAGATGGAGGAAGAAAGAAGAAAATAAATATTTTACAAAATAAAGGACTTGCCAAAAACTGCCCCCTTTTTTTTTTACACTACACTCCTATTTTGCTGAATGGGTAGGGGTACAATGTACCCCAAACCTATTCACATAGGGGGGGCGGGATCTGGGGGCCCCCTTATTAAAGGGGGCTTCCAGATCCCGATAAACCACCCCACCAGCAGACCCCCACAAGCACCGGCCAGGCTTGTGGGGAAGAGGCTCTTGTCCCCATCAACATGGGGGACAAGGGGCTTTGAGGTGGGGGGCAAAGCCCCCCCTCCCCCAAAGCACCCATACTCCCCATGTTGAGGGCATGTAGCCTGGTATGGTTCAGGAGGGGGGGGGGCGCTCGCTCGTCCCCCCCCCATCCTAACCGGCCAGGGCTGCATGCTCGGATAAGGGTCTGGTTTGGATTTTAGGGGGAACCCCACATCAATTGTTTTTAATTTGGTGTGGGGTTCCACTTAATATCCAAACCAGACCCGAAGAGCCTGGTTTGGACTGGGGAGGGGGACACACTTTTTTGTATATTGCAGGGAACCGGCAATACATTACAGCCGCAATTTTAAATGTTTACATTTAAATCGGATGTTCACCCTGAACTTTTTGTCTGTTCACATGTTCTGGTGCGAACCGAACCGGGGGGTGTTCGGCTCATCCCTAGTGTCATTTTTGTTACCCACCTACTACAAGCCAACAGCACAGATTCTTTAAGTGTGCAGAACTCTCCCTGTGTATCACAGCAATAAAACAATAGGCATAGGTGAAATCATTATCTGATCACCTAAGGCCTCTCTACTCGAAACCTTTCAGAGATTCAAAGATTTCTTTAAGAACATAGAGAATGGACCAAATGCTCTAGCCACAAAACTATTTTTAAATGACAAGTTGTGTAATCAAGTTCAATTGTAGCAGTTGAAAGTTATTACAATGTCATATTGATAAATTCATCAAATGCTTGTGAAAAATTTCCCAGAGGTGATCATTTTTAATCTATCCCACATCCAACTATTATTCTGCATCGATCAGTCTCCAGCACAGATAACATTAGGTCCATTTCACAATGTAGAACTGTAATCACGATGCGGCACATATACCACCCTGAAATACAGATTTGAAGCTGAGCACACTTGGCTGATTTGAAATGAGAATCTAAGAAGAAGCAGTGGAAAAAGGACAGGCTTGTTTCTCAAACATATTTTTCCTAATCGGAAAATATAAAGCAGAGAGGCTGAGTGGGTTAAATGAATAGTTGGCAACATGCGACAATGGCATACAGATGAGACAACTCATGAAATCAAAAGGTTACAATTTCCAATTATTAGGTTTCTAAGAAAGGAAGTTGTGAAAGCAGTTCAGAGATTACATTACATATAAATCAAAAGACAAAATAGAGAGAAATAGGTCATACATTTTGCTAGTTTACTAAAAGACCCTTATTGGGCATTTAAAGCCTATATTTATCATTTAATAACAAATCACAATATAAATGTATTTTTAGGTCACCTATAAAATATATATATATATATATATATATACACACATATATACACACACACACACACACACACACACACACAGACACACACAAAAGTGAGTACACACCTCACATTTTTGTAAATATTTTATTATATCTTTTCATGTGACAACACTGAAGGAATGACATGTTGCTACAATGTACATTAGTGATTGTACAGCTTCTATAACAGTGTAAATGTGCTGTCCCCTCAAAATAACTCACACAGCCAGTAATGTCTAAACCACTGGCAACAAAAGTGAGTATACCCCCAAGTGAAAATGTCCAAATTGGGCCCAAAGTGTCAATTTGCGTGGCCACCATTATTTTCCAGCACTGCCTTGAACCTCTTGGGCATGGAGTTCACCAGAGCTTCACAGGTTGCCACTGGAGACAGATATTTTCAAACGGGGTTAGAGGTCTGTGGAGGTCACGTTTGTTTAGTGTGGCGAGGTAGTTGTCTATCTGGCGATAAGTCCAAAAAGACAGTGGAGAATGCTGATCAAGTCGTGTGTTTATGGATTTGAGGGAGGCGATGCGGTTATTGTCAATGCAGTGTAGTGCCAGGAGTGGCGTTTTTTCGTCTCTTGGCGGAATCCTACCCTTTTCTAGCCCAGGTGTGAAGTCAGGGTTTGAGGCAATCGGCGTTAGTGGTCCGGGGCTGGAGGAAAGTGCCATAGCTATATTCACTGCATGAAAAGCATCTAGGGTTGGCCCTATTGTGGGATTCGATTTGATGTTGCCCGGGAGTTTTTGAAATTGTGTCCAGGGGAGGAATCGCAGTGTGTGTATTCTTATTAAGTTGTTAAAGATCTTAAAAACAAGTCATCTCTGACCTCTTTCTGCTTGCAGTGTAACTTATTGTACTTTATTCTCAGAGATCCTCACAGATCTCCCCTTTAAGTCACCTGACAGACAGTTTCTACCTTGACTGCACAGATCATTCTTCTCCAGTGAGTGACAACCCAGGGAAGGAGGTGGACACATTTCTAACAGTGTGTGTGTGTGTTTTTTACACCAAAGAAAGTCAGGGACCATATTTTATCCCTTAGCCAGTCCAGATTTTACACACGCATTTTGTCACATGGCAAACCATGCCTCATCTGTAGTGGCATTCATGATGAATGGCACCCACATGTGCATTACATGATTTGCCACGATTTGGTATGTAAACTTTCCTTGTAATAGAAATAAGGGATGACAGGTCCACTTTATGGAGAGATCTGGGATCATGACTTTGCTCCAGTCCTCCAACATCATAGAGGTGATCAGAGATGATCTGGTCTCTGTTCACCTCTATGGCCAGCTGCGTAAACTGTCAGATCGTTTCCTAGACGCGCCAGTAAAAATGGTAAGCCCGAGAAACACCAGCAAAGCGATCCTGACCACATTGTATCCATTTATGTTCCTCAGCATGATGCTATTTGCTAGAAATATGTTAATAAATGTCCTCTATTTTAGAGCCACCAGACAAAATGTTACACAGCTTGTGGCTCTCATTTCCAGCTGTTGGACAACAACTGAAGTCCTTACTGACCCGGCGATTAGGAACCCATTAAAGTGCCCCCTCAACATGCAGGCTTTATTCACAAAATTTGATTTTAGTCTGAAGAGGACACTGCAGATGCTTCTGCAGCCTAAAGGTGGCAGTGTTCAACTGCTTAATACCTTAACTGTCAAATTGTAAATTAAAAACAGATTAATTGTCCGAGGTATTGTCATGTGCACGTGTGCATGCATATGCTGATAAATTTGGTCAGGGCATCTAGACCTCAATGAACTTTGGCCAGAACCTGGACACATTAGTTTGTTACATCAAGTTTTGCTTGTGACACTTTATATCTAGCTGCCTTTGACACTGCAACACTGTAGTTGTCTTTGTATTAATTTAATATTAATGAGTAAAGAAACTATATACATTTTTTAAAATATACTAAATGTTCAATATTATAAACAATATTTAAAATAAGGAAACGATTGCTGTCCATTTTAACCATTTCATACTGATTAATTAGTCTGCGTTATTGTCAAGTGAACGGATATATGCAGACACAGTTAAAATTTGGCCAGGGAATCAAGGCATCAATAGCCTTTGGTCAAAAAATGGTTAAAATAGATTTATTGCCAGCACACATATCTTATCACTGCCTTTTACTGATTAAGTAAGAGTTACTTTGGCACATAAACATACTTGCTGTATGGGCATGAAGTGTGCAAATACATACAGTATCTCAAAAAAGTGAGTACACCCCTCACATTTTTGTAAATATTTTATTCTATCTTTTCATGTGACAACACTGAAGAAATGGCACTTTGCTATAATGTAAAGTGGTGAGTGTACAGCTTGTATAAAAGTGTACATTTGCTGTCCCTCAAAATAACTACACACAGCCATTAATGTCTAAACCACTAGCAACAAAAGTGAGTACACCCTAAGTGAAAATGTCCAAATTGGGCCCAATTAGCCATTTTCCCTTCACAGTGACATGTGACTCATTAGCGTTACAAGGTTTCAGGTGTGAATGGAGAGCAGGTGTGTTAAATTTGGTGTTATCACTCTCTCATACTGATCACTGGAAGTTCAACATGGCACCTCATGGCAAAGAACTCCATGAGGATCTGAAAAAAAGAATTGTTGCTGTACATAAATATGGCCTAGGCTATAAGAAGATTGCCAAGACCCTGAAACAGAGCTGAAGCACGGTGGCCAAAACCATACAGCGGTTTAACAGGACAGGTTCCACTCAGAGCAGGCCTCACCATGGTCGACCAAAGGAGCTGAGTGCACATGCTCAGCGTCATATCCAGAGGTTGTCTGTGCTCAGACCATATGCTGAACACTGCAACAAATTGGTTTGCATGGCTGTCATTCCAGAAGGAAGCCTCTTCTAAAGATGATGCACAAGAAAGCCTGCAAACAGTTTGCTGAAGACAAGAAGACTAAAGCCATTGATTACTGGAACCATATCCTGTGGTCTGATGAGACCAAGATAAGCGTATTTGGTTCAGACGGTGTCAGCAACCAGGTGAGGAGTGCAAAGACAAGTGTGTGCCTAAAGTCCAGCATGGTGGTGGGAGTGTCATGTCTGGGACTGCATGAGTGCTGCCGGCACTGGGGAGCTACAGTTCATTGAGGGAATCATGAATGCCAACATGTACTTTGGCATACTGAAGCAGAGCATGATCCCCCTTCCTTCGGGGACTGGGCCGCAGGGCAGTATTCCAACATGATAACGACCCCAAACACACCTCCAAGATGACCCCTGCCTTGCTAAAGAAGCTGAGGGTAAAGGTGATGGACTGGTCAAGCATGTCTCCAGACCTAAACCCTATTGAGCATATGTGGGGCATCCTCAAATGGAAGGGAGAGGAGTGCAAGGTGCCCCAGCTCTGTGATGTTGTCACGGAGGAGTGGAAGAGGACTCCAGTGTCAACCTGTGAAGCTGTGGTGAACTCCATGCCCAAGAAGGTTAAGGCAGTGCTGGAAAATAATGGTGGCCACACAAAATAGAGACTTTGGGCCCAATTTGAACATTTTCACTTAGGGGTGTATTCACTTTTGTTGACAGCGGTTTAGACATTAATGGCTGTGTGTTGAGTTATTTTAAAGGGACAGCACATTTACACTGTTATACAAGCTGTACACTCACCATGAATGCCAACATGTACTGTAACATACTGAAGCAGAGACTGGGCCACAGGGCAGTATTCCAACATGATAATGACCCCAAACACATTTCCAAGACGACCACTGCCTTGCTAAAGAAGCTGAGGGTAAGGGTGACTCCAGACTTAAACCCTATTGAGCATCTGTGGGGCATCCTCAAATGGAAAGTGGAGGAGCACAAGGTCTCTAACATCCACCAGCTCATCATGGAGGAGTGGAAGAGGACTCCAGTGGCAACCTGTGAAGCTCTGGTGAACTCCAGGCAGTGCTGGAAAATAATGGTGGCTACACAAAATATTGACACTTTGGGCCCAATTTGGACATTTTTACTTAGGGGTGTCCTTTATGTAGAGAAACAATTCTTTTTTCAGATCCTCAGAGTTCTTTGCCATGAGGTGACATGTTAGACTTTCAGGGACCAGTATGAGAGTGTGACCAAATTTAACACACCTGCTGCCCATTCACACCCGAGACCTTGTTACACTAACGAGTCACATGACACTGGGGAGGGAAAATGGCTAATTGGGCCCAATTTAGACATTTTCACTTAGGGGTGTACTCACTTTTGTTGCCAGCGGCTTAGACATTAATGGCTGTGTGTTGAGTTATTTTGAGGGGACAGCAGATTTATACTGGTATACAAGCTGTACACTCACTACTTTACATTGTAGCAACCTGTCATTTCTTCAGTGTTGTCACATGAAAAGATAGAATTTAACCACTTGCCGACGGCTGATCGGCATTTGACGGCGACAGAGTGGCTCTGTAACGCGTATCGCCGTCGCCCAGTGAGCGCGCGCGCGCCGCCGGAGGCGCGCCCGCACGCTCACTGTGTCCGGGGAGGGCCAGGGAGCGGGTACGGCGGATTTGATCTCCGCCGGCCACCCGTGATGCCCCCCCCGGAGTGAAAGAACGGAGGTCTGTGTAAGTAAACACGGACCTCCGTTCTGTGAGGGGGGGGAAGGGCTGTGATCACAGCCTTCCTCTACACGGAAGCTGCGATCGCTTCCCTTCCCCAGCTAGGGCAGTCCCCCCACAGTTAGAACACGCCCAGGGAACACTGTTAACCCTTAGAGCGCCCCCTGCAGGTTAACCCCTTCACTGCCAATGGAATTTACACAGTAATCAGTGCATTTTTATAGCACTGATCGCTGTATAAATGCCAATGGTCCCAAAAAAGTGTCAAAACGGTCCGACATGTCCGCTGAAATATTGCAGTACCGCTAAAAATCGCAGATCGCCACCATTACTAGTAAAAAATAAAAAAAAAATAAAAACCCCAGATATGAATTCTCATCATCCGTAGACGCGACCACTTTTGCGCAAACCAATCAATAAACGCCGATTGTGATTTTTTTAATCACAAATATGAGGAAGAATATAAATCGGCCAAAACCGATGAAAAAAATGTTTTTTTATATTTTTTTTTTGGATTTGTATTTTAGCAAAAAGTAATGTTAGCCGCAAATAACTAACCAAACGCGTTTTCACCAGCGCAGATGCCTACTACTCTTAAGTATAGACCCCAAAAATAAAAAAAAAATAAAAAATGATCATTACCACCGCTAGACGCTAAAAATCG
>BLSH010092148.1:18431-41057 GCA_018402905.1 Glandirana rugosa
GAGGTGATCAAATACCAGCAAAAGAAAAGAATGCCCCCCCTCCTGAACTGTACCAGGCTACTTGCCCTCAACATGGGGAGTATAGGTGCTTTGGGGTAGGGGGGGCTCTGCGCCATTTGGAGAGTGCTGGATCCTTGTCATCTTGCAAGTTCATGGGGCTAACAATGCACAGGTGCTTCTACTCACCCTTGTGGACTCACAGTTAATCAGAATATTACTGGAGTAGTATTGGCTCCCTTGCAAGAAGTTATATTCCACTTGATATGGAAACACGAGGCCTACAATGATATTGATCTTCAGATTATATTGAGAGACATTATTAATAATTTGACTTACAGTGAACCTTTGAAATATAGTATGGCTTAAAAGGTTTAAGAATACTGCCTGAACATTCTGAGAACAACTGTAATAATAGGGCACCATAAACCAGCCCTGGAATTCTATGGCCACCTTGTAGTGTAATCATGTTAAATAGCCCTATAGGGGTATATGTGACAAATAACTCTGTGGGGGATGCCGCTTCAAAGGGCTCAATTCAGGTGATGGGGTAAAGGAAGGCATCTGGGACTATCTGTCTTTTTTGACAACTGATGACCTCCAGTTGATCAAGTTGATCCAGTTGATCTTGAGATCCTGTCATAGCCTAAGAGTGCCACGCATTGACTGAATGTTGCAAAGTCTAAAGATATGTGAGCAGGAGTGTCTCTACCTGGGTGTGAGGTGGGGTGTAACACAAAAGCAAGACCCCCATTTTCTCTTGTTGAGCCTTCAGGAGACAAGGAGGTCTGGATAATGTACCATCATTATTCTTTGTTTACTGTAACTTTCTTTCCTTTGTAGTTGGTAGGCTCTCTTTCCCCTCAGTCACACGCTGGCTTACTAAATTACAGAGCATTGGACTGAGTCTGCAATTATTATGCTATTACTCAGATCTATCTTTTTTTCCCCTTCGGTTTCAGATCCTACTGTCTACTATAGAACATTCAAAAACCAAATTCCAATAATGATCGTGCAAAACATTGCGGCTGTGGCATGTGTAAAATAGAACATATGCACATTATTTCCAATTGTAGTTAGTGTCCAATATACAGCAGGTCAGGGGTAGGATTGTGGTAGGATCATTTACAAAACGTACCCCAAATCGGTACATCATGTGCTTAGGGTTCTATTTCCTATATATTGGATACAAGTGGCAGTGAATCAGCTGTTGCCAGACAGATTTTAAAGAAAACCAGCCTGATTCTGAGAATTTAAAAACACTGACAAAATATTTTTCAAGCTAACTTGAGATAGATATAGGGATCCTATTCAATGTTTTTTTTTTTTTTTTTTTTAAACAATATTTTTATTGAAATTTTGAGAAGAAAGAGTTACATAGTAGCAACTGTAGTAGCGCAATGTAAAATAGCAATCAGCATCTACATTCTGTCAGCAATGAACAGTAAACTATGCAAAAGCATAAACTATACATAAGCGTATCTGAGGTTCTATATCATTCAAGAGGAAGGTTGATAAGCTTTGCATTGCACGTTGAGTTTTACTATGAACTTCAGAGGTGGGTCCCCTGTGTATAGCATTGAGTGGTACTCCCAGACGCCCCATTGGGGTCCTGCTGCGCCTAGGAGATGGCCACTTTGGCTTGTATCACTGTATGCCCTGTGGGTTAGTAGGGGGTATAAATGTTCAAGGATCTCAAATAGTTTCAGGAACATTGTAAGAAATGAACTATATCATTTTAAAACAAAACAGGAAGATAAGTAACAGTTCATAAAGGTTCAACTCTTATCTTTTAAGGTTGAATGTGAAGAGATATAGGGGGATGGGAACAGGGGAGAGACCAGAAAAAGAAGAAATAAGGGGAGGGGAGAGGTAGGCGAAGCCTATTTCTGATGTGCCGGTTCAGATATGGGTTTATTTAGTGGGAATTCGATATTGTTGAGCAGTAGATGGTAGATCTATCAGGTGGATGTGGATCCATTAGTGATGTCAGCCAGTGGTATTAGTGGTGTAGGTTATGGCAGATAGAGTCAGAGAAGAAATGTGGCTGTTTACTACAGCTACCGATGTAAAGTCCCTTTGGGGTGTTGAAGCCATGGATTCCAGCGTCGCAGAAATGTGTCCGTTTTGAGGTGGGCCTTTGCAAACATAAATTCATAGTGAGCATGTTCATTTAAGATGTCAACAGCAGTTTTAAGGAGTGGCGGGGAGGTCTGATTCCATTTGCGAGCTACGGTTAGTTTAGCTGCAATAAGGAGATGGGTGAGGAAGCAGTGGAATTGTTTTGGATATTTATCCATATTTATGTTCAATAATGCTAGGGTTGGGTCAGGTTCGATTATTATGCTAGTGACGTCCTTTGCCAGACTGAATACTTCTTTCCAAAAGTCAGTAAGAGTTGGGCAATGCCACCATATATGTGGAAAGGACCCTATTGCACCACATTTTCTCCAGCATAAATTGGATTGGTTAGGGAACATCTTTGCCAGTTTGTTAGGTGTGAAACACCAATTATGCAGTAATTTCTGTGCCGATTCCCAATGCGTAATACATCTGGAATATTTCATTGGGATCAAGGAGGCCGCATACCATTGGTCCTGTGAAATATTAAATTGCAATGATTGTTCCCATTGGATCATGGTTTTGGTTTTTCCTGTAGAAGGTTTGGTGAGAATTTTGTGTATAAGTGATATCCCTTTCCAGGGGGTTTTTGAGGATTCAAAGATATTAAGGACATCTTCCAGAGTATCTTTGTGGAGATCCGTTAGATGTTGAAGAGCATGTCTTACTTGGAGGAATTTATTTATAGAAGGAGGTCTTGTCCAAAGAAAAGTGATCCATCAGAGTCTGGAAGGGTTGTATTTGATTCTTATAATAGAGGTGACTGATGGTGGAGACACCTGCTTTTTCCCACAATGCCAAGGAAAGGTTTGGGATAAGGAGTTCTAGTGTTCTGATTGGGAGTCTGTAGAGAGCTTTGCGGGATATGGAGTAGTTAGGGCCCGTGATGGAGCCTCAGACTCTAAAAGCTGCTTTAGTCGTATCCTTATAGTGTTTCCCTGGAGGTGGGGAGATAGCTGCTGAGCTTAGAGTAAGTCTAAGATCCTCCTTCAAAACCATTGTTTCTATTTGTTGCCAAATAGGGGGGTATGTAGGGTTCCACCATTCTTTCGGCATCGATAAGATAGTGGCCTTATAGTATAATTGGATATTTGGGGCTCCAAGGCTGGCATATGCCATCGGGCAAAGGAGTGTAGATGCTTTAATTCTTGGACGTCTGGCACTTCAAATATACAAATTAATTATACTTCTATTCAATGTTTTTATCCTAGATTTACTCAATTTTCATACAAAATTTCCATATTTTTCGCACAAATTTATATTTGAAAAATCTCTGGACCGTGAGGCCCCTTTCATACTTGTGCGACCTGAAAGTCGTGCAATTTTACAGTGATTTTTTGCCGCAATTTTGATGCGACTTTAAACAATGCCTGTTTAAAATATTGACAAATAGAAACTTTTCTGCAAATATATACACACACACAAAACTTATTTTATATTGTATTGTGAGACCAGTGTCACTATGTGACAATGTGAGGCCCTGCCACTGTGAAAACGGGAAATGGAACAACATTTGTATGTATTAAGAGTACGTGGTCCGGAGTATCGATTAAGAGTGGAAAAAAACATTTTTTTACAACTTTCTCCGGGTTTTGGTCTTCCTACATTGGGTTCTGGAGTGTGGAGATCTCAAATAGTTTTGGGAAGAAAGAAATCTCAAATCCAGTGTCCAGGTCTTGTAGAAGACCAGCAAGCTATGAGTTCAGGTGCACACAGCCCTTATAATGAAGGACTTGGGCACAGTTCAGGACTCCTATTAGTAGACAGGTGTGCTCCACTCAAGAGACAGCACTCCATACCGGAGGACAGATTTGTTTGTCCATAGGACTGAGAAAGTCAAGACAGATAAGCAAGTCTGGAAGACAGAGAGCCGAGATGACTAGGCAAGGGGGCTAAAAAAAGCTGGAAGTTTCAGAGGAGTGAAAGAGCCAGGGGTGTCAAGAGAACCCCCATAGAGCGGCCAGGAGGTGAGCCCGTGCAGCAGGGTGCTGCAGCTAAAATCGCTGAGAGAGCCAAGAGAGCTGAAAGAGAGATGCAGAAACAGAGGTTCTGTGTGAGCTGATTGGAGGGACCAGCCAAAAGCCAAGGTTAAGGCCTTAGTAGCAGTGCTACTAAAGAGGAAGCCAGGTGGTTTGGTATTTCGTAACCTGTTTTTAATGTTGAAATTCCCCGTGTGGGCAACTGTTTTCTGTAAAACTTTAATTTTGTTTAAAAAAGTGGGCCAATCTGATTGTATGTACTTGAATATATGGTTTTGGTCATCTTGTGAACAATAAATACATATTCGGCCATAAATAATGGGGCAACAAGCTCAGATTGGCATGAACTTTGAAAAAGCTACCCCAATATTGCAACACACACAACACACTGTGTTTCTCTGTTTAACTGTCGTCTTATGCACATTAAGAAAAATTACATTCAGCAAATACCTGAGAACAATTGACAAAGCTCTTCAAGCTTTCAAGCTCAATAATTGGGTATTAATAGCAATGCCAATTAATCTAAGCTACTAAGACAACACCAGTAAGTACTGTATTGATCTGTGTGCTTAGTATGATGAATAAGCAGAAAGTAGAAATTAAAATGCATGGTTTTAAATGGAAACATTAATTAACAATAACCTTAAGGCATAAAAAAAAATGTGATTTCTTAAAGTATAATTTGTACTCTGTATTTGACATATCAAAAAGCTCATTCTGAGCTCATTCTTTTTAGTGCAATTTGTAGAATTACACTTTGAAAAAGATGATGCATAGAGTATTTTGTCATCATTTATTATTGAACTAGTGGAAAATGAACTAGTTTAAATTTAACTAGTGGAAAATCTAGTGGAAAAAGACCAGTAGATGGTAAATCTTGTTTCATAAGGCAAGGTAGCACTCTATACAATACCTTGTTTAACAAGGCTACAGGGAAATTGACAGCCGGTCACTATTTAACACTTTTAAATAACTTATTATATTTAGAATATCTTCTGTTAACATCAATGTAAAGGAGATGGGGGGGGGGGGGGGTAAATCAGGAGAGCAGTCTAGTGTAACACTAATCCTTCAGAGTATAGTGAATGAGCGTTGTTACCCTTAAACAAGACATGCATTACTGACAGGACTACCAGTTGAAAATGCAGAAAAAAAGCCTAAGAAAGAAAACTAACTCGGCCATAGGCTGCAACATTTTGTTCTGAGTTTAGATACACTTTAAGGATAAAGTTACTTTGATTACTGGTAGACTAGGGCCTGCTCTGGTTGGCTCTCCTGCTCATCACCAGTTAGGGCACCCTGTGTTTTTGACAGATCATCAATTTCAATAGACTGCCAGACATGGCGGAATGTACAAAAAGTATGGCAGGCATGATTTTTAAAATCACACCAGATTGCATGGTACTGCAGTGCCATGCGTTTTAGTGGCCACAAATGCATCCATGTTTCCTAGGAGTGACATTAACAATTAATGGCACTCATGTGCGTCTGCAGTGGGCTGCATGTTTCCATGTGTTTTTGGAGGAGCATGTTTCACGCACCACAAGTGTTATAAACTGACACTTAGGAACCTTTCACAACGGAGCCGCCCGAGCGTCAGCGGTAAAACACTGCTAATTTGCGGCGCTTTACCGCTTTTTATAGCAGCGCTATTACGCCGCTATTCGGGCAGCGGCGGTGCACTTTTAACCCCCCCACAAGAGGTTAAACAGGGGTTAAGAGTGCCGGTTTGCGGTGCTCCCGAAGCACTGTTCAGGCGCTTCGGGAGCGCTGCCCCATTGTTTTCAATGGGCAGGGGCAGTATAGGAGCGGTGAATACACCGCTCCCACACCACTGTAAATATGCGGCTTGCAGGACTTTTTTTACCGTCCCGCAAGCCCACCACCCCAGTGTGAAAGCACACTGGCTTTCACATTGGGGTGTATTGGGGGGGAGGGCATTTTTCAGGCGCTTTTAAGGCGCTATTTTTTGTGCAAAAGCGCCTGAAAAACGCCTTGGTGTGAAAGGGGTTTTTCGTGCCACTTAGAAACTGTTTGAGCTCTCAGGAACCAGGTAGAAGTAAGGGTGCAAGGGGCCAGACTTTTGTTGGTTTTATGGGAGTAAACTTTATTTAATATAAAATGCAAGACATTAAGGATTGTGTTTTAGTGTCCCTAAAACAATGACAAATGACAACCATGGGTTTTTAAAATGGCACATATAGTAGATGTGTGAGCTACAAAAAGATAAAGTAATGTATTATTTATGAATCTCCAAAAATCATGATCTGCTGTTGAAATTAAATTCAGCAGTATAAAATAAATAAATATATAAATATGTGGTATTGCCATGTGCTTACTGTGATTAAAATATACTGCCTAGAAAATATACACATATTTACATTCTGATATTTGGCTTGCTATAGACTTACAAAATCAAAAAAAAGCCTACATTTCTGTCTATAAGTGAGGTCAGAATCTGGCAATACATTTCCTTTTCCTTCTTCCAATATTCTTTTTTTTCTCCACTGTAAAAAGCTTGGTATGATCTAGGAACAAGCAGCATTTTAGCATCTGCATAAGTAAAGCATCAAATAAAATGTAACAGAATTAAACGACCAGCATCAAATCTTCCATGAGAATATTGCTGTGCTGATAGAGTACAGCCATGTAGCTGTCCTGCAGGCAATGTTGAAATGAATAATTCAAATGCCGCAGGTTGTTGTTTGTCAGCTTCCTGGCAGGCTGCATTTTCCCAATAGCGCTGGGGAAATCCTATCTAAAGATTATCTGCCACAAAGCAATATTTCTCGGTTCACGCTGCTCGACTTTCTAATTTTAAATGCATTGTGTTTGAAAAGCACAATTTATAAATAAGGAGAATAGCCTTGTTTGAAGATCTAAGAGGTAGAGGATAGTAAGCAGCACTGCACTTGGGAGGTGCATGCGATTCATGGGCTGAGGGACTGATGCATCCTAGTAGTGAAGAGTGGATTGTCATAGATCAGCGTGCTTTCTCATTTTTGTTTCATTATTGGGCAGATAAAGGAAATCACCAGTCAAAGTAGAGGAAAAAAAAAAAAAAACTTTCAATATGTTATAATCTTTTTAAAACCTTATCATTTTCTGTAAAACCAATTATTGCTGCTGACAGCACTCCCCCTTCTCAATATGGTCGTTTTAGTCAGATATTTTTCTTGATACCTTTGGCCAGCTCAATATGTATTGCACAGGGTGAAACAAAGGAAACTTGACAGCTACATATGCTTAAACCTGAACTGCAGGCAAGCAGCAAAAAAGGGATTTTATTATAACTTACCGTTAAATCCTTTTCTCTGACAGACGCAGCCCTTCATTAGACAAGTGGGGTTATGCTCATATCACTAGGAGTAGACTAGGCAAAATAAAACAAAAGCATAGGTTGGCCCCTCCCAGGGAGCCATCCTCACCTTAGCATATAATCCCCTGCTAGACAATAGCATATCAGTTCGTAACAAGCTGTACAAACTCAACAGAGGGGTGGGTGCTGCGTCTGTCAGTGAAATCAGAGAAAAGGATTTTACGGTAAGTTATAATAAAATCCCTTTTACTCTTACATTCACTGACAGACGCAGCCCTTCATTAGACAAGTGGGGATGTCCCAAAGCTGTGTCAAACAAGAGGGGCGGGCAGACTATAACAACTGTACCCAACAAAAAAAGCCCTCTGAGGCGGCGCCAGTCGCGCCTACCCTGCCGCTTGCAAAACTTTGCGGCCAAAAGCAGCATCCGCAGATGCTGAAACATCAACTTTGTAAAACTTAGTAAACGTGTGCACTAAAGCCCAAGTAGCCCCTTTGCACACCTGAGACACCGAAGCCTGGTGTCTATAAGCCCAGGAAGTACTAACTGCCCTGGTGGAATGAGCCGGGACTGGGAAAGGGCGAACCTTGCCCCGAACCTCATATGCATGAGTCACGGTCTTCCTGATCCAACGAGAAATGGTAGCGGACGAGGCCACCATGCCTTTGCGCGAACCTTCCGTCAGCACAAATAAAGAATCAGACTTCCGAAAGGAAGCTGTAGAAAACAAATACACCCGCAAAGCCCTCACCACATCCAAAGAATGCAGTTCAAATTCCTTGGGATGCGATGGGTGCGGGCACAAGGAGGGAAGAACAATATCCTCATTCAAATGAAAAGAAGAAACCACCTTCGGAAGGAAAGAAGGGGTAGGTCACAAAACCGCCTTGTCCTTATGAAGGACCAAGTAAGGTGACTTGCAGGATAACACTGCCAACTCAGGCACCCACCTAGCGGACGTAACAGCCACCAAGAAAACCACTTTCTGCAACAACGACTGTAAGGGAATGTCCCTAATCTTCTCATATGGTGGCTTCTGAAGCACAGAAAGCACCAGATTCAAATCCCACGGCGCCAAAGGCGACCATATCCGAGGAGCCACATGACGTACACCCTGTACAAATGTACGGATCAATGAATGATTGCCAAGGGTCGTTGAAAAAGAACCGTCAGAGCCGAAATCTGACCCTTAAGCGTACTTAACGCCAGGTTCTTGTCCAGTCCTGGCTGCAGAAAAGTCAGCACCCTGGACACTGCATAAGAGCGGGGATTCCAACCACCCACCTCACACCAGGCAATATAGGCCTTCCAGGCCCTATGACAAATCTTACGTGAAGTACACTTGCACGCTTCAATCATAGTAGGGATCACGGAGTCAGAGACACCCCTATCCCTCAACACCTGGGACTCAATAGCCAAGCCGTCAAAGCCAGCGAGGGCAAAGCAGGGTGCAAGATGGGTCCCTGGGACAGTAGGTCTTCGCGAAGTGGAAGACGCCACGGGACATCTGCCACCATCCATACCACATCGGCGTACCAAGGACGCTGAGGCCAATCCGGAGCTACCAGGATTGTCGGGATTCCCTCTGCTTCTATCCTGCGCAGAACACGCGGCAGAAGCTTCAGAGGAGGAAAGACGTACAGTAGCCGATACCGACCCCAGAATGCTACCAGTGCATCCGCGGCGACCGCCAACGGATCTCTTGATCTGCACACAAAGGTCCGTACCTTGTGATTGAATCTGGAGGACATGAGGTCCACCTCTGGTGTGCCCCACTTGAGACAAATCTGGCAGAACACTTCTGGATGTAGGGACCATTCCCCCTGATTAAGAGTCCGGCGGCTGAGAAAGTCCGCCTGCCAGTTTTCCACGCCCGGAATGTAGATTGCGGAGAGAGCTGGCACGTGAAGTTCTGCCCCCTGAAGGAACAGAGCCTCCTCCGCGTCTGCTGCCGAGCTTCTTGTTCCGCCCTGATGGTTCACATATGCCACAGCCGTGGCATTGTCTGACTGAACCCGGACAGGGAGGCCTCGCAGCCTTGTCGACCAACGGGATAGACAAAGTCTGATCGCTCTCAGCTCCAGTACATTTATAGGAAGACAAGCTTCCTGAGCTGACCAATGGCCCTGGGCAGAAAACTGACTCAGGACCCCTCCCCAGCCCGATAGGCTGGCATCCGTCGTTACTATCGACCAATTGAGGGGGAGAAAACATTTTCCTAATCCACCAAACCAAGGATCCCCGGGACTGATGATCCAACCTGATCAGTCTGTCTAGGGATAGGGGAGATTTGTCCCATTGTGACAAAACTGCCTTCTGCAGGAGCCGAGTGTGACTCTGGGCGTAACGTATTGCTTCGAAAGCCGACATCATGAGCCCCAACACTCGCATACAGAACCATTAAGGAGGACCACTGGCGTGATAACAGGGTTCGCACTGCTGCCTGAAGTGTCAGGAGCTTGTTTGGCGGTAAAAACACTCATGCCTGCACCGTGTCCAGAATCAGACCCAGGTACTCCAGACGGCAGGATGGAGTCAAATGCCGACTTCTGCAGGTTGATCAGCCAACCAAAATCTTTTAACGTGGACACCATGATTATCATGTTCTCCTCCAGAGCTGCGGTCGGCTCTGCTCTCAGGAGTAAATCGTAGAGGTATGCTACCACCGCGATACCTCTCTGTCTCAATAGCGCCAGCATCGGGGCCACCACCTTGGTGAACACTCGGGGAGCCGAAGCCAGACCGAAGGGGAGAGCCACAACTGGTAATGCAGATCCCCCATTGCGAAACGCAGGAAATGCTGGTGCCTGTAACAAACTGGAACATGGAGATACGCGTCCCTGATATCGAGGGACGCCATGAATTCCCCTTGGTGCAGGGCGGCCACGACCGAGCGGATGGACTCCATCCTGAATCTTTTTGTCTTTACAAAGCAGTTTAGTGCCTTCAGGTCCAGAACTGGCCTGACCCCGCCCTTTTTGGGCACCACAAAGAGGTTTGAGTAAAACCCGTGAAATCTTTCCACCGTGGATACCGGCACAATCACCCCCTGTTCGGCAAGCGCCTGAACGGCGCCTAGAAGCACCTCCCGACGCTCCTGAGGGAGTCTTAAGTTAAGGGACCTTTCTGGGGGTAGAGAGATGAATTCTATCCTGTAACCGGAGGACACCACCTTCAGCACCCACCGATCAGTGATGCGGGCAGTCCACCTGTCTGCAAACCCGTCGGGCGGGGGCAACCCATCATGCGGAGGTTGACTTATCCTTCGTTTTTTAGACTTGCGTTGCCAGGGCCTTTTACTGGGCCCAGCGGAAGCCTTACCAGACTTGAAGCCCTTACCCGCTGAGCTGGGCCTGAAGAAACAGGGCCCTGCCTACAGAGAAAATCCCGCCGTTTTGGCTCTGGAAGGAAAGTACTCTTCCCTCCTGTGAAATCCTTAATGGTTTTATCCAACTGCGGGCCAAACAGACGCCCTCCCTGAAAGGGAAGATCCGTAAGAGCTTTCTTCGACTCCTGGTCGCCTGACCAAGAGCGAAGCCACAGCACCCGCCTGATAACAATTGCAAAAACAGACATTTTTGACAGTATGGGAAGTAGGTCCAATGCAGTATCGCATAGGTAGCGGAGACCCTCTTCCAAGTGTTGTGCCCATTGCACCTCAGCCTGCGCACACTCACAAGTCAAACCGGAGTGTAATGTGGTAGTGCACTCGAAAAGAGATTGCGCCACCATAGCAGCCACCAGAGCTGGCCGCATGGCTGACCCAGCCAACAAGAACAGTGCCTTAGACACTGCCTCCGTGCGGCGATCAGCCGCCTCTTTAAAAGACGGAGACCCCTCCAAAGGAATGGTGGTTGCCTTATTCAGACGGGCCACCGGTGGGTCCACTGCTGGGGAAGCCCATCTCTTAGTAAAACTATCCTCAAAGGGGTTGCGAACAGCAAAGCTTTTGGGTAAAGCAAAGGAATTTTGCGGCTGCAGCCATTCCTTGAACACCGCCTGTTCAAAAACTTGATCATAAGGGTAGGCCCTGGGGGACCTAGGGGGCTTAAGCGACCCACAAATATATGCGGACTCATGCGACTCCCCTGCTTGGTCAAGCCGCATGGACTCGCAAATATCAGTGACCAGGGCAGCCACTATCGATTTGTCACGTGAAGATGAAGCCCCCTGATCATCTTCACCGTCTGAGGGTATCAGTTCACCCTCTGATAACTCCATGGGGGTTCCCGTGACCACCAAGGCACTCTCTGGTTCCGAATCCTCCCCCGAAGAATGACGGGGCGGGCGTTTTCTGGGCCCCCCCCCAGAGTCGGGTCCCCAGCCCGGGGAAAGAATTCACCAAATACTGCCCTCAGCTGTTCCAAGTACACTAGGGACCCCGGCGTGGATTGTTGCTCCGCAGGTACCCCTGCCATAGCACTGCCGGCCTCTGACATCCCAGACTTCCGGCACCCCCACTGTGTGACCACCACCTCTACCCCACCAATGAGCCTGGGAGACCCGGAAGGATTGCACCCACCGCTACCAGCACCCAGGGGGAGCCAGCTATACTTGCTGTTTTTTGATGCCTCAGCGCTGTGACCAGAATGAGCAATGAAAACACACTCCACTTCAAGAGCCTGCACTGCCGCGTCTGTCAGCCATGCTGTCCAAGCGAAAACGGAAGTGCTTCTGCCGTTTTTAACACTTCCTCAAAATACCAAGAAAAGTCACTGGGGGCTGCCAGAGGACAGGCTGAAACCGCATGGGCTACAGGAAAATGGCCGCTGCCATCACAAACATGCCGAGCTATGGCAAAATGGTGCGGTAGCGGCGAACGAACGGTGATCCACCATGCAAGGCGGCGAGCCGTCAAATACAATGCTCAAAATGGTCAGTGCGGGGTGCGGTATTGTGGGGGGGAGTGGGGGGGAACGGGAGATCCATAGCAGCTGAACAACCCCAGTGTGTCCCCCTACCAAGCCCCCACCGGCCGGCTACCTCAGAAGCTGCCCCTCTCCACGCCCCTAGGAGGGAAGAGGGGTCCACTCACAGATCCGACGGGCGCAGTGGGTAGCCACCCAGAGCAGACTTTCCTCCCCACGGAGAGGGATGCTGCTGGCCAGGCCACTGGACAGGAATACACCAGTCACTGGGCACAAGTGGGATCAGCCACTGGCAGCCCGCACGGAACGGGCTCTATGCGGCGTGTCCCCGCCAAGGCTAAGGGTAGCTCACGCAGACGTTGGCCGGACTGGGGAAAGTTTTTGGATTCTAGATATCCTCTATACCATCAGCCAGCTTCTTGATAGCAGTATTCATCAGAAAAAAAAACAAAAAACCTCAGAAGACCGCAGATCCCATAGGGAACCAGGTCTACTCCTTGCACTAGGCAATAAAAACTGATATGCTATTGTCTAGCAGGGGGTTATATACTAAGGTGAGGACAGCCCCCTGGGAGGGGCCAACCTATGCTTTTGTTTTATTTTGCCTAGTCTACTCCTAGTGATATGAGCATAACCCCACTTGAATGAAGGGCTGCGTCTGTCAGTGAACGTAAGAGTAAAGCATATTTGAAATGCATACATGTGAAATAATTTACCTATCAAAATATTTAAAATTCTTTTTTAAGGTCCACTTCAGAGAGAATTTGGTATTTTAAAAATTCAGGGAAGTGGCATGTTCTCTTGGCACTCCCGCAATAATGCTCACCTTTGCTGTGCTCCTCTGGCACTCTGTTAGCACAGCTGTCTGTACTTCTAGGTAGGGGGTACATGTGACCTGCTCCTAGGATGCAGCACTTGGGCCATTTGCCAGGCTTGAACAATTTAACATTGGGTGGAAGGTCATTATCTCTGTGTAAGTTCACACACAGACTGACATGGAGCTCACACAAAAATAACACCCAAGGCTCTGACAGATAAACATAGCAGTGGGGGGAGCTGTTGGGAAAGGGGAACCTGTCAATTTACCGTGAATGGACAAAGTGATCATTTATCTTTAACTGTATAAGATCATAGAGCATTAATTAGTGATTTGTTTTTTCACAGATATTTTGTTTTAAAAAAAAAAGAACACTTCCAAAACGGTTAAAGCAGAACTCCAGGCATGTAATCTTCTAGGTGATACTTTCCCCTTTAGGGTGGCATGTAAATGACAGATTGGAAATGGGCGAAATGGCAGATGCCATCCTACACTGAAGAGAACTTCCAACTGCCTGAACTGAGGAGGCAGTCAGGAATAGCTCTGCAGCGTGAAGTGGGAAAATGAAAAATGGCACTCTAAAATATAAAAAAAGATACCAGGGTTGTACTTTAAATCTGGGCTGTTCCAATACTTTCATAAAAGAAGGTATTGGACCAACCAGATAAGCAACTCTCTTGGCTATCTAATCTAAAGTCTAAAACAGAGCTGAAGGAGGCTATTCACATGTCACAGTTGCAATAGTTTGCATCAAAGCCACTGAAAAATTGAATGCGAAAGAACTGCCTGTCAAAATCGGCCAATGTCAATGGGGCCACTGTGCAACCCTGATTTACAGTAGCCCCAACATAAATTGCCGTTCTGGAAAAAAAGAGGCATTCAGGAAGTGGCCTCCTGTATGGCTGACAGTAACGCCTGGGCTAGTGTGCACCTTATCTTAATGTCTTGCTTTGCTGGTCTTTCATAAAAAAGGACCCTGCATGTTTGTTTAGAAACATTAAAATTAAATCAAGATTAAATCAAGTTATTTAAAGACAAGGAAAGAAATAAGATATTTAGCATATGGGGAGAGAACAGGCCAAGAGAGATTCATAATGCTAGAACTAACTAGTTTGTTTCATAACAGGACAAGAAACCAGATTTATGATGCACGTCTGCAAACAATGAAAGAAGATAACAAAAAAATAATAATGTATATAAAAATAAAATTATTTTATGCTTGAAATAACTGTGCACCTTTCATTAGGAAGGCCTCAGCTTAAAAGTGTGTTCCGGGTGTGGTGCGTTCTATATGCTGCATCTTTGATGCGGTTTCAAAAGGCGTGTTACATAGAGCATGTGATACATGTAAAGTGCAAAATATGTCTACAAGCAACTTACCCACAACACAGGACCAGACATTTTTTTCATGATTAACCACTGTTAGACTGTGGTTAGGATACAGAGAGATGTAATGCTGTTATAGGATGAACATTATTTACTGTGAGCCAATGGGACATAGAAGATTGTTTCAACCCCTGTAAGTTTGCTGGACAGCCCTCCCTATTTATATGTTAATGTAAAGAAATATATAAAGACATATGTAATAAAAACAGCAGTCACATATGGAATATCAGAATTAACTGCAGTTAATTTAATAACTGTAGTTATTAAAAAATATATATTTTGGTGATCGCTGTATTTTAACAAGTATCACATTTTCCATCACTATTTCCATGTAGATGTGCTGCAGCCAATAACATTACTGCAGAGCTCATCCAACTAAAATACAACAAAGCTTCAATATACCAGAAATAATGACTTCATGCACTGACAGCGGCAACTTGAGTTTCCGCTAGGCACAAGCAAGATGTATGTATTGGGTGAGCTAATAGGCCAGAGATGATGAGATTTGCCAAAGGGTATGTCCCTGTCCCTTCATCAAAACCTGCAAGCCCCTACGATTAGCAGAGAAAAACTGACGGCAGAAGAAGTCAATCACACCCTCCTTATCAGCGGAAAGTAAAATTATTACTGAACATTGAGTTCTTTATTACATGATATCTGTAGGGCAAGTTACATTTTTTATTTTGAAGTTTAATAATATAATGCACTATTTTTTGTCTCCTTTCCTTTGTGGTGGCTGGAAGCCCAATAACTGACATCAGAGGGAAAATAAACACATGGTGTTTTCCTGCAAAACTAATAAAAGGAGAATTCCCATCTAATAGACTGACTAGTTAATGAAGCAGTGCAAATGCAACAATTTTATTGAATGTTATGGGTCACTGCAATTTGCGTACCATTACCTTCCCAAATTGACCAAACTGTATAGTATTTAGCAGATATTGTCTTATTACCCAATGTTTGTAAACAATACAAGATATTCAAATGTTGCTTGTGGCACGTTTTCTTTCTTAGTTTTTATACATATTATTTTCAATACATTAGAAGCACGCTTTACTGCTCACAGTTTTCAACATGCTGGAATCACTGCTATTAGTCATAGACATGGAACCAGCCACATCACCATGCATGCACCACATGCAAACTTTTGGGTGTGCACTAGGGTGGGGCCTGGCAGTGTTTATTTTATTACCCATTATCCTCAGTAAACCACTTAACCTTGCATGACCTTCCTCAAGTACATCTCTAGTTTTTATCTGATGTATTCAGCAGTTGACTGTCGGCGGGTCTAGTTTGTGTTCCAAAATACTGTACAAACTTTACTGAAAATGAATATCCCAGGCTTCTAGTGTAGAGGGTGCTATATAAAACCTCAGAATCTGCATACTTGCCCAGTGACAGAGATTGAAATTACTGAAGCCAGTGGATCGGTATAACAGGCATGAACTGGTATTTTCATAGCAGGAAGCCTCATCAATGGAAGCCTCAGCAGATATTTCCTTTAAGTCTTCGTACTGGCTTTACCTCCATTGCTCAGCTTCCACTTATATTACCTGTCCCCAGTTAACCTTGCAGCTTTCAGTTCAGAGTCACCTGCTAAGTTAGACATCTTGCTCTGAAATCCGCAAAGCTCGTGCTCTCAGCTGATTACTGAGAGTTAGCTCTCAGGGAGACCACTGCTTCCACGTGGAGAGCAATAGCCCTTCTCTGCAGCATACAGGGAACATGCTTTTCAACTCAGGCTGTGCCTGCTTTCTAAAAAAAATCAAAGACTTTAGCTACCCGTAGTTTTCATGCATCTGAAACGTATTTAGCCAATTTAAAGTAGAAGTTTATTTAGGCTTTAAGACTTGAAAAACCCAACATTCGTGTGTCTCAAACATGCTTTTGTAAGCACAGTTCTCAGAGGAGTTGTTTTGTATTGCTACTACTTTGGTCTACATGGGGTCAGACTAAAACTTAATTCTCCTAAGAGGTGGCAGCTTGAGAACTACTGCATTGAAATATGTACTTGCCATAGGGAATGACAGCCCAGGTAGATTTCTACTTGGTGGCCTTTTAAATTGTTTCCAGGGCAGTGCAATACAGTGCCACATTAACCTTCTCAGAGGAAAAAAAATTACTCTGTAGTTTAGAAAAATGTGCCTGGTCACTATTTTTTTCATGGTGTTGGGGATTGTTTGTACATGGTGTGGCATGGGGATCTCTAGCTCTTGTGGTAGGTGCGTTTTTAGTGAGGTTGTGACAGCCTGGATCTCTGTTTGAGGGCATGGTAGCCCATGTTTAAAAATAAAGTTCAAAACAAAGATCAAAAGGGTTTCCCTCACAGGGGGTTGTCCCCATCAACATGCAGAAAACAAACTCAGCCTCCTGGTTATAAGGATCAGTAGGGCTCCTGGCTAGTAAGGATCAGTAGCGCTCCAGGCTAGTAAGGATCAGTAGCTCTGCTGACTATTAAGCGATCTGCTCCAGTGTGACCGCGGGTCACATCTGCCACCTCACAGATGTCGATGTCCAGACTGCCTCCTGCAGTCTTCGATCTCTGGAGACCGCCTGCCTCTCAGTGTGTGTGTGACCCCGAAGCTTGGTCCTGACTGCTCTTAACAGGCCTCCACCCAGCTGGGTAATCAGTCTCTTGGTAAGTCAGAGAACCCAGACCCAGGACTGGGGATTTCATTCCACCCGATTCTCTAAGAAATCTCCGGGCTCCAAATCCCAAAACAGACTTTAAACAATACTGAGGAAACTGAAAAGCCAGTTTCTTCTTTACTGCCTAACGCCTCTGGAGCCCCTCAACCTGCCAGGTTTAGAATCCTGGGCCATCCCTACCATCTAGACCCTGGCAGGGCAACACTCTGCCACAATGGTTACGGACTTCAGAGCCAACAGTATCAAGGACCAAGTGTATGAGTACTCCAGTTTAGGCCAATAGAGGAGGGAGAGACAAGAACAGGAGTCCTTGTGTACTCAGCCCTTGATACTTTTGGATTCAATATGTATTGCGATCTTAAAGTTTATATACTGATAAAAGTAAGGTTTTTTATTGTACACTCCCATCAAAACTAAAAAATGCTGAGATGCATATACAGAGCAGTGTGACGTTTCTCACACCCAGCATAAGATTCAAACCTGCCTTAGAATTTTGGTCTGTTAATTGGGCCATTGAAAGTGGTTTTATCTGTTGGATAAGTGCAAAGATATATAAATTAAGAAAAAAAAAAACTTGATACTGGCAGAAATCCAGTGCCTTCTGTCTCTGCTACATGTAAAGCACTGCTATCAGCCTTGGGGACCTACAGAACACCTTCCCCTATGTTACGGACAGGAGGAGAGGGGGAGGTATCTTATAGTTCAAATCAGGGGTGAGCAGCCTAGGGTAGCAATGCTTCCAATCTAAAGATGCTTTGAAGTGAGTGGGCATAATCGCCCTAAAACAGGAAGCGTGTCAAAGAAAAAAAAATGGTAGAGTTTAAATACAGTTTAACTGTGGCTGCTGTTTTTACTGGGTAAAGAAAAAGGCCAATTTGTCTGAATTCCATTAGATATCACGTAAGGAAAAACGTTTCATACAAAAAAAAAAAAAAAGACGAAACCACTGCATTTAAAAGATCTGATTTTTTGACCTAAATAACTGCCCTATCAAACGATTGTCTTGTCACATGTTGTATGATGAGCATTAGATTCCCATCCAGTTAACTCTTAAATAAAGGCTCAAAACTGTTTTTCATGTATCTCATTATTGCCATGACACAATTTTATAACAATATCTGCATTCTGTAACTAACATGCATTAATTTCCTAATTAAAATACACTGAGACATTCTGTAACAAATTCCTTATATAAATCAATTATTATGGGAGGGATTTTATGACTTGACTTAAAAAATGTTTTACTGTCAGAAAGTCTGCTTTACCTCCTTTTATAGAATGCAGTGGATTTTCTTGTTTAATTAAATCATAATTGATCCCATGCTTTGCTGCCGTTCATCCAGGAGTTTAAAAGCTGCCAGAGACTGCAGGAGTTAGTTTACCATCAGATAATTGGGAAAAAAGGCATCAAGCCCCTTAGGCTCTAATTATTTTACAATAAACCACATCAAGCTGGGTCTTATTATGAAACAGCCAAGTGCAGCAAGTTAGGTTTAAGCAGAGCAAGGTTGCAATCATTTATCACAAGCAAATTATGTTATAAAACTGGAGAAGTGCCACGAATTTAGCAATAGAAGAATATGTTATTCCAGCACAGAATCTTCTATCTAGACATTGGTAAAGTGCCCCATTTAACATATCAATAGCTTCTAGTGAAAAACTTCCAGGACGGATATATTTCTTGGAAGCCTAGAGGTAAGCCATTCCTTGTTAATGCCATATATGAAAAGTGGCAGCAACTCTTTTTATGACATATTTGTAACTAGGTTTCAAAGGTATGCCACATTTAAAAAAATAAAAATAAAATTACTACTTGCATTGAAGAAAAATCACTGATCCTTAGAACGGATTTCTTTTAGGCCTCTTCCTATGTATCTTGTACATGCATGCACACCAGCATTAGCTACATAGCATTGCATGCTTCCCGATAGTGACAACAGTGTCAATGCCTGCATAATGTATGTTGAAATTACCACTTGAAGTCTCCATCAGAACTGTAATTGACAGGGTGACAATGCAGGGACACAATTTAGACAGGGATCAGCGCTTATACCCTATAATTTGAAATGCGTGGACACAGCCTTTGTTGGCAGGTATTATTTTAGTGAAAGCCACAGATTTAAAAATATTGCAAAATTACTTTTAAAGTTACATTAACATGTAAAGCTTATTTAAGATATTAGTGACTGGGTTGACATACATTATATTGCCAAAAGTATTGGGACACCTGCCTTTACATGCACATGAACTTTGATGACATCCCAGTCTTAGTCCGTAGGGTTTAATATTGAGTTGGCCCACCCTTTGCAGCTATAACAGCTCCAACCCTTCTGGGAAGGCTGTCCACAAGGTTTAGGAATGTGCTTATGGAATGTTTGATCATTCTTCCACAAGTGCATTTGTGAAGTCAGGCACTGATGTTGGACGAGAAAGCCTGTCTCGCAGTCTCCACTCAAATTCATCCAAAAGGTGTTCTATCTGTTTGAGGTCAGGACTCTGTACAGGCTCATCCACACTATATTGCCAAAAGTATTGGGCCACTCCTCCAAATTATTTGGTGGAGGGGGGATTATGGTGTGGGGTTGTTTTTCAGGGGTTGGGCTTGGACCCTTAGTTCCAGTGAATGAAACTCTTAAAGCATCAGCATACCAAGACATTTTGGAAAATTTCATGCGCCCAGCTTTGTGGGAATGGTCTGGGGATGGCCCCTTCCTGTTCCAACATGACTGTGCACCAGTGCACAGAGCAAGGTCCACTAAGAAATGATTGAGTGAGTTTGGGGTGGAGGAACTGACCTCAACCTGATAGAATGCCTTTGAGATGAATAAGAGTGGAGACTATGGGCCAGGCCTTCTCGTCCAACATCAGTGCCTGACCTCAAAATTGCACTTCAGGAAGAATGGTTAAACATTCCCATAGACACACTCCTAAATCTTGTGGACAGCCTTCCCAGAAGAGTTGAAGTTGTTATAGCTGCAAAGGGTGGGCCAACTCAATATTAAACCCTACGGACTAAGACTGGGATGTCATTAAAGTTCATGTGCATGTAAAGGCAGGTGTTCCAATCATTTTGGTAATATAGTGTATGCTCTAACAAAGAAACCTTTTTCCTTAACCAGTTGCTGACTGGCTGTCGTGGATTGACGGTGACAACATAGTTCACCTGCGCGAATCGTTGTCACCTGACAGCGCTCGCACGCTCCCGCGGTGCCCACGGCTATTGGATCCGCTACAGGACCGTTCAATCCACGGGTCCAGACCACTAATTTTTGATCTGGAGCTGCTGATCAGTTCTGGTGAATGAAATGCCTCCTCTGCCTGTGTAATGTAAACACAGGCAGAGGAAGTGATGTCATCTCCCCTCGTGGAGCCCTTTTCAGGTCCAGAGCGAGGAGAAAGGACGTCTAACAGTGAGTTGCACAACACTACACTAACACTAGTACACAAAGGCACACAATAAACCCTTTGATCTCCCCCTGATTTCACCCCCCCAGTTAACCCCTTCACTCCTGTCACTGTGTCACTGTGTCACTGAGTGCAGTGGTCAGATCTTTCACTGATCACTGTACTTGTATCAATTGTGACACTAAATCACCTTAGGGTAGGTAGTGGTAGGTAGTAGTAGGCCCAGGTGCCCCCCTTAACCCGCCCCACAAAGGTTTCTGTCAGAGTCATGATTGGACACGGTCATCGTGACTTTAGCCAATCATGGCTCAATACCCCCCCAGAGTATAAAAGTATTCTTTCAATGGCAGCCATTTTCAGTGTGATTTCGGCTGGAGGGAGATAGAACAGGGCTCTGTTCAGTGCTATTAGTTAGCTAGTGTGATAAACTTGCTATTTTGCTTTAATTGTCAGTGTAGAATATTTGTTTAGTGTCAGTCTAGGGATAGTGTGAGTGTAGTAAGGAGGACCATTCAGCTTTGCATAGTGTGCAGCTAGAGTAGGGACAGCTCAGATAGTTTCACTGTAGTGTAGTGAGACTGTGTCATTCATACATACGCTAGTGTATATGTAGAATGGGGACAGCTCAGATAGTTTCAGTGTAGTGAGACCATGTCACTAATCTTTACATAAGTGTATAGCTACAGTAGGGACAGTTCAGATAGCATCAGTGTAGTGACGGTCGAACATTGTCTATTTGATTGCGTTACTGCAAGTTTAACGCCATTTACTTCTGTGTGCGTTACTGCCAGTTTAACGCCATATAGTTCTAACTGCGTTACTGCCAGCTTAACGTCATATAGTTCTAAGTGCGTTACTGCCAGTTTATCGCCATATAGTTTTGTGTGTCACTGTATGTTTGGCGCATTATATTGCAGTATATTACAGTGTATCTGTGGAGTGTTTGTACTCAAATTAAAGTGCACCAAACACCACTTCACATTGATTAAAGTGCATCTACATACAGATGTCCACTTCTTCATAAGATTTGCTAATAAGCACCGCCCCCTCCCTCCCAATAATGTTTGGGAGGACAAGAAGGAGAGGCAGACGTTCCCTTGGCACTGTACGGGGGCCAGCAACAAATGTGCCCACAGGCAAAGGTGGACGTGGTGGTCAGTCCTCAGGCAGGGCATCATTTCCTCTGTTTAGTGAGTTTGCCCATGCTATCCAAGTACAGCATGCAGAGGGTGTGGTGGACTGGCTTACTAAACCTTCCTCATCCTATGTCACGCAAGCAGAGACACGAGTGCAGTCCCCTGAAGTTGTCAGAATGTTTTTGTATAGGTTTAATGAGCGCAATTAACACCCAAAGAACATTTTTTCAGCACCTGCTTGACAGGTGCATATCATTGCAATTTTTTTTACAGAAAGGCCAATTCTTGCCTTCATGAAGAGCAACTCTATAGGGTTATGGCATGAAGGCACCACCCAAAGCCCAATTTTTTATGCACCTGTTACTTCTATCAAAAGTCAAAGTGACACCAGAATTTACAGAAAAAAAAAAAAAAATCGCTGCGCAAATAATTTGTGGAAAACAAAAAATTGCAATACTCCAACATTTTAATCTGTAGGACCTCTGCTTTAAAAAAATATATAATGTTTGGGGGTGCAAAGTAATTTTCTAGCAAAAAAAAAAAAAATTAATGTAAACAAAGGCCCTGATTTACTATACCTCCCAAATCTACTCCAGCAGTGTCTTAAAATAACTCCCAGTTAAAGGCAATTACAACTTCAGCTCTCACCCACTCGAGTAAAATAGCATAAAAAAATTTCGTCTCCAGGATGTCTAATTTTACAACCTCATAACGTTAAAAAACAAAAGGTGTTTAATAAACGCGTCGCTAAAAAAAAAAAAAAAGACATTTAAGACCACAGTGAAACTGAAAACTATCTTCATTGTCCACGTATTTTTTAACCCGAAACCCACCACGGAAGTACGGTATTGGGATATCTCAACGAGAAGTACTTCCGTTCTTAACCGGAAAGACATTTTTTTTAACGTTACTATACGTGGACAGTTCGTCCACGACTTTTTTACAAGA
>BLSH010092148.1:88181-103229 GCA_018402905.1 Glandirana rugosa
CACCCGTCGAGTCACACATTTACCCGTGTATCTCGTCACCGAGTCCTCGTGTCGACGAACGACACCTCCGTGGGCCGTTCTCCCTCCCCGGTCTTCGCGGCCGCACCCTGGGTTCTTCTGCTCCTAGACCCGACGAGACACGTTTTGTTGACGTGTCTCGTCCATTCATATTGTACAAACAATAAAATTACATTTTTTTTTTTGAGTCCCAAATCATTGCGAAATGTAAAATTATAGAATCCGTTATAAAAGAGACTTAACGTCTAGCCTTTAAAGTTGAAATAAACCACGTGCAATCACAACTCGCTTGGGCCTGACATTGCAAGCGGACCGAACCCGAACGATTTTTGAAATGTCCGGGTCCGGGTCCGTGCCACGGACACCCAAAAGTTCGGTACGGACCCGAACGTTACAGTCCGGGTTCGCTCAACACTAACGTGCACCAAATAAAGTTGAAATTTCCGATCTGCAATTCAGAGAAAATATTGCCTAAGATATTAAAATGTAAAGCGTTACTAAACCCTGAGTTTTTTTTTTTACATTAAAATAACAAACATGTTATACTTACCTGCTCTGTGCAGTTGTTTTGCACAGAGCAGCCCAGATCCTCGTCTTCTTGGGTCCCACGCCGGCGCTTCTGGCCCCTCCCTCTTGCCGGGTGCCTCCACAGCAAGCAGCTGTGCTCCTGAGCCACTGCTCTATGTGCCCATTTACACACTGAGCTGCCCACTCAATGTCCTGATTGGCTCACTGTCTGTGATTAACAGCGGTGGGAGCCAATGGCTCCCGCTTCTGCCAAAAGCCAATCAGGAGTGCGAATCCCCAGAGAGCCAAGGTTCTTGTGGATGGAGAGGAGGCTCGAGTAAGTATTGGGTGGCTGGGAGGGGGGTTCCTGCACACAGACACACAATGCATGAAGGTAAAAAGCCTTGTGCCTTTACAACCACTTTAATCCAAAGTGTCAGCATGAAAGTCAGACAACTAGCATTGCAAAAAGGTAGGTCAGCAAGGCCAGGATTCAAATGTCTAATGACAGTTTTACTTTAAACCAGCTGTACATCTCTAGAGAGGCACACGTACATAAGGTAAGCTTGAAAATGGAGCTTAGTTTGTACTGTCAGCAGTGTAGACAAAAGTCCCAGAATGGCTGCGTACCCTCAGATAAGACATGGATCGCAGGCACAGTGTTTGATCATGCTGCTGTTGATGAGCTTGATGCTGCCAGCTGCAGTAAGTAAGGAATGTGGAAACAGCATGGGATGTTTTTGCTGTGGGCTTTCAAATACAAATTACGACCACATGCAACTAGAGAAATTATGCACCACCTGTTTTTAAAAAATATGGTATTTTAGCTTCTTTAAATCAGGATCTAATAGGGAGCAATTAGAAAAAGATAAATGTTGCTGTAAGAGACATTAACAAAACTTTAAGGGATGGTTGCCAACTGTCAGAGTTAGCAGCAACTGCAGTATTGAAGCATCAGTCAGTTTTTTTAAGGAATTCAGAAATGTTTAACTTTTTGAGACCCTGATATTAAAATACCTTTCGCCACAAAAGCTTTAGTGCTTTTCTTGCCTTGTTTTTACTTAAAAGCAGGGCTTTCTTTCAGCAGGAATGCAGATGAATGCCGTTCTAGCACTAAATGAATATAATGGCAAGGGATGGTGTGATGTGCTACTGATGCTAGCTGCTGCTCTATTGTTGTAGGGGTGTCTATTGCTGCTGGTGGGGAATATGTCGTTGCTGTGGGGGTCTTATGTTGCTGGTCGGTCAATTTTTGCTAGGAAGGATCAACTGTTGAGGGAGGGGTCTACTGTTGCTGGAGGTTCTATTTATTTATGCTGGCTGCTGGGAGATCAATTGTTGCTGGTGGATTTTTTTTTTTCTGGGGATATATTGTTGTGAGGGGTCTATTGTTCCCGGGGAGTGTTTCTATTTTACTGCTTATCTTGTTATCATTACCACATTCCATAAAAATTATTTAGGGCCACAAAATGATACTTGGGTCTGTAGTCTTAGTTTTAGGGGGCGAATACAAGAGGTGTCGGGCGCGGGAAATTGGGTCGAGTACCTGCATCTATTCTGAAAAAAAAGGGCTTAAAAGGGTAACTGCACTTTTGTGAAAAAAATATATATAAAAAAAAAAAAGTTATAGCAGATACAATTGCCACACAAGTCATATTGTATGTTGTAATTTAATGTTATTAAATGTCTTTCCTCTTCAATCTGCCACCACTATAATTTTCTTTAAATTTCCAAGCAATATGGCATTAAGATACAACTACAATTTTAGGTATCCTCTGCCATAGGAATTATATTTATGGTAAGATAATCCCTAAGGGTTAATTACTTCTAAAGGGATGCAGACACTGCAACTTTCCTCATTAGAATGTCTTCCAAGGGTATAGTGAAACATACAGCTTTTTCTGAAGAATAGACAGATACTCTGCTACAAATTGCGTTAAAATCCTTGCAATGTACATAGATTGCCCAAAAGGGGTTTGCTTTTTTTTTCTCAATGGAAGCAGATTTACTCTTCAGGGAGAAAATGGAACAAAAGACAATACACCTCTGCTGTAAGCACCTCAACATCAGACACCACAGCAGACACTCAAACCTTTACTTCACAGTCAAATGCTGAGCCATTCTGAAAAGCAAACTGACACGTGGTAGTGCCGTTAAGCTCTACCTCCATTCAATTGTTCCATCACTGTGATGGGCAGCCTCACTGCTCAATAGGAGTATGCAGGAGGCAGGAAAGGACAGGCAAGCTTCAGCACTATTTGGGCCCATTCAGACCACTCCAGAATGTGATGCAGGAGCATGTTAACAACTTCACCCCCGGAAGAATTTCCCAGGTTAGGACCAGAGCACTTTTTGCGATTCGACACTGCGTCGCTTTAACTGACAATTGCGCGGTCGTGCGACGCTGTACCCAAATGAAATTTGCATCCTTTTTTTCCCCACAAATAGAGATTTCTTTTGGTGGTATTTGATCACTGCTGCGTCATTTCTGATCACCGCTATAAACAAAAGAAGAGCGACCATTTTGCAAAAAAACCCAAATTTCCCGTAATTTCGTTTACGGATGGTGAGAATTCATTTCTGGATTTTTATTTTTTTTTTATTTTTTACTAGTAATGGCGGCGATCTGACATGTACATGTCCACTGATTACTGTATAAATGTCATTGGCAGTGAAGGGGTTAACCTGCAGGGCGAGATCTAAACTATGTGTGTTCTTACTGTGGGGGGGTTGGGCTACCATGGGCATGAGAGATCTAACTGATCCCAGTGACAGGGATCAGTAGATCTCCCATGCCCCCACCAACAGAGCAGGGAACCGCCGTGTTTACATCGGCGGTTCCCCGCTCTTTGCCTGTGGCCGCTCATCGCAGCTCGCCGGCGGACATCGGGTCTGCCCGAGCCACAGGCACACTCCAAAGGAGTGCGGCGGGCGCGCGCGCCCCCTAGCGGCCATTCGCAGATCACCACCTTTTTACGCCGATTTGTGGCCAGCGTCCACACTGCCGCCGTAAATGACGGTAGGCAATGTGGAACTGGTTAAAGTGTTAATACACACACAACAGTGAAATCAATCTGTATATGCAGGAAAGCATGCTTGTTATACTCACTATGGAACCTAAGGGGTTAATCCTCCACATTGTGCAAAAAGGCTATTTGATCCTGTCTTCACTGATCCTCCCCTTCTTTTACTGTCCCCGATTCATCTCCTGATAGCACAGAGCCCTAGTAGACACTCTGCGCATGCTGAGTTTGGTGTATATTGCTAGAGAGTTTTTTGTTTTGGGAGGCTGCATGTGAGCAGCACAGGGCCAATCAGCCCTGGCCAGACAGAGGGTCAAGAGGCATGCAACCTCATAGGATAGTCAGAGGAGAATGAAAACTCCTCCTACAAGCTTTAACCACTGATAGAATCACACAACT
The DNA here is from genome assembly GCA_018402905.1 of Glandirana rugosa. Taxonomy (NCBI): domain Eukaryota; kingdom Metazoa; phylum Chordata; class Amphibia; order Anura; family Ranidae; genus Glandirana; species Glandirana rugosa. Next base: position 92,129 of record BLSH010092148.1, read on the forward strand.
GCTATATACTGCTGATGACAAAAGGTATTTACCAGTTTGTATCTACTAAAATAATTGCATTTCCATGTTTTGTGTACCAGATATAGTGAATGCAGGGTCCTGGGTTTAGTAACACTTTAACATTACAAGCATTTGCACATTGTGACTTACACACCGGTCGACGATCGTATACAGCAGGTCGTACGAACGAACGAACGTTGTATGTTAAATCGACCGTTAGTACACGCGATTAGAACAGCCGACGTACGGCGGTCGTACAACAGTAGTTGTATGAGCAGACTAGAAAACTTGGTCGTACCAACAAGCGGTCGTACGACCGTTGTATCGTGTGTACAGAGAAGTTGGTCCAACAAGTTGTACTGTGCAAAACACGCATGCTCAGAAGTCAGGAACGGCTGGATGCTAATAACATGCACCTGAACTTTCTATTTATACGTTCATAACACGTCACTACATTCGACTTGGTCGTACGATCGTTTAGTGCATGTCAGTACGCGAGATACAACAGCCAACATACGATTGGGCCGTTCGGTCGTACGACCGTTGCACCATGTGTACGAGGCATTATTGTCAAAGGCACAAAATGAAACCAAATACCTATGTGTTGCAGAATATCATAGTGCATGGTAATGGACTACCAAGGTGTTTGGCACCGCATCAGAAGAAAATGGTGCATGTCTGATTTTTGGTCTGTTCTGGTGCAATGAAATACTGACCAACTTCTTGAAAAATTCAAGAGATGGCTAACATCCTCCCCTTCAACCAAGTCATAGAACGCTTAAAAATGAATTCACTCCTCACATGCATTAACACAATGCACCAGAATGAACAGGTCTAACTGGCCCCTTGGGAACTATGAGAGTATGCCTGTAAGCACGGGTGGACATTTGACCAGGACAACAGGGTTTGGGCGCTGCGATATGCGCACTCTTGATATCGTACGTACGATCGTCGCAAATCGTATGTTGCATACTAACTGCACTACACGATCGTACGACCACGGAAAGAACGTTCAGGTGCATGTAATTAGCATCCGGCCATTCCTGACTTCTGAGCATGCGTGTTTTGCACAATACAACTTGTTGTACCAACTGCTCTGTACACACGATACAACGGTCGTATGAGCGCTTGTTGGTACGACCAAGTTTTCTAGTCTGCTCATACAACTCCCTTGTACGACCGTCGTATGTCGGCTGTTCTAATCGCGCATACGAACGATCAATATTGCATACAACGGTTGTTATTAAGACCTGTTGTATACGATCGTCGTCCCGTGTGTACGAGGCTTTAAAGTGTCACTCCAGTCAAATCTATGAATTTAGTTTTGGTTAGAATGGGAAATGGTTTTTATTGCTGCCTGCCTCTTCTCCAAAGACAAGTATTGCAAGTGATAGGAACATAGAAAGCAGGTTATACCCCGTCCATATAATATAAACATCAAAAACTGTCTGATACCAAACTTTAAATCACATAGTGAGCAATGTAGCCTATCACCTTTAAATAGAATATTCATACATACTAATGAATACTATAAAATCAAGTACATTGTTACACTTGGTATGCTATATATTTAAAAAAAAACATTGAAAATGCCTTTTGACTTTAAGGCCTCATACACACGGACGTTTTTTGACGCCGGTGTTTTCTGGAGTCTTTTGCAGCTCTCCATGTTAGTCAATGGCCCCATAAAAACGTCTGCGTTTTTGAGCTGTAGATGGCGTCGGCGTTAGTGAGCTGAAAGTAGAACCCACGGCCATCGCGTTCTGAGGCTGTAACGTTTTGGCATTTTTTGACGCCGACGCCGCAAAACGCCAACTAACGCCAGCAAACACCAACTAATATTGTACCGGCGTTTTCCGGCGTTTTTGGACGCCGACATTTTTAGATTGAAAAATAGCAGAGGGATGATTTTTTTTAAAAAACGCCTATTGACGCCGACGCTCACTAACGCCGAAAAACGCTGATTTTTTTTCCTTGACGTTGGGCCCGACGTTTTGTTTATTTTTAAGGCCTCATGCACACGGACGTTTCTAAAAAAATAAACAAAACGTCGGGCCCGACGTCAAGGAAAAAAAGTCGGCATTTTTCGGCGTTATGCATCGGCGTTTTTGAGCATTAGTGAGCGTCGGCGTCAATAGGCGTTTTTTTAAAAAAAATCATCCCTCTGCTATTTTTCAACCTAAAAACGTCGGCATCAAAAAACGCCGGTATAATATTAGGTGGCGTTTGTTGGCATATTGTGCCGTCGGCGTCAAAAAATGCCAAAACGTTACAGCCTCAGAACGCACTGGCCGTGGGTTCTAGTTTCAGCTCACTAACGCCGACGCCATCTACAGCTCAAAAACGTCAGCGTTTTTATGGGGCAATTGACTAACATGGAGAGCTGCAAAAAACGCCAGAAAACGCCCGTGTGTATGAGGTCTTAAGATACACCCGTGTATATGAGGCTTAAAGATTATGACATTTTACAGATTGGGTTTACATATACCTGAACAGTCTAGTAAATATCCATCACTGACGGTTTACACATGGAACATAAAAGATTTAGTAGAGCTCCCTGCCTGTCATCTTTTCCACTGATAAAGTGTAAAAAATTTCCCAATAAAGTATTACATACCAGCTTCCTTATTGATTGTTTTGTAATTACACGGCAGCAAAAGCTTCCTATATTTCATGTTTATGAAGCATAGCACAAATTTGGGAACAGTTATCTATCTCACGTTCTGACAGCATAAAATAAGGCAAAGTAAACAAGAAGAATTGAAGTATATCACGGATATTCGAAACACCAATCAGAGTCTCTTCCATTATAAGTGCACCAGGTTTTTTAACGCTATTGATTTGAAACTAAAAATTAAATGGGAAAGAGAAAGAAGAATAAAATGATAAAAAGTAAAGCTTGAGGTTAAAGCTGCATATGTTACTATAGCCATGTAATGCAATTACACATGAAATAATGGCAGCCTGAAACCATTAGACAGGAAACCGATCCCACTAGGCCAGTGGTTCCCAACTCCTGTCCTCAGGACCCACTAACAGGCCAGGTTTGCAGGATAACTGAAATACATTGCAGGTGATATTATTTGCTGCTCATTGATTGCAGTATTCTAGTCTGCATTTCCCCAAGGTAATACTTAAAATCTGGCCTGTTGGTGGGTCCTGAGGACTGGAGTTGAGAACCATTGCACTAGGCAATGCCCCACAAAGCATTCAGCAGCAGCAGTTTGTAGGCCAAAAGAATCAGACCATATACCATAATGTAAAGAAGATCCAGCAAGTTTAATGAGCATCAAGAAAGGACACTCCAGCACACACTACCTCTGGCTTGAGGCCATGATCCCAAAGCATTTCACCCATTACAGCGCTTAAATCATAGAGATAGAGGAAAGTGGGGGGGGGGCATTCTCCCCTGATCCTCTGTCTGGACAGTGCTGATTGGTCCTGTGCTGATCACATGCACTCTCCCAAGAATAAAAACAAAGAAATCTCTAGCAACACACACCAAACTGAGCATGTGCAGCCCGTCCCCTTGCTCTGTAAATATCATATCATATTTTTTGGAGACAGTGGAAAAAGAGGAGGATCAGACAGACAGGATCAAACAGCCTTTATACACAATGCAAAGGATTAACCCCTTAGGTTCTACAGTGAGTATATCAAGCATTCTTTACTGCATATACAGACCGATTTTACTGTTGTAGGTTTAGTAATACTTTAAAAGTATAACTAAAGGGCAAAAAAAACTTTTTTTTTTTTTAGCTTTGGATAGAGTACAGAAGAATTAGAACATCTGTCAGGTTTTTATTGCTGTCTGCGTTAAGGAGATTTACCCTCTCTATTTGTCCTGTTTATCATGATCATTGAAAGTGAAATTAAAAGAAAATCCCAAATTTGGAGTTGTCCCCAGAAAAGCAATAGAGGAGAAATCTTCCAATGGAGACACAAGTTCTGGTGACCTGGGGGTCCCCAAAGAATTCACTTAATTTTCAGGGATTTTCCCTTACATCCTGTTTGGTTATGGTACAGGAAGTGAAGAGAAATCTCCACAATGGGACACAGAATTGTACATTTTTTCCTGTACAAATGTCATTTTTCTCTGGCACTGTTATAAACATCACAGAGCTGTACCCTTTTCCAGGCTGACTAAGGGGACCCCCCCAGGCAGAACATATCATTTTTATTGTTTCACTTTAAGCATTATTAAAATCACTGCTCCTAAAAAAACAATTGATTTAAAAACATGTTTTGCAATGATACATGTCCCGTAAGGCAGGACCCGGGTCCCCATACAGTTTTTATGGCAATAACTTGCATATAAGCCTTCAAAATGAGCACTTTTGATATTTCATGTTCGGGTCCCATAGACTATAATATATATATAGTTTGAATGTTCGCACACATTTTTTTGTCTGTTCTCATATTCTGGTGCGAACTGAATGGGGGGGGGGGGGTGTTCGGCCCATCCCTATACAGTATCTGTGTACAGGCGGCAGCAAGGAGTTAAAAACTGTGTTCATCACACAATCATGGTTCAAGTGGATTCAAATGTATGGTTAATCACTATTGATTTTGACATGACTTATAACAGTATTAAACCCAAAGCTAAGAATATTATATACACACACAGTATCTCACAAAAGTGAGTACACCCCTCAAATGTTTGTAAATATTTTATTATATCTTTTCATGTGACAACACTGAAGAAATGACACTTTGCTGCAATGTAAAGTAGTGAGTGTACAGCTTGTATAACCCTGTAAATTTGCTGTCCTCTCAAAATAACTCAACACACAGCCATTCATGTCTAAACCGCTGGCAACAAAAGTGAGTACACGCCTAAGTGAAAATGTCCAAATTGGTCCCAATTAGCCATTTTCCCTGCCCGATGTCATGTGACTCGTTAGTGCTGCAAGGTCTCAGGTGTGAATGGGGAGCAGGTATTTTTATATTTGGTGTTATCGCTCTCACTCTTACATATTGGTCACTGGAAGTTCAACATGGCACCTCATGGCCAGGAACTCTGAGGATCTGAAAAAAAGAACTGTTGCTTTACATAAAGTTGGCCTAGACTTTAAGAAGATTGCCAAGACCCTGAAACTGAGCTGCAGCATGGTGGCCAAAACCATACAGCGGTTTAACAGGACAGGTTCCACTCAGAACAGGCCTCGCCATGGTCGACCAAAGAAGTTGAGTACACATGCTCATCTTCATATCCAGAGGTTGTCTTTGGGAAATAGACGTATGAGTGCTGCCAGCGTTGCTGCAGAGGTTGAAGGGGTGGGGGTCAGCCTGTCAGTGCTCAGACCATAAGCCACAAATCGCATCAAATTGATCTGCATGGCTGTCAGCCTAGAAGGAAGCCTCTTCTAAAGATGATGCACAAGAAAGCCGGCAAACAGTTTGCTGAAGACATGCAGACTAAGGACATGGATTACTGGAACCATGTCTTGTGGTCTAATTGCCTTCACACGCTTGGTGGCAAGCGTGTGGAGGCAACCAAAAGTACAAAGACAAAGTGTGTCTTGCCTACAGTCAAGCATGGTGGTGGGAGTGTCATGGTCTGGGGCTGCATGAGTGCTGCCGGCACTGGGGAGCTACAGTTCATTGAGGGAACCATGAATGCCAACATGTACTGTGACATACTGAAGCAGAGCATGATCCCCTCCCTTCTGAGACTGGGCCGCAGAGCAGTATTCCAACAAGATAATGACCCCAAACACACCTCCAAAACAGTAGGATCCCCTACTAAGGCTGTACACATGCTGATCTCGGCTAGCACGGCTATGCTGTGCCACAGAATATGAGTTTGCATCTTTTATCTTCTTTGGAGAAATAAAGTTTTAAGAAAGAGAGCACTAGATCCTTGCATTTTGTGTTTACATGCAGTGAGATTGCAGTGAGGAGCATCATTGGGAACCATTACCAGCTGTCTGTTCAATCCCATGGTGGGGATAGATGCTGTGCACATTATTGGGAATACCTTCCTTTGGACCCATTTGTATTTACTGTGAAATCACTTGTTGCTGCACTTTTCACAGAGGAACTGTTTGATTATATTGAATCATTTGATAGCTCTCTATATTTGTAGTTTTGTGCATGTCAGATTGCTCAATCTGGGTGCTTTAGGAAGCATCAGCTGATGCCTAGCACCTCGTTTTGGAGACTTTCTTGTAATATTTTGCACATATGGTTTGATACTTTATGCAATGTTTTGCACATAATTTAGATTTAAGAGGATTGAGGTGTGGGTTTATACACACAAACTGGATTATTATTATATAACTTTAATAGGAGCCTATCACAATAATTCATTTAGTAAAATATGGCCAAAAAACAGAGGCTACAAGGCCTCCACTAAATAGCTGTATTGTATAGTAAAGTCATATCTGCACCTTTCACCACCATGGGTCACATTTAACCTCTTCCTGCCTAGCCACTGCATATAACAAAGGAATACCGCCACAGCAGTAGAATGTCACCAGACCAGCAATCTCTCCAGACCAGTACTGCCAATCAATATCCTTAATTGTTGCCACACAAGTCAGAGTTCCTGATCACTGCCACCCACTCAGTGCCCCTGATCACCACTGCATCAGACATATTGTCCCTTATCACCGCCACTCCTGTCTCAATGTCCCTAATTACTGCCAAACCAGTCACAGTGTAGTCATTAGGATGTGTTTACAGGTGTAATGCACTTTGAAAAGCCACCTGTGTTCGAATCACTCTTCAGAGAGCATACAGTTAGTGAGAAGGCATTGTATTACCTCCTCACTACCTGTATTAATCCCTTGGACACCACAAAAGTACCACATTCACTTGAATTTGATCAATGCCTGTTTATTGACCATGTTTCTCCCTGTTGCCTGGACCAATCCTTTCCTGTTTGTTTATTATGTCTCTGCCTACTAGCTGAACTGACTCATCTACACATCTGACTGACTGTTCCTGAAAGACACCAGTCTCAGCAATACACTGTGAATAGATGCACTCCTGGAACCCCAGGAACTCTTTTGTTCTTCCTTTCTTCAGCTTCCCGGCCAGTGAACTTTCCTGCAGCCAAGTACCAGTAGGCTAGACTTGCTTGGTTTATAGAAATGGGGACTGCTATACGTGTTGCTACACTAAGCTATATTCCCTGACCGCTTATACCATTACAGTACATTGGTTTTGATACAGTTGTGTGATACACAAGATACAATGTCAATTACATAATGAGTCCACACAAGGAAAAAGTCTGAAACATGTGGTATCACCATACCGTGGAGCAGTAGTAGAAAGTGTTTTGGGTTGTAATTCCAAGTATGCCCATGCTGTGTGCCAGATCGATTGTATTAAAAGCAACAACTCTGTAAAAATATTATTTAATTCTCTCTCCGAATTTTACAAAAATTTGTGGCAAAAAATTACATTTTAAAAACACTCACTATATCTTTCAGAAAATACATTTGAGTGTTTGCTTTTCAAAATGTGCCCATGTTGTGGGTGTTTCTCCTGTCCCGGCAATTCAGAGACTAAGAAATATGACAGACAGTCAGAAAATTACTGTAGATGCACAATTTATCCTCCTTGAAAGCCCAAAGGTGCTCAGGAGATGGAATTTTTTGATCCTGCCTGTTGAATAGCTGCAGGGCAGCCAATCAACAAGCGTTTCACTGGTTTGCCCTTAGAAGCCATCACAGCTATGCCTACTAATGGCATGGCTGTGATTGGCCAGTGCATCATGTGACCCAGCTTCTTTATAAGCTGGAGTCACAGTGCTGCAGTCACATGCTCTCTGGCTAGTATAGGGAGAGGATGCTGCCGGCGCTGTGAGGGACAGATTGCAGATATAACAACATCTCATCCTGCATTACAGAATGATCTGATTGTCCCTAAAAGCAGTAGTAGTAGTAGTAATCTCTACCTAGTCCACAGATTGCAGATATAATAACATCTTATCCTGCATTACAGAATGATCTGACTGGACTAGGTAGAGTCTACTGCTTAGAGGGACAGATTATGGTTCTAAAATCATCTTCTAGTTCTATAGGGTCAGGTTCCCACTGTTGCTGTAAGGGACAGATTATTGTTCTAAAATCATCGCCTACTCCTATAGGGTCAGGTTCCTGCTGTTGCTGTAAGGGACAGATTATTGTTCTAAAATCATTTTACTTCCTTTTGCAGCCCTCTAGCACTTTCCAGGACTTTTTTGCAGTAATTTTTGTGCCGAAAAGTTCGGGTCCCCATTGACTTCAATGGGGTTCGGGGTAAAGTTCGGGTCAAGTTCGGCACCGAACCCAAACTTTTTCGCGCAGTTCGGCCGAACCCGAACATCCAGGTCTTTGCTCAGCTCTACTTGTGAACAATAACAACATAATTCCTGGTGATTAGGAAGAAAAGCCCCTTATAGCTTCTCATTGGACAGAGGACTACAAGAGTGGGCAGAGGGTGTTGGTGTGGGTTGCGTCAGAGAATGCTTTAAAAGGCAATGAACAGCGATGGTTTTCCTCTTTGTCTTTTCCCTGGAACCCAGCCAGCATACAGAACCTGAAAGGAAGGACTTACGGTATCATATCACCCCTGCTCTTTTGGTTTATTTGTTCCTTAGTATTCTTTTAGTGTTTTAGGTTAGCAGTTCTACTTTTTTTTGTTAATAAATGAGACATTTGCTTCTTTCAACATTGTGTTTTTTTCTATAGCTAACATTGTTATTATATAACCACCATTAATCTTATCAGAGCTGTGATGAACTAGCTACAGTAGCTCACAAAAGTGAGTACATCCCTCACATTTTTGTAAATATTTTATTATATCTTTTCATGTGACAACACTGAAGAAATGACACTTTTCTACAATGTAAAGTAGTGAGTGTACAGCTTGTAGAACAGTGAATTTTGTTGTCCCTTTAAAATAACTCAACACACAGCCATTAATGTCTAAACCACTGACAGCTAAAGTAGGGTGTGAGTACACCTTAAGTGAAAACGTCCAAATTGGGCATAAAGTGTCAATATTTTGCGTGGATACCATTATTTTCCAGCACTGCCCTAACCCTCTTGGGCATGGAGTTTACCACTCCTCCATGATGACACCACGGAGCTAGTGGATGTTAGAGACCTTGCGCTCCTCCACCTTCCATTTAAGGATGCCCCACAGATGCTCCTTTACTCTTAGCTTCTTTAGCAAGGCAGTGGTCATCTTGGAGGTGTGTTTGGGGTTGCTATCATGTTGAAATACTGCCCTGCAGCCCAGTCTCCGAAGGGAGGGGATCATGCTCTGCTTCAGTATGTCACAGTACATGTTGCCATTCATGGTTCCCTCAATGAACTGTAGCTCCCCAGTGCTGTCAACACTCATGCAGCCCAAGACCATGACACACCCACCACCATGCTTGACTGTAGGAAAGACACACTTGTCTTTGTTAGGGATGGGCCTAACACCCCCCGGTTTGGTTCACACAAGAACATGCGAACAGGCAAAAAATGTGTGCGAGCATTCGAACACCGTTAAAGTCTATGGGACCCGAACAGGAAAAATCAAAAGTGCTCATTTTAAAGGTTTATTTGCAAGTTATTGCCCCAAAAAGTGTATGGGGGCCCAGGTTCTGCCCTAGGGGACATGTATCAATGCAAAAAAAAGTTTTTGAATCAATCGTTTTTTCAGGAGCAGTGATTTTAATAATGTTCAAATTGACACTTGTGAAGGAAAAATTGTCATTTAAAATCGCAGCTGTCGGGAACCGGCAATATACAGTCAGGTCCATAAATATTGGGACATTGACACAATTCTAATCTTTTTGGCTCTACACACCACCACATTGGATTTGAAATGAAACAAACAAGATGTGCTTTAACTGCAGACTTTCCACTTTAATTTGAGGGTATTTGCATCCAAATCAGGTGAACGATGTAGGAATTATAAAAGTTTGTATATGTGCCTCCCACTTTTTAAGGGACCAATGTTCCATGGCCAGGTGTGTGTTATTCCCTCATTATCCCATTTACAAGGAGCAGATAAAAGGTCCAGAGTTCATTTCAAGTGTGCTATTTGCATTTGGAATCTGTTGCTGTCAACTCTCAATATGAGATCCAAAGAGCTGTCACTATCAGTGAAGCAAGCCATTGTTAGGCTGAAAAAAACAAAACAAACCCATAAGAGAGAAAGCAAAAATATTAGGTGTGGCCAAATCAACTGTTTGGAACATCCTTAAAAAGAAAGAATGCACCGGTGAGCTCATCAACACCAAAAGACCCGGAAGACCACGGAAAACAACTGTGGTGGATGACCCAAGAATTCTTTCCCTGGTGAAGAAAACACCCTTCACAACAGTTGGCCAGATCAAGAACACTCTCCAGGAGGTAGGTGTATGTGTGTCAAAGTCAACAATCAAGAGAAGACTTCACCAGAGTGAATACAGAGGGTTCACCACAAGATGTAAAACATTGGTGGGCCTCAAAAAACAATAAGGCCAGATTAGAGTTTGCCAAACAACATCTAAAAAAGCCTTCACAGTTCTGGAACAACATCCTATGGACAGATGAGACCAAGATCAACTTGTACCAGAGTGATGGGAAGAGAAGAGTATGGAGAAGGAAAGGAACTGCTCATGATCCAAAGCATACCACCTCATCAGTGAAGCATGGTGGTGGTAGTGTCATGGCGTGGGCATGTATGGCTGCCAATGGAACTGGTTCTCTTGTATTTATTGATGATTGTGACTGCTGACAAAAGCAGCAGGATGAATTCTGAAGTGTTTCGGGCATTATCTGCTCATATTCAGCCAAATGCTTCAGAACTCATTGGACGGCGCTTCACAGTGCAGATGGACAATGACCAGAAGCATACTGCGAAAGCATATAATAAATAACGCTTTTAGAGGATACACACTATTGTGGATTTTATTCCTTTTAACACCGCGTGGATGGGGGAACATCCGTGATTAACCACCGTGGGGACACAAGAGGAGGAACCAGGAGATCGAGCCCAGGACCTGTGAGGACAAACTATACACTGTGGAAAACGTTTGGATAGGAGGATCCCAGACGCGTCCAGATAAGGCTCCCACAGGTTTATACCCCTGCAGGGGTGCCTGTGTCTGGTGAGTGGGGACACATAAGGG
>BLSH010092148.1:103239-129418 GCA_018402905.1 Glandirana rugosa
GGTGGTGGTACGAAGTGACTACTCCACCATACGAAACCTAGTACTCGTCAAGGAAAGGAATGCTCATGATCCAAAGCATACCACCTCATCAGTGAAGCATGGTGGTGGTAGTGTCATGGCGTGGGCATGTATGGCTGCCAATGGAACTGGTTCTCTTGTATTTATTGATGATTGTGACTGCTGACAAAAGCAGCAGGATGAATTCTGAAGTGTTTCGGGCATTATCTGCTCATATTCAGCCAAATGCTTCAGAACTCATTGGACGGCGCTTCACAGTGCAGATGGACAATGACCAGAAGCATACTGCGAAAGCATATAATAAATAACGCTTTTAGAGGATACACACTATTGTGGATTTTATTCCTTTTAACACCGCGTGGATGGGGGAACATCCGTGATTAACCACCGTGGGGACACAAGAGGAGGAACCAGGAGATCGAGCCCAGGACCTGTGAGGACAAACTATACACTGTGGAAAACGTTTGGATAGGAGGATCCCAGACGCGTCCAGATAAGGCTCCCACAGGTTTATACCCCTGCAGGGGTGCCTGTGTCTGGTGAGTGGGGACACATAAGGGGGCACGGAGTGAAGTCATCTGTATTAACAGCACCAGAAAAAAAGTCACAACACTGAATGCATGAAGATCTTTTTCTGCACAATTAAATTTGATAGCACAAATTCGGGGAATCTTCATTTGTACTACTTAAAGAGACATTCTTGGACTATATAATGCTTATTTTAATGTTTACTTAAATTTTACTTCTTATTCATACTTTTCTATATAATCAATAATTTACTTTTTATTTTCAAATCACATGCACACTTTATGAATGTATTTTTGAATACTATTACTATTAATTCACCCCTAGGTGGCATACATCTTCATTCTATATATTTCTTTTAACTAATATTATATACACAATTAAATGAATTTAAGGAATTTTAATTCACTTGGAGGCAGGCATATTCTTTGATTTTATATCTTTAACATATTTTTATTAATTAATTGTTTTGATCGTATTCACCAAACATATTTATTTTCTCACTCATCTCCAGAATCTATTTATCACTATCTTTTTTAAGCACAATCATTTTATGTTAGCACACTAATTGAGTAAATATAGTTCTTTGGAGCAGAGCCGCTTTTAGTATAAATGTCATACTTTCTTTGAAAACCTGCATTCATTAGTCCCCCAATGGTGTAATTGAGGGACACATACAGAGTTAGCGCCATTCGCCCAGTGTTTTATTATATTTTTTATTTCCTCTCTTGGGAGGTTTCGGCGGGGCAGCTTCCTCATAGAAGAAATAGAACTTTATTATACCCCTTTTTATCTGAAGCGCGGAGGGTTTTTGAATTATAATACTGCGAAAGCAACCAAAGAGTTTTTTAAGGGAAAGAAGTGGAATGTTATGCAATGGCCAACTCAATCACCTGACCTGAATCTGATTGAGCATGCATTTCACTTGCTAAAGACCAAGCTGAAGGGAAAATGCCCCAAGAGCAATCAGGAACTGAAGACAGTTGCAGTAGAGGCCTGGCAGAGCATCACCAGGGATGAAACCCAGCATCTGGTGAGGTCTAAGCGTTCCACACTTCAGGCTGTAATTGACTGCAAAGAATTTGCAACCAAGTATTAAAAAGTGAAAGTTTGATTTTTGATTGTTAATCTGTCCCATTACTTTTGATCCCTTAAAAAGTGGGAGGCACATATACAAACTGTTGTAATTCCTACAGCGTTCACCTGATTTAGATGTAAATGCATTCAAATTAAAGCTGAAATTCTGCAGTTAAAGCACACCTTGTTTGTTTCATTTCAAATCCATTGTGGTGGTGTATAGTGCCAAAAAGATTAGAATTGTGTCGATGTCCCAATATTTATGGACCTGACTGTACATAAATATCACTGGAAAAAATTGCGTGGGGTCCCCCCCAGTCCAAGCCAGGCCTTGGAATTTTATCTATAGTGAAGGGCGGGGTCACCCAGTGATGTAATTGAGTGATTCACTCCACTGATGTCACATGACATCAGAAGGGGGTGGGGTCACCCATACATCACTCGGTGGCCCCGCCCTGCACTATAAATAAAATGTCAAAACAAAGCTAGCCAGTGGAGGAGGAGCTGTGCGTGCCGACTGCGTGCAATGCATTATGGGGCACTCCGCGGCTGCGAAGTTGCTGTGAACGTCCCATAATGTTCTAAATTCGATGGGCCCATCCCTAGTCTTTGTACTCCTCACCTGGTTGCCGCCACACACAATTCACACCATCTGAACAAAATAAGTTTATCTTGGTCTCATCAGACCATAGGACATGGTTCCAGTAATCCATGTCCTTAGTCTGTTGTCTTCAGCAAACTGTTTGTGGGCTTTCTTGTGCATCATCTTTAGAAGAGGCTTCCTTCTGGGATTAGGGATGGGCTGAATGGATCCATGTTCGGTTCACACCAGAACTTTCGAACACCATGAAAATTTGGACCCGAATCACAAACCCAATTAAAGTCAATGGGTTCTGAACTTCAAAAATCAAAAGTGCCCATTTTTAAGGCTTATATTCAAGTAATTGGGCATACAATGGTTATAGGGGTCCGGGTCCTGCCCTGGGGGACATGTATCAATGAAAAAAAGTTTGTGAAAGACATAATTTTTAAAGGAGCAGTGATTTTTTAATTTTTAAAGTGAAAGCATAAAAATGAAAAATTCCTTCCAATATAGTGCCTGGGAGGTCCCATTAGTCTACCTGTAAAGCGGCAGATCTGTACCATGATAGAATCTGCTGCAGCAATAATTGCATTTATAAAGCCATTTTCCCTCCTGCAAGCTGCCTTTATTTTGCTCAGCAACAGCTGGAGAGCCAGTGTGTATGATGAGGCCACAATGTAGTGCACTGGGAACAAGATTAGAGATTTTTTGGAGAAATTCTAGTGTCACTTTGACTTTGGATAGAAATAACAGGTGCAGAGAAATTGGATAGATGAAAAGGATAGAACCCAAAAATGATGGAACTCGCATTTCTTCAACTTGCAATACAGGTGGTTCTCTCTCAACCTCTGTAGAACATGGGAGATGTCTGTGTAGTGGTTCTCTAGGGATTTTGAATATATGAGAATATAATCACTGTAAACCACCATACATTCTTGTGGCATATCTCGGGGATATTGTTAATAAATTGATGAAAAACTGCAGGAGCGTTGCAGAGACCAAAGGGCATTACAAGGTATTTGTAGTGTCCGGTCCTAATATCAAATGCAGGTTTTTAAGTCGTTGCCCTCTTTAATCCTCACAAGATTGCATGCCCCTCTCAGATCGAGTTTAGGGAAAAGCGTTGCTCCCTTGAGGTGGTCAAGCATTCTTAACTGTAATGCGATTAAGACTCCTATAATCGATTCAAGGTCTCTGTTCACCACTCCTCTTTTTCAAAAAAAAAAAAAAAAAAAAAACAGCAGGGGTTGAAGAGTAGAGATAGGCAAACTGTTCGTCCCCAGCAGGAGTTCGGGCCAAACACTGGCTGTTCACCCGTCTGACCGTTTGTTCGGCCACCCGAACAACCACAATGCACTGTGCCTCCACACAGTGCATTGGAAGCCCTGATTGGCTGAAGCAATGAAAGCTTTGCCCAATTAGGGCACAGAGCACTGTCAGAGTAATGAAGACTCTGTCCAATCATGGCTCATTGCTCTTAGTCCTGCCCCACACTATAAAAATATTCTTTCAATAGCAGCCATTTGTAGTGTGATATCGGTGTGGAGAGAGATAGAACAGGGCTCTGTTCAGTTCTACTAGAGAGTTAGTGTACTATTGTCAGGACCTGGGATCGAACTTGGGACCTCTTCTGTGTCTGGCATTTATTCTTCTCACTGAGCTATCTGAGATGATGAACAGCTCCCTGCCTGATCTGTTGGATATTCTGCCTGATCCATTGGACAACCCTGCCTTACGTCATGTTTGCTGTTGAACCTTGAACTCCTTGCTCCTCCCATGGACTTCCTATATAAGCCTTGTCTCTGCACTTCCTCTATGCCAGGTAATTGTGCTTTCTCAACCAGTGCCTTGCTCTTCCCCTTCCCTGCTGCTGTCTGTATTTTGCTAACATTCCTTATCGACCCTTGGGTTGTTCCTTGACTACTCTAATGTCTGATCCCAACCTGCAACTACTCGTTACCGACCTTTTGGCTTGTTTACTGACCACGCTCCTGTTTGATCCTTATCTGCTACTGGTCTCTGGCTTGCTCACACCCTGGTGGGGCGATCCTGAGGACCGCGACCTGGTACTAACATGCAGCTAAATCCATCTCCACAATCAGGAGATCTGGTGAACACCTGTTAGTACTTAGACTCCACACCTTAGGTGAGCCTGTGTCATCTGCCAGGGTGACTACCGGTGTACCTATCCTGCTGGTCAGTGGTAGTCCTGCAACTGCTATAGCAACTGGTCTTCGAGCCTGACACCTGATCGTGACAGCTATAGTGTGCTCTTGTGATTCTATTGCCAGTGTAGAATATCAGTTTAATATAAATCTAGTGATACTTCAGTCAGTGTGAGTGTAGTAACCATTCATTTTTACATTAGTGTCAGTTTACTTTGTCGGGGCAGGTATAGTTCAGTGCATTAGTGCATGCTTAACGCTGTATAGTTCAGTGCATTAGTGTACATTTAACACAGTATATTTCAGTGCGTTAGTGCATGTTTAACTCAGTAGATTTCTGTGAGTTGCGGTACATTTAACGCAGCATAGTTCTGTGTGTTATGGCACGTTTAATGCAGCATATTTCAGTGTGTTACTGCACATTTAGCACAGTATATTTCAGTGCGTTAGTGCACATTGAATGCAGTATATTCCTGTGCATTACTGCACGTTTAACGCAGTATATTGCAGTGAATCAGTGCAGTTTTCCTGCAGTATATTGTAGTGTGTCAGTGGAGTGTGTCTGTGTAGTTAGTACTCTGATTAAAGTGCACCAAACACCACTTTCCATTGATTGACCACTTGCCCACTGGGCACTTAAACCCCCCTTCCTAACCAGACCAATTTTCAACATTCAGTGCTCTCACATTTTGAATGACAATTACTCAGTCATGCAACACTGTACCCATATAACAATTTTGTCCTTTTTTCACACAAATAGAACTTTCTTTGGGTGGTATTTAACCACTTCAGCCCTGGAAGGATTTCCTACATTAGGGCCAGAGCACTTTTTGCGATTCGGCTTTGTGTTGCTTTCACTGACAATTGCACGGTCGTGTGACGTTGCACCCAAACTAAATTGGCGTCCTTTTTTCCCCACAAACAGTGTTTTCTTTTGGTGGTATTTGATCACCTCTGCGTCACTTCTGATCACCGCTATAA
The DNA here is from genome assembly GCA_018402905.1 of Glandirana rugosa. Taxonomy (NCBI): domain Eukaryota; kingdom Metazoa; phylum Chordata; class Amphibia; order Anura; family Ranidae; genus Glandirana; species Glandirana rugosa. Next base: position 108,589 of record BLSH010092148.1, read on the forward strand.
TAAAAACAGTGTGACAATTTTGCAAAAAAAAAAAACAATATTTCTTACTTTTTGCAAAAATACACATCCAAAAAAAACAAACAAAAAAAATGTATTCATCAGTTTTGGCCGATATATATTCTTCAACATATTTGTGGTTGAAAAATCGCAGTTGGCATTTATTGATTGGTTTGCACAAAAGTTGCCGCGTTTACAAATCATGAGAATTCATTTATGGCATTTTTACTTTTTTTTTTTACTGTTAATGGCAGCGATCTGCGATTTTTATCGGGACTGCGATATTGGGGCGGACACGTCGGACATTTTTTACACTTTTTTGGGACCAATGACATTTATACAGTGATCAGATCTAAAAATAGCCACTGATTTTTGTATAAATGTCACTGGCAGGGAAGGGGTTAACCTGCAGGGGGCACTGAAGGGGGCTAACGGTGTTCCCTAGGCGTGTTCTAACTGTGTGGGGGCTGGGCTGGCAGGGGCATAACAGATCTAACTGATCCCGGTGACAGGGATCAATAGATCAGTGTTATGTCCCCTGTCAGAGTGGGGAACCGCCGTGTTTACATTGGCAGTTCCCCGCTTTTCTCCTATTGTAAGCGAACGCGGGTCGCCAGCAGACATCGAGTCTGCCTGACCCGTGTCCACACTCCTGGAGCTCGCGGCTGGCATGAGAGCTTGCCGGCGGTGGCACGTGCTCGCCCCCCAGCTGAGGGTGCACGAATCGCAGTTTATAGACGGTGATTCGCGTTATGCTGCCACCTTGCAGCAGTAAATGTACGCAACGCAGTCTGGAAGTAGTTAATCCCCCCTTTTTTTTGCGCTATAAATGAAAAAAGACCGAAAATTTTGTAAATTTCGGTTATAGAAGTCCACAAGCAATGCTGCCAATAATTGAAAATTGATTACACCTGATGTACTGATGGCTCTCATTTCTCGAGACCCTAACAAGCCAGGAAAATACAAATACCCCTCAAATTACACCTTTTTAGAAAGCAGGCAGTCCAAGGTATTTAGTAAGAGGCATGGTGAGTTTTTTGAAGTTGTAATTTTTTCCCACAATTCTTTGTAAAATTATTATTTATTTATTTTTATTTTTTTCACAAAATTGTCATAATAACCGGTTATTTCTCATACGCAGTATATGCATTCTTGCAACTACACCCCAAAACACATTTTGCTACTCCTCCTGAGTATGGCAATACCACATGTGTGAGACTTTTACACAGCCTGGCCACATACAGAGGCCCAACATGTCAGGTGTTCTAGGGACATAAATTACATATACTGTATAATTTCTGGAGCACCAGGACAATGGAAACGCACAAAAAAATTACCCCATTTTGGAAATTAAACACCCCAACGTATAATCTATGAGGCATATTGAGTCTTTTGAACATGTCATTTTTTTCTACAAGAAAATGAAAAATGCATTTTTTTAACACAAAGTTGTCCATTTAGATATTTCTAACATATAGCAAAAATCACACCGCAAAATACATTCTGCTACTTCTCCTGAGTATGGCGATACCACATGTGAGACTTTTCCACAGCCTGGCCACATACAGAGGCCCAGCGTGCAGGTAGCACCATCAGGTGTTCTAGGGACTTACATTTCAAATCTAATTTGACTACCTATTACACTTTTGTGAGGCACTGATGGCCACTGTAGTGGCATGGATGAGTACTGATGTGGCACGGATGAGACCTGATGTGGCACAGATGAGCACTGATGTGGCATGGATGTAGCACGGATGATCACTGATGTGGCACGGATGAGCCATAGCTGAGCATGGATGGGGTTGGATGAGCATGAATGAGGATGGATGAGTACTGATGTGGCACGGATGAGCATTGATGTGGCACGGATGAGCACTGATGTGGCATGGATGAGCACTGATGTGGCATGGATGTGGCACGGATGATCACTGACGTGGCACGGATGAGCCATGGCTGAGCATGGATGGGGTGGAGTTGGATGAGCATAAATGTGGATGGAACATGGATGAGCATGAATGTGGATGGATGAGCCAGGGATGGAGAGTGGATGAGCATGAATATGGATGAGCCAGGGATGGAGCATGGATGAGCATAAATGTAGATGGGTCAGTCAGGGATGGAGCATGGTTGAGCATGAATGTGGACGGATGAGCCAGGGATGGAGCATGAATGTGGATGGATGAGCCAGGGATGGAGCATGAATGTGGACGGATGAGCCAGAGATGGGGCATGGATATGGACGGATGAGCCAGGGATGGAGCATGGATGTGGATGGATGAGCCAGGGATGGAGCATGGATGTGGACAGATGGGCCAGGGATGGAGCATGGATGTGGACGGATGAGCCAGGGATGGAGCATGGATGTGGACGGATAAGCCAGGGATGGAGCATGGATGAGCCAGGGACTGAGCATGGATGAGCATGAATGTGGATGGATGAGCCAGGGATGGAGCATGAATGTGGATGGATGAGCCAGGGATGGAGCATAGATGAGCCAGGGATGGGATGTGCCAGGGATGGTGGATGGATGAGCCAGGGATGGAGCATGGATGAGCCGGGATGGATGAGCCAGGGATGGTGGATGGATGAGCCAGGGATGGATGAGCCAGGGATGGTGGATGGATGAGCCAGGGATGGTGGGTGGATGAGCCAGGGATGGTGGATGGATGAGCCAGGGATGGTGGATGGATGAGCCAGAGATGGTGGATGGATGAGCCAGGGATGGTGGCAGGATGAGCCAGGGATGGTGGAAGGATGAGCCAGGGATGGTGGAAAAATGAGCCAGGGATGGTGGAACAACTTCCAGACTAAGCCAATCAAAAGAGGGATTGTGCCTCTATAACCAAAGATAACCAATGACAACTGGATAATGAGGTGAGGAAATAACTTGGAACTGGATTATCTCAAGGTGAAGAACCCCTACAGCCATAGTCAACAGACCGGTTGAGTAACATGGGCAGGCAATAGGTAGCCTCAATGGCAAGTGGGGAGGCATGAGGTTGCAGCATCATCGAGTGCTTTGACACAAAGGCACTATCTATGAACAAGTCTGCAGGACCTCAGGTGTGGGCGTCTCCCAGACGGGTAGGACAAGACTTCAGTAAGTGACCTGCCTGGCCCCAGTAAAGACACATTCTCTCCCTCCTCCTAAAGGCCCTCTCTTCGGCAGAAAGATGTCTGAAACCAAGCTGCATGGGCTCTATTTCACTGAAGGACTCAGGCCCAGGAGGCATGGGAGGTGAGGGGGGCATTGGTGGGAAAGCAAAGCTGGGAATCAAATGTATGGGAGCCTTCTGCAAGCACTCCTTCAAGGAAGGTCTCTCTTGGAGTCTGGTATCAATGAGAAGCTGCAATCTCATCTTTAATGTTATCAGAGAAACCAAGGGAAAAAAACAGCCATGAGAGCCTCATTGTTCCAACCAACCTCTGCTGCCAGAGTAAAGAATTCAATAGCGAATTCAATAGTGGGACTGCAACATTGCAGAGGACAGATCATACACTTTTGACACTTTTTTGGGACCAGTGATATTTATACAGTGATCAGTGCTACAAAATTGCACTGATTACTGTATAAATTACACTGGCATGGAAGGGATTAACACTAGGGGGTGATCAAAGGGTTAAATGTTCCCTAGAGGTGCTTTCTAACTGTGTGGGGAGTGGACTGGCAGGGAGCAGAGAGAGATCACTGTTCCTAATCACTAGGAACAGATGATCTCACTCTACTCCGGACAGAATGGGGATCTGCTTTGTTTACACTGGCAGATGCCCATTCTGTCCCTCTCTGGAGCGATCGCGGGTGGCCGGTGGACATCGAGTCCTCTGGACCTCCTGATTGGCTCCCCCGCTACCAAATGGGCATTCACGTGCGCCCACAGATCGCCGTGTACGTGCCCGACTTACAATGATGGCGCTTCACGCAGCCAAGCCAACCTGCCGCAGTATAACTGCAGCGGCTGGTCACCAAGCACTTAATGGACATGAGGCTTTTGTCAGCGTGAATATCAAATACCATTTTAAAAGGAGGCCACAAACTCAGGGTAATTCTGGGAAATGGGCTTTTGTGTCTCCCATAGAGGGTTTGTCCAAGCCAAGGCTCTGTCAGAAAGCAAAGAAATAATGAAGCCTACTTACTTCTGTCCATAGGGACAGCCTGGGGCAGCATCACAAAATATATTCCATCCTAGTTAAGAAACCCTTTGCAGTGAGCTGGATAGCCCCCAAAATTCTGGGAAGTGGAGCAGAAGTTACAGAGGTAGTATTAGAGACGTGTGCCTGCACAGAGACTGGAGCAGCATCAGGGAAGGCTTGCATAACTGGTTGTACAGGAGCAGCTGGAGTGGGAAGATTCAGATGAGCAGTTCAAATCAGGAGCATCTGTAACGCTATGACCAACTGAACCAAGCGGTGGTCCTGCTCATCCAATCTGGAAAAAATATTAGAACTAGGTGGATTGCCTGCATCTTTTGAGTTCATGGCCCCTGCATAATGTCAGGAACCATAAACCAGACAGAGACAGAAAATGAAGTTAAAAATCACACCTTTAGCCCAGGTTCACACTGCAGCGGGAATGAAATTGTGCTAGTTTAGATGAACTCGCACAATTTCATACCCGCCTGTCAGTCTGAGTTTGGGGGCAATTTCAGAGACATCTGTGCGAATTCCTGCACAGATGTCTATTGAAATCGCACCTTATGTCGCCAAACGTAATACAGAAACTACTTTCGGGAATTGCTGCAGCGCCGCAATGTTAGCGTTGCACCGATTCGGACGGTGCCCATTGTTGCATCAATGTGAACCTAGGCTTAAATTAGAACTCCGGGATCAGCAAAAAATCCCCCATTAATACCCCCCCCCCCATACACACACACGCACACACACACAAACACACTAAACAGTTATTACATTTGTGAAATTCCTTACCATTGAAGAGAAAACTAATTGAATTTTCAGGAAGTCAGCGCTGTAATTTAAAAAAATGCAGCATCTGTTCTGTTGAGGAAGTGTTACAACAATGATTACATCATATCCTCTCCTCTCTCTACACTGTAATCAAACAACATTTCCCATGAATCTTTGGGAATTGGAGTGAATGTAGGAGGGTACACTAGGCCTGTACAAGTAAATGTGAACTCTCCCACTTCAACATAAATCACACCCCTCATTCTGCAGCCAAACATACTACTCAGTAACACACAGCAGGATAGGTAGGTTACAGCCTTATAAATGCAAAGCATGTTTGTGCTCTCCCCTCCAGCCACAACAGGAGATAAACATATTGCCCTTACTTGTTTTATGTAATCATTACTGATCTGTAGACACATGCCCATAATTATATATTATACACACTGTACTCTGCTGTAATTCAGTTTTAGAAATATTCCTCCTCCTGCTGTAGCTTTGAGATCTTTCTAACAGCAATCAGTGCTGGTATGGTGTATATGAGCACATCCCTAGCCACAATACAGAAAGAAAGAGCTGGGCCATGATGCTTTACCTCAGCATGTGGCACAAGTAAATGTCGGCATGAGAAAAAAAAAGAAAAAATGTAGTGCTAACTTACTAATCAATAACACAATAATGGTGGAACCCTCTAATATATGGAAATCTCAATCAGCTTCAATATTACCACAATACAGGTCTCTGATATGTAACGTCACACATAATACACATCATACTGAAAACAAGACAAAAAAATAACTGCAAACTTTAAAGGGATGGTGGAAACCCGTCCTACAGATATTTGGCAGTGGACAGTGTCAGTAAAGCAGTGGACAGTGTCCAGTGCCCATTAGTGCTGCCTCATCAGTGCAGCTCATCAGTGCAGCTCATCAGTGCAGCCTCATCAGTGCAGCCTCATCAGTGCAGCCTCATCAGCGCAGCCTCATCAGCGCAGCCTCATCAGTGCAGCCTCATCAGTGCTGTCTCAGTGCCCATAAGTACAGCCTCATCAGTGTCACCTCAGTGCAGTCTTATCAATGCCCATAAGTTCTGCTTCAGTGCCCATCAATGCAGTTTATCAGTGCCCATAAGTGCTATGTCAGTGCCCATCAGTGCAATTTATCAGTGCCAATAAGTACCACCTCAGTGCAGTTTATCAGTGCCCATAAGTGCCACGTCAGTGCCCATCAGTGCAGTTTATCAGTGCCTATAAGTGCCACTTCAGTGCCCATCAGTGCAGTGTATCAGTGCCTATAAGTGCTGACTCCGTGCAGTTTATCAGTGCCCATAAGCCTCAGTGCAGTTTATCAGTGCCCATAAGTGCCACTTCAGTGCCCATCAGTGCAGTTTATTAGTGCCCATAAGTGCCACTTCAGTGCCCATCAGTGCAGTTATCAGTGCCCATAAGTGCCACCTCAGTGCCCATCAGTGCAGTTTATCAGTGCCCATAAGTGCCACCTCAGTGCCCATCAGTGCAGTTTATAAGTGCCACCTCAGTGCCCATCAGTGCATTTTATCAGTGCCCATAAGAACCACCTCAGTGCCCATAAGTGCCACCTCAGTGCCCATAAGTGCCGCCTATTTGTGCCAGTCTGTGCAGCAGAGATGGTTAGGAGAGCCACTCGATGACACAGAGTGGCAATCTCCCGTGTGACAGATCATGTATGTGAAAGTCCTGCCTCCTGGACCGGCATTGTGATAGACAGTCCAAGTGGCAGGACTCTGCAATGGCTGGAGTTTCACAAACACACTCTGTCACACCGGGAGACCACCGCTCTGTGTCATCGGGTAGCTCTTCTAACAATCCCGTGCAGCATGACAGGTGGGTGGATGGCCGGCGGGAGGTGGTGGGGGATGTTGAGTGCGGTGCTGGCAGGGAGCGGAGGAGGAGAGAGGAGGACACCTCTATGGACGGTAGAGACTGGGGTCTATGAGACCTCCTCCACCCACTACAGCAAGTAAAGATGGAAGTACATCCCTGCTTGCTCTCAATAGGACTATATGTGGGAAGTGACAAGACCGGTGGCTGAGAGTACAGGAGAAATAGCAGCAACCGGTCTTACAAACAGGAAACCACAGGTTTTTCTGTAAAATCAGCAGGCTAATACAGAGGAACTACAGAACTCAGAAGATGGATGCCATAGCTGATGAAGGTAGGTGATCAGCAACAAGAAAATAGAAAAACGTTTTTTGCCCAGAGTAATGCTTTAATGTAAAAGCAAAAACAACAACAGTTCACTAACGTGGTCAAAAACAGAAACAGGGTTTGGATGCCACAGCAGGTAATCAGATGAGCCAGAATCTGGGAACCAGAAGTCAGCATGGTCAGGATCCAAAAAACAGGAGCAGGAATCAGAAGAGTAGTCAGCCAGGCCAAGTCATATACAGGAACAGACTGGAGCAGTTGACCACGCCAGGGCATGGTTAGGATGAGCTGTTTAAATAGGCAAGCTGGTTGTAGGCTGGACTAATAAGGCAGGTAATGGCAACCAGGTGAGTCACTGTAGAAACAATGAATGGCTGGTCATTAACCGACAGCTGAGCAGCCTCTGTGCACTGAAAGAAAGAGCTGCTAGTAAATAGCAGGAGCCCAGCCCCGACATCATGAACAGTTCTATAAAATGGCATATTTATTGATTGTTAACCACTTGCCGACCGCGTAGCAACTATAAGCGGCAACAGCGTGGCTCTGTCCCGCAAATCGCGGTTTATAGTCGTCACTCGCGGGCATGATGGCTAGGGGGCAAGCGCGCGCATGGCCGGTGGCGCACACTCGTGCCCGCCGCATGCTTCCTGAGTGGGGTCGGGCAGACTCTATGTCTGCCGGCGACCCACGATGGCCTGTGACAGAGCAAGAACGGGGAACTGCCGATGTAAACACGGCAGTTCACTGCTCTGACAGGCAGCATGTCAGATCTACTGATCCCTGTAGTCGGGATCAGTTAGATCTCTGGTGCCCCTGACAGCCCAGCCCCCATACAGTTAGAACACACACAGGGAACACAGTTAACACCTTGCCCCCTGCAAGTTAACTCCTTCCCTGCCAATGACATTCATACAGTAAATCAGTGGATATTTACATTTCTGATCCCTGTATAAATGTCATTGGTCCCAAAAAAGTGTCAAAAATGTCCGACATGTCCACCTCAATATCACACTCTCAATAAAAATCGCAGATAGCCGCCATTACTAGTAAAAAAAAAAAAAAATTGTAAAAAACGCCATAAATTCTTATGGTTTGCAAATGCTGCAACTTTTGCGCAAACCAATCAATAAATGCAGATTGCGATTTTTTAAACAAAAATATAAGGGAGAATATAAATCAGCCAAAACCGATGAATACATTTGTTTTTTTATATATTTTTTTTTGGATATGCATTTTAGCAAAAAGTAAAAAATATTGTTTTTTTTGCAAAATTGTCGCTCTAGCGGTGATCAGAAATGACACAGAGGTGATCAAATACCACCAAAAGAAAGCTCTATTTGTGGGGAAAAAAAGGATGCAAATTTTGTTTTGGTACAACGTCACATGACCGCGCAATTGTCAGTTAAAGCGACAGTGCCGAATCATAAAAAGTGCTCTGGTCCTAATGTCCTTCTGGGGCTGAAGTGGTTAAAAAAAAAAAATACTAAGTACAATTGATTATATTCAGCAAATATCCTGTGTCTATCAATAACCAGCTGCAACTACATAGTTCCCAAATTAACACCATCAAATAGCATGTTTGTGTGTATATATTGTTATACCCGTAACAATATAGGTTTTTGGCACTGCCAGTAAGTTAGTGAAGTGAGGAAAGCTCCGTGTTTTATAGGTATAAAAGTTTACCTCTTCTGGAGAGTGTCATAGGTATCAGCAGAAGTATAAAACTGCTTGTGTTGTCCCAGTTGTGCCACAATCACCTGAAGCCCCCATATAAAATTTTGAAGGCAGGGGTACAGTAAAGAGACAGACAAGCCCATCTAAATCTTTTCAGGGTTACATTCTCTATAGTGTTGCTGAATGGCGGAACCACAGCTAACACCTCTCTTAACAATATACGTTCCAAATTTATAAGTAGTCTTCCACCCACACACACTTATGTTGATTTACCCCATAGGTGTTTACAAAAAATGGAATACTGCTTTTACCCAAAAAGGAATACTGCCCAACAGGCCATTAGTTAGTGCTTCACTTAGACGTTCCAGTGGTGTCAAACCGGCAGCCCTCCAGCTGTTGCGGAACTACAAGTTCCATCATGCCTCTGCTTGTGGGAATCACTCTTGCAACGCCTCATGAGAATTGTAGTTCTGCAACAGCTGGAGGGCTGCCAGTTTGACACCTGTGACTTAGAAGATTCTCTGGTCCACCATAAATCTGAAACAGTGGTAAGTGCCTCTGTGGTGACTAAAATTGGGGCTACAGCTTTTTTCTTTAATAATCAAAGTGCTTCCATGCTATCACTAAGACCAATAGTGAAAATACAAGCTGAAACTAAACAACTGCTGCAAGCACCCGCAGGTGAATCTGTGACCCAAACATGTAAATATAAATATTGAATGGTGCTGCATTATTGTGTTGAGAAATAAACTTTCTATTGTTTAAAGTCACTGGCGCTCAACTTTTTTGATTGCTCTCACCCACCATGCCCAATACCCTACACTCTGAGGATTGAGTAACCCTCCCCACCTCTGAGAGTCCCTATCATGCTCCTGGAGAATCGGGGCAGGCGCTACATAAGTGATATGTAACTTTAGAATAAGTTTGCGCATATTGTACAGCAACCACATTTGAGAGGTTCTATGCATTCCTTCCAGCATTTCGGGGTCACCCCAGGTTATTGAAGCATCAAATTACCATCAGTCCACTATTTGCCTTAGACCAGTGGTTCTCAACTCCTGTCCTCAGGACCCCCCAACAGGCCTGGTTTGCAAGAGAACTCAAATACATCACAGGTGATATTATTTGCTACTCAGTGATAGCAGTATTCTAGTCTGCATCTCCCCAAGGTAATACTTAAAATCTGGCCTGTTAGTGGCTCCTGAGGACAGGAGTTGAGAACCACTGCCTTAGACAGCGGTCTTTCTTTTTAATGTAAATGTAAATATTATTTTCGTTTTTTTTTTTACATCGGTGTCCCCAGTATAGCCACATTGAGAGATTCTATGCATTCCTTCTGGTGTCCCAAGGTCACCCCGAGCTATAGTAGTATTATTATTAGTCCTATTACTGTACTATTAGTCCACTGTGTGGTCTATATATTGTAAGGGGGTTAGCTCGGCAGCGGGTGTGTCTGTGACCCCCTGGAAGGGTTCAATACACAAAATAGGCACAGCGAAACAGCAGTCGTAGGTGAAACTAACAGTGTGGTTTATTTACACTATATACAATTGTAGAAAAACAGCAAAACAAAAACAAAATAAATCCTTGCCAACTTGGCCACTGACTATACTGGTAGGTTTCCCTGTCTGCCTGCTATACCCTGCACCTACTGTATCTCTCTGGTATTATAAAGGAGCTACACAGGCTTGGCCTTACCGCACAGGTTTTGGTGTCAAGCTCCCCAGTCTATTGACACAGAAAATGGTTCCAGAGTGGAACAACTCCCCTAGGCCTGCTGGGGGTTTATGTAAAGGCCTTAATGAGCCAGCTCAACTCAGCTGGCTCATTGCCTCTACCCATGCAAAACTCCCAGCACTTCCCCCTAGTGGTAGAAATCCTCATATATTTTAAACATGGGACAAATGTACCTGCCACCTTGAACGCACCCAGGCGATTTTACCTGCCTGCTGTCACTATATACAGGGTGGGCCATTTATATGGAAACACCTTAATAAAACGGGAATGGTTGGTGATATTAACTTCCTGTTTGTGGCACATTAGTATATGTGAGGGGGGAAACTTTTCAAGATGGGTGGTGACCATGGCAGCTATTTTGAAGTCGGCCATTTTGAATCCAACTTTTGTTTTTTCAATAGGAAGAGGGTCATGTGACACATCAAACTTATTGGGAATTTCACAAGAAAAACAATGGTGTGCTCATTTCACATAGTGCTCCTTCCGCCCACACGGGGCCACGGAGGAAGGAGCAGCATGCCACGTGTTAAGTCACATGTACTCATCATTTCATCAGTTCTGTTAGCGAACCAAATGGTGCTCCTTCCGCCCACACGGGGCCACGGAGGAAGGAGCAGCATATCATACGCAATCTGTGTGTACTTGTCATTTCATCAACTACTGGTAGTAGGTCACTGCAGGTGACCCTCCTTCCGCCCATACGGGGCCACGGAGGAAGGAGAGGGTGGTTGTGTTTGTATTCATCATTATTCTACTGTAAGGGGCTTGGTTGTCTTGGTCAGTTAGTGGCAGGTCGGGGCTCCTTCCGCCCATCCGGGGCCACGGAGTTAGGAGCGGCATGTCTCTCAAGTATACCAGACGTCGCTTCATTCTCGGTATCGGCCACATATCATTCTCAGGCGCCAGTCAACTCTCCTTCCGCCATCAACGGGGCCACGGAGGAAGGAGTGGCGCGCTACGTTAGTTGCGCACTTTTCTTTCGTGGTTCACACTTCTGTTCCAGATAAATCGGAAGCTCTGTTCCACCCTCAGGGTCTCACAGGTAGATTCGGTAGTCATCCAAGGCCATTCACGGCATGTTAATTTCACAAACCAGCTGCAGATTCGCAGTCCAGTCCAAAAAAAATAAATAAATAAACGGCTTCTATCCGTCCACTCGGCGCAGCGGCGGTAGCAGGTGTGTTTAGTCCATACAAGCTCCACAGAGTCAGGGGGAAATCAGTAATTTGCATTGAGGGGTTAGCCGAGGCCTCTGATAATGTTCTAGTTACGTTTATTCCTTTCTTAGTTGCCAAGCTCAAGTGTTCAGCCAAGTCACGGATTTTAGTCTGCAGTTCGGTAAGTAGTACAGGGTCAGCAGGGGATTGGTAAACACTGGGCAGGGATGCTAGCTCACAGGTCACTCGCCTGTTCACAGGAAGGGGGGTGGTTAGGGTCAGCACGGTTGGTCACCCCGGTCATTTATCACCAGGTCAAGGGATGCCGGAGTCTCAAGCACATTCGCAACAATCACTGTCTGGTTCCCATGCATGGGCAGGGGCCGTCACGTCATGGCTTCACGTATCCGCACAGTAGGGTTGCACGGTCCACCTTTGCATGATGTACAATGACAATGGATAGCACAGTTCGATCTTGCTTGGGCCACTCACTCAATGACACCACATTGGCATCCTTCTCGTTTACCTTGTTGTCACCTCTCATGTAGTTTTCTTGATTATACAGGTCATGTCACAAGCAGAAGATATAAGGGAATTCCCCTCCAACCCCCCCATCACCAGCCAGAAGCTCCGAACATGGAGGCTCCCCTTCCTTAAGGTCATGGACTATTCCGAAGTTAATCGCAGAACTTCAGCTCAGGGGCATTTCTTACCCGGCTTCTGCCCAAAAGGCCGAGTTATTCAGATTGTTATTTCCTCAGACTTCCGTTTCCAATGCCGAGCAAGTGACTCTTCGTGCAGTCACCAATTCGCTCGCTGATATTCAAGCTACGCTAACTTCCTTGGTCACGTCAGGGCAGGATCTGAGGGCCAGGGTGGAGGTGTTGGAAGCCAGACCACCCCGATCACCAGAGGTTCAAGCCCCATCTGGGCCTCCGGCAGGGCCCGGAGCTCCGGCCGGACCCACGCTGGTTTCCCCGGTGGCAGGTATTGGTTCAGTCACGCCCTCAGTCATTCCGGCCCATTTTGTACCCACTAACATCAGGAGAGATATTTTAGAGGGGAAAGACGTCAACCTAGCATCCCTCCTGATCGCAGCGCACGATGTTGCCGACAACTGCTCCTACGCTTGCGGGGACGTGTCGGTCATTGTTAAAACCAGGGATCAGAGGTTTAGTCGCAAATTATCCATTCCAGAGTTCGTCCTAGCTTTCAGCATGTACAGAGACATCATATGTTCAGTACAGCCAGGGTGCAGGGAAGAGCTGGACCTGTATTTGTACGCCATAGTGGATTTAGGCCACAAGTACAGTGGTACTAGTTTTTACGATTACCACCGTTATTTTTCAGCCAAGGCAGCGGCGGTGCTGCTCCAACATCAAGTAACAGTTTTCTGGGGGAACATTGATACTGAGCTCTTCTTCAGGCATTTTGCCGGTCTTAGGGCCCCGGTATGCGCAAATTGTCAATCCTCTTCCCACACGACCTCATGGTGCCCAAACACGGATCTCCCTGCCCTGCCTGGGATTCCCTGGCCAGGTGTTAGCGGCGTTACCAGCTCCAGCAGTGTATCTCAAGTAAACAAGTTGGGCCGGCCTATACATCATCTTGGCAAGGCCCAGATCTGCAACAACTACAATTTGGGGTCCTGCAACTACAACCAGTGCAGGTTACTACATATCTGTTTCGTTTGTTTCAGGGCTCATCCTAAAACGACGTTCTCCCTGAAACACACAAACAGGCCCTGACTAAGCCGGGTTAATGTTCCTTTGCTGGCAGCCTGGCTGGCGGAACACCCTTCATCCACAGTCAGGGAGTTTCTGGTTTCAGGATTTTCGTCAGGTTTCCATACTGGTTTCATTTCCCTCCCACAGATGACTTTTGAGTGCCCCAACTCGCTGTCCGCAGTGGACAACTGGGAAGCGGTGGACAATTTACTACAGACCGAGTTAGAGAAGGGGTTCGTAATAGGCCTATTCTCCGAGCCACCATTTGATAGCTGGAGGGTTAGTCCTATCGGGATAGCGGTTGGCAAATTCAACAATAAATTACGTTTGATTTATGATTTGTCAGCGCCTCATTCCTTACAGGTACCTAACCTTAATTCATTGATCCCGTCCGAGGAGTTTTCCTTGAAATATGCTTCTGTAGATCAAGCTATCCAGAGTATCATCAGGTTGGGGGTCGGGGCCTGGCTGTCAAAAGCTGATATTTCTGATGCTTTCAAACTATTGCCGATTCTTCCCTCCTTGTGGCAATGGCATGGAATCAAGTGGCGGGATAAATATTATTTCACCACGAAACTTACATTCGGGTCCAAGAGCAGCCCGTGGCTCTTCAACACTTTTGCCCAAGCTCTCAGTTGGATTTTGGCGCACCGAGAAGGTTGCCGGGAGGTTATCCACTATCTGGATGACTTCTTGCTAATCGAAGTGGTCCATAGAACTCCTTCTGATCTTGGGAAATTGGTTGCCGTCTTTTCGGCTCTCAATGTGCCTTTAGCTGCAAAAAAGATCGAGGGCCCAGCCAAAACCTTAAATTTCTTGGGCATCAGGTTAGATTCCCAGTTCATGCAGGCCAGTCTTCCGACAGACAAATTAGTGAGGATCCAGGAACGCATCCATGCGTGTGCAAGATCGCAGGTATGTACCAGGAGGGAATTACAGTCTCTTTTGGGCATGATGAACTATGCGATGAGGATAATCCCCCAAGGCAGGTCCTTTGTGTCCAGACTGTTGCCTCTCCTCCCTCTAGCAGGGGACTCTGATGCCTGCATCACACTGGATGCTGCCGCACTAGCGGACCTCAACATGTGGGACTGTTTTTTACGTCAGTGGAACGGTGTTCCATGTTCATCCCCGCCATTTCCGATTCATCACCCACAGTGGTTTCCGATGCAGCCGCGTCCACAGGTTTCGCGGCCATTTTTGGTAATCACTGGCTGGCAGGGCAAAGGCCGGATGAAGTGAAATCCATGCCTGGTTTCTACAAGACCTCTGCCTTGTTTGAGATCTATCCTCTTGTGGCAGCGGCTCAGGTCTGGGGTCACTTGTGGGGTGGCCAGACAGTCAGGTTCGTGTCAGATAACACAGCAGCAGTCGAAATTGTAAACAAGGGTAGGTCCAAGTCACTGGCTATCATGGCCTTTCTAAGAAAGCTAACCTGGCTCTCCCTGCATGGGAAATTCCACATCGTTTGCCGTTTCATCGAAGGTTCAGGGAACGTGGCAGCCGGCGCTTTGTCACGTTTTAATTATCCTTTATTTTTTCGACAGGTTCCAGAGGCAGACCTTCAGGCTACACCATGCCCTTGTTACTCAACACTCAGGATGGATTAAGTGTCTTGCAGGCAGGGGCCAGGGAGCTGATCACCTCTTCTTTAGCAGCTAATACCAGGAAAGCGTACGACTCAGCTTGGCAAGCATTCCTCTCCTTTTTAGGGCAATTTCCCCACGCAGACCGGTTCAGCATGGAATGTGTGTTGGCCTTCATCTCCTTTTGCCACTTTAACCTGAAGCTAACACTGACCACCATCAAAACTTATGTGGCAGGCATCCAGCATTTTAGGTCCATGCAGCAACCTAACAATCCCTCTTTATTTTCTGCTCACCCCATTAAGGCTATTTTTAAGGGTTTACAAAAGAATTGCCCACCTACCACAGTTAGCAGACGCCCGGTCACGGGGCAGCTGTTTCGTGATATGTCTGACATGCTCTCCGCGGCACCATTCGGTGGACATGCCAGCCTGATCATCAAGGCAGCTATATATCTGGCTTTCTACGGGTTCCTGAGGCCGAGCAAGTTTTCCATGTCAGGTCCTCGGTCCCGGCCTATTTTATTAAAACATCTCACCAGACATCAGGGTCACTGCAGGTTACACTTAGATACGTGTAAGAATAGCCAAACAGGCAGAGGCTCGGACGTTAGGTATTTTGAAACCAACACAGCCTGGTGTCCGGTCAAGGTGCTGGAGGCCCTGTTGGTTCTACTTAAGGGAAAGGCTAGCGATGGACCTCTACTGCCGTTTCCCGATAACCCTCTTACTACTAGCCAATTCATCAAACATGTATGTATTTTGCTATCTAGACTGGGAGCAAACCCCAAACAGTATTCAGGTCACTCCTTCAGAATTGGTGCAGCCTTGGCTGCCTCCCGGCAAGGGGTCCCCGCACACGTAATCCGTAAATTAGGCAGATGGAAGTCGTTTTGTTATGTCAGATACATTCCCGAACCTTTTTCCGAGATGTCCAGTGCTTTTGCTCGGTTGGTTGATTAGCTTCTGTCTTGCCACAATAAACATTTTTGTCACCTAATCCTATCCGTGTCTTTTTGCCCCCTTTAAGGCATACTGACCTTCATGACCACGGCACACTTCAGGTCTCTTCTAATTATGTCTCACCATTTCATTCTGAAGACTCCGAGTACAAATATACTGCATACCAGAGTTATGACAATATTGATATGAGCACAGACTGTTATTTACTTTGATGCTATATATATGCACGATATTTTATATAATTTTATCCTTCTCCACACACCCAAGTCACTTATTAGCAATTGTGTGTTATTTGTACATTCTCTATGGTATAGGTTTGTGTTACCTCAGCCAACATAGCGTTTGGGCAAAGTTTCTGTACTTACACCATTTCAGCTTGTTCACTTATATTTGTGTGTTGCTACTATATTTTAGTTATTCATTTTGGATTATTATACATTTTGGATTCAGTATCCTTTGCACAATAGCTCAGCAGCACCATTCAATATGTATTTTTTCTTTAAGTCTTCTATGGTTAAAAAGGTTAATTTTAAGAACACTCCTCTTTCAAGTATTTGGTGTCAGACTGAGCAAAGATAACTATTTTCTAGTACCTCTGACTCAAGCATATACAATCATTTTCTCTTGAGCTGATTTAAGAGAGCCAAAGGCAACTTAATCGTGATTCTAGGGGATAAACACTCATGAAATTAGTTAAATCCACAGGGAAAAAGACTCTAAGAAGATATTTTTCTTGAGCAAGAAAACTCAGCATATGAAAGTAATCTGCAGTAGAAAAAAAGGGGAAATGGATGATGATAAACAAGCAACAATGCATAAAATAGACTGATTCTCTGCAGTGTTAAGGTCAGAGCTGTCCCAAGAGAGAGGGATGTGATTTAAACTTTCAAAATGTCAGCCTTAGCAATCTGTGTAGTCCAACGGTAGATACAGATTTTAGAAAAATGAAGAACATGGAGCCAACTGCTTTATTTTAACTCTGCTTTAGATGTTGTGCTGCTATTGCTTCATCTGAGTTTACAGTGAAACTTCTATATCTTATTTGCTCCAGATAACACTGAGGACACATTTGCTGCAGAAGAAATTGCCAAGTTATTTGAATACATGAATAAAGCCACAGATTAACTGAAATTTGACTTGAAAGCGAGGTTAAAAAAAATTAGATGAGAAAAAAATAGTAAGAGTAAAAGTTGATTTCTAAAGTTGAAGTGTCTATACACTTTGGGACTTAAAACTAAACTCAGGAACTCAGCCACTTTGTGCAGGCATACTATGAGTTAAGTCCAGTAAGGTGCATGCCACCTCCTAGGCTAATCTCTTATTTACATCTGACAGTTTTACGGAGCTCCAGGAAAATAGCTATCCTACACTCCAGGGCTCAGAGAGGAGAGACAATGGCTTCTCACACACATCATATGTGCCTGCCCCTGCCCTTTGCTGCCCATTCACAGAAGCCTTTGTATTTTGTGAATTAGTTCACATAATACAGAGCACTCTGTGATTGGGCAGGAGGAGGGGTGGGGCAAGCACAGCAGCTTTTGGACTACCCCAGAGGGTCCAGCATCAGAGCTCTGGAAATGTAATGATAGCTGGCACTTTATAACACTGGCAGATTAAATTAAAGAGATCCACAATGTGACATGCACCTTGTTGGACTTAAATCATAGTGGCTGAATTCCTGGAGTTCAACTTAAAGTAGATCTAAACCCTGGATGACCTTTCATTTGTTAATGGTGTATCAAACATTTGCCATGGTTTAGTTTTACATACAATTCTACTTTAGCCCGGGTTCACATAAGTGCGATCACAGATATCGCATTTGATTCGCATCTGCACCACAGGTGCCATTCACATGCGATGTCTGAGCAATGCGAGTTCAGCCATACAGTTGTATGGCTGAACTTGCATTGGATTCACACAGAAAAAGGGGCAGGGACTTTCCCCGCACTGAAATCGGATTGCATGGGTGTTCTCACGCACAGTTTGCATTGCGATCTGTGAACCGATCTGGGGACGACATTAACATTGTATTGACAACCCCATCGGTTTGCAGAGGGCAGTGTGAACTGCCTGCGGGAGAGATGTGATGCGGGAACCGGCGCTGGAATTGCGCTGGTTCCCGCATCACACCAGTGTGAATCTAGGCTTTACCTTTTTTTTAAGAATCAGATTGCTGATGATCTGCAGCCTTTTCAGCCTTGTCCTGTCTACATGCATGCACTCCAGCATCAGCTTTGGAATGACTTATGATGGTGACAGAATAGCTGCCATCCACTGGGAGTGCATGTGATATGGCGACATCCCAGGAGCACAACTGGCAGACAGACATGCTAACACCCGAGTGGATGTCCAGATGTGATAAACACGAGGATGACAGGGGTGGGGTGTTAGCAAGGTTTCAGTGGATGCTCAGGTGTGATGAAAAGGAGGAGGAGAATGACAGGGGGTGAAATAAAGCTTTAGACCTCAAAACCAACTCATGTAAGGCCAGATAGGTCCTTTACAGGATAAGGCTGCCAGCTCAAAGACACACCCTGTAGAGGCGATGGCATTGGCAACAAGTAAAGTAGCTTTGTGGGTGAAAGTAAAAAAGTAAATATCCCTTCAAAAGGCAGCTTTTGAACAACCAAGAGAACCAGATTCAAACCCTATGGAGTCATAGGTGGTGCTACATGGGAGACACCCTGTACAAAAGTACACCCTGTACAAAAGTCTTAACCAAAGATTGGGAGGCTAGTGGTCTTTCAGTAAGACTGCAAGGGACACAATTTGACGATCCTCAGGGTCTAATGCTGATCAAGACCTGACAGCAGAAAGATCAGGCAAAATAAGACTTCCATATGCAATGGTGGACCTTGCAGCAGGTTGTAGAATTCCAAGCTTTTAATAGAATGGAAATTACCCAATTAGGGAGACCGCTGTCTCTCAAGAGCTGGGCATTAATAGTTAAAGCCAGTGTCTATGAAAGAGTGGTAACATGGTCCTTGGAATAGAAGATCTAATCCATCTTTAACCCCCTCAGCTCCAGAAGGTTTTACTCCTTTGATGACCAGGTCATTTTTTGCTATTTAGCACAGCGCTATTATAACTGGTAATTGCATGGTCATGCAACGTTGTACCCACACAAAATTGATTTTCTTGTGTCTCTGGAATATAGGTTTCTGCATTACTTCTTTTTCAGGAAGCACACAATTGTTTCAATCTCTCCAGTTTTTTGTTTTGTTTTTTTTTACCTGAAGGCCCCGGGGGTCCACATTTGGCATCCATCTACCTGTGACACAGATCCTGAAATATTTCCAGGTGTAAGGACCGTTTCCCTGAGCACAGACACTGTTGACTGAGGTAGTCAGCCTGCCAATTGTCCATGTCTGGCACATTGGCAGAAGGAATGTTCCCAACTCCAAAACTGGATGCGTGAATTAACAGGCCAGAGATAAACTGGTTCTCAATGGCAGGTATGTCGATCTGTCTAGAAACTAAACAGACTTGTCCCATGATGACAAATCATTGTGTTGTATGGGTCTAGAGTGGAACTGTAGCAAAATGGGACTGCCTCAAAGGAAGCAACCATCAAGCTCAGAATTTTCATGCAGAATCGCAGAGTTGAACTGCTCCTGGACTGCAAAAGCCAAATCTGAGTGGAGAGTCAGATGTTTTCCTGGGGTATAAAAGGCTCTGGCCTGAGCTGTGTCTAGGATGAGACCCAGATACTCCAAGCATTGTGCTAATTTCTGAAGGTTTAAGATCCAATTAAACCTTTTTAACCACCTCAATACAGGGCACTTTCACCCCATTCCTGCCCAGGCCATTTTCAGCACTCTCACACGTTGAATGACAATTGCGTGGTCATGCAAAACTGTACCCAAACAAAATTTGTATCATTTTGTTCCCACAAATAGAGCTTTCTTTTGGTGGCATTTGATCCCAGCTGGGTTTTTTACTTTTTACTAAAAAATAAAAAATACTGAAAAATTAAAAAAAAAAAAAAAGTTTTAGTTTGTCAGTAAATTTTGTAAATAAGTAATTTTTCTCCTTCACTGATGTGCGCTGATGAGGTGGCACTTCTGGGCACGGATTAGGTGGCACTGATGAGGCGGCACTTATGGGTACTGATGAGGCGGCACTTATGGGCACTGATCATTCGGCAGTGATGAGGAGACACTAATATGCCACACTCTTGGGCACTGATAGGTAGCACTGATATGTGGCACTGATGAGCACTGATAGGCGGCATTAATGGGTGGTACTGGTGGGCACTGATAGGCAGCACTGGTGGGCACTGATGGGAAGCACTGATAGGCAGCACTGATGGGCACTGAAAGCCAGCACTGACTGGCATCACTAATGGGCACAGACCACGTCCTGTGACGAAATGCGTAAGCCGGAGCCTGCGTCATTACGCACCCACGATCCCTACAGACTGAGACGGTGGATAGTATGCCAGCTGCAGAGTTCCTCACGTCTGACTTCCAAAGCTGTATATGTAAGTGAACGATACTAATACTGCTATGTATATGGAATAGAGCTTACGGAATCTCTCTTTACACTTTACATGTGATGGGATGTTGATGAGCGCCTTCTGACACCGGGGACAGTGGCATTATTAGATGCGGTCCATAGGAGGGCTGTTCAGAAGTGTTCCTCTCAGCATCTCCCGTGATTAACAGCTGGGTTGTGTCTTACCTGAAAGCACATCGATCCTTCACAGAAGAAGACCTAGGAAGTGACGGGTTTAACCCTAGCTGAACCGCTGTGTTGCAAAAATAGCTCCTGGACAAAAAATATGAGTTATACACATTGAACATTCACTACAACTGGATTTACGATTCTCTATGTAATGAAATACAGTTTATGGTTTATCCCTTGGTATATGCCGTAAGAGTCACTAAATGCACTTGCACTT
>BLSH010092148.1:140185-164611 GCA_018402905.1 Glandirana rugosa
GAATCATTAAGATCCCGGAAGGTAGTAGTTCGAAGTTATAGTGTCCACACGTTCCGCCGGTGTGTGAACACCAGTCACGTATGAAAGTGGTTTAAGATGTTTCATCTATAAAACCGTAGACGCCTAAGAATAAAACCGACGTTCCAAAACGTCCGAATTCCAAATTCTCCCCGACAAGGGAGAACTCCCCACAAAAAAAGAAAATTTAAAAATAAAAAGTCTACCCCGAGGTCACTGGGTCAATTCCGAGGACCCAGGACCAATCCCGAGAACACCAATCGGAACCCAATAAATTGACCCGAACGATTTTTGAAATGTCCGGGTCCGGGTCCGTGCCACGGACACCCGAAAGTTCGGTACGGACCCGAACGTTACAGTCCGGGTTCGCTCAACACTAATCTTAACCATTGGGACGTCCAAAAGCAGTGGCAAAATAAAATGAGGGGTGGGGTTAAATAACCCAAGGCTAACCACAAGAGCCCTAACCAGGACCCAGGAGCCTTAACTGGGTCACTGGAGCCCCATCTGAAAAATAAAAATTTAAAAGAAAAAAACACCCCTCAAGAGGGAACAGCCCCTCTTAAACCTTAAGCCTGCAAAACCTTGCAGCCAAAATAAGAATCCGCAGATGCCAAAATATCTACTTTGTAGAATTTGGTGAAAGTATGCACTGACCACAAGTGTGTGGCCGCCTTGCACACCTGTGATATTGAAGCTTGATGATGGAAGGCCCTAGAATTACTAAGTGTCCTAGCACAATGTGCCGTGACAGGGGAAGGAGAAACCCGACCTTTAATAGAATAGTCCTGAGTCATCGTCTGTCTGATCCATTTGGAGATGGTCGCAAAGATGCCAGCCCTTTCCTTGGTCCTTGTGTAACCACAAAAAGTGAGTCTGACCTCCGAAAGGACTCAGTGGCTGCCAGATACACCCGAATTGCACAAACCACATCCAATGTATGCAAAACAAATTCCTTTGGATGAGCCGGCTTAGGACACCAGTAAGGCAGCACAATGTCCTCATTCAAACGGAAGTCAGAGACCACTTTAAGTAGGAACTACGGACAGGGACAAAGAACCACATTGTCTCTGTGGACCACCAAATAGGGAGTATGACAGGATAGCGCCGCCAACTGACACCCTACGGGCAGATGTAACAGCCACCAAGAATGTCACTTTCTGGGACAACGTAGGTAAGGGAATCTCCCGAAGATCTTCTAATGGAGGTCTCTGGAGAACCAAGTTCAAACCCCATGGTGGCAAAAGAAACCGTACAGGTGGAGCCACGTGTTGGACTCCTTGAATGAAGGTATGAACTAAAGAGTGCGTGGCTAGGGATTGCTGAAAGAAGATTGCTAAGGCAGGCACCCGGCCTTTGATGGTACTCAAGGCCAACCTCTGCTCAATGCCCCGTTGAAGAAAGGCCAAGATTCGAGCTATAGAAAAGGACGAGGATGAGCACCAATCGACTCACACTAAGAAACGTACGCTTTCCATGTACAACGGTATATCTTGCTAGAATTTGACTTCCTCGCCTTCAACATAGTAGGGATCACTGATCCAGACAAACCTCTACCCCTCAGTACCTGGCTTTCAATAGCTAAGCCATCAAAACCAGCAACTGTAAAGCAAGATGAAAGCTCAGCCCTTGGGGCAACTGGTTCTCTTGGTGAGGTAGCTTCCAAGGGACGTTTACGGCTACCAAAATGATCAAAAGACTTTCGTCCTTGATCCTTCTCAGACACTGCGAAAGAAGAGGAAGGTATTGGGCCAACAGTGGCCCTAGGATGACTGTAGCGTCTACCAGAGGATCCTCGTAACATGGCCATGAATCTCGGTAACGTCCTGTTGAACCGAACCTGCTGAAGGAGCCGACGTTTGAGTAGAAACAAGCCTACCCTGGTCAGCGTTAAATCCAGAGTCAGACCCAGGTGATTCAATCTCCTGGACAGGGATAGAGGGGGCTTCAGGTAGTTTGGACAGCACCTGAATCTTTGCAGGAATTATATCCACACAATGACTCAGGGCCCCCTGAAATGAACAAACTCTGCCCCCGTTCTTTGGTACCCCCAAAAGGCTCAAATCATGGATCCCCTTGATGCTCACGAAGGAGATCTACAAAGCTGGAAACCAGTGAAGATGTCCCCCCACCCCAGTTATGGGTGAGGGCAGACCTTCATGCTGAAGTGGTCTTATCTGCAGGACTGGAGAAGCTAGCTCTAGGCTTACTAGACCAAGATTGTTTGGAACCTCCCGAGGAAGACTTGAGAGAGATGTTTCCCTTGTCTGCAGTCCCAGGGGCCCAAAATAATTTCTAATGGGCTGAGAAAGAAGGCCCATGTTTACGAGGCCCCTTCACTTTCTTAGACTGTGGCAGGAAGGTACTCTTCCCCCCCGTGACACCATTAATGATGTCATCCAGGGTAACCTAAAACAGGCGATCACAGGCTTGAAAGGTCAGATCAATGAGCCCTTTTTAGAGGCTTGGTCGTCAGATCAGTTCTTAAGCCACAGCACACCTCTAATCATGATCCTGCATTATTGGCATCAACACATTTGACCGTTACACTGTTTTAATATATTCTAATAAATTTATGTTTTAATTCATGATCCAATTCTTCTTCACTTGGGACCAGTGGGCAGCCGTGAAAGTCCTTTCTTTTTGTCTTTTTTTATCTCTACATTACATATAGGATGTGGTGCCCCAAAATTGCAGTGTCTGTCTCAAATTTATGTCATTTACACCAGACTGGACCCTTGCCACCGAAGTGGGGGGGGGTTGTCGGCCAGGGGGATGCTGTGACTTGGACCAGATGTTTAACTCGCGGGCCAGCCTTTGTCCGTTGATGCTATGTTGCGGCCAATCTATCACGTAGCTGCAGTCTACGCACGCACGCTGGTTGCACTGGGGAGACCACTGGGTCTATATTATCCAGCCCATCACCCAGCCTAGCAGTTGATAGTAGATCTCCCAGGAGATGCATGGAAGGAAGAAAAATAAAAAATTGCTAGGACAAAAAGATCCCAGCAAGGAGCCAGGTCCTTACTCCTGAGTAGACAGAAAAAAAAAAACTGAATACCTAGAGCAGGGAGGGGGTTATATACTGACTGAGGAAGGCTCATGTGGCGCAGCCAAGTTTTATGTTGTGCCTAGTCCTACTCCTGCAGAGGCGATATAACCCAATGGCCAAGATTAAGGAAGTGCTGTGTCTGTCGATGAACTGAGGAGAAAAAGCATTTGTGTATGGTGGTATAACACTGTTGGCTCCTTTTTACTGTTTTGAAGGAGGAGATTATTTATGGCATGCTCTTAACTAGAGTTGAGCGAACACCTGGACGTTCGGGTTCTGCGGGTCCGTCCGAACTTTGGGAAAAAGTCCGGGTTCGGCACCCGAACATTGCCCGAACGTTATCCCGGACCCAGAACCCCATTGAAGTCAATGGGGACCCGAACTTTTAGGCACAAAAATGGCTGTAACAAAGTCCTGGCAAGTGCTAGAGGGCTGCAAAAGGAAGTAAAATGGTGGTAAGAGTGGGGCAAGTGCCCTACAAAAAAATGGGGATAGGGAAAATAAATTAAAATCAAATAAACTAGGAGATGATTTTTGAACAATAATGTGTCACTTACAGCTGCAGCTAAAACCTCTTCCTTTAGAATTAGGAGATGATTTTTGAACAATAATCTGTCCCTCTACCTAGTGCAGTCAGATCGCTCAAAGCAGCAGTATGTGAAATCTAAAATTACTCCCACAATCTGAGCGTTGTGTACGATCCCACAATCTGATCGTTGTGCACGATCGTAGCGATCGTTGTGTTAGGCAGAGTTTAATCTGCAATCTGCAACTCAAAGCAGCAGTATTTGAAATCTCAAATTCCTCCAACAATCTGATCGTTGAGCACGATCGTAGCGATCGTTGTTTTATGCAGAGTTTGATCTGCAACTCAAAGCAGCGGTATGTGAAATCTCAAATTTCTGCTATCTGTCCTCAGAGCAACAGCACTGCAGTAGTAATCTATCTCAGGATGCAGGATCAGATGTTGTTAAAATGTCTCTAATCTCTCCCTGACGCCGTCAACTTCCTCTCCCTACAGCTAACCCAAGAGCATGTGACTGCAGCATCAAGTGACTCCAGCTTATAAAGAGGCTGGGTCACATGATGCACTGGCCAATCACAGCCATGCCATTAGTAGGCATGGCTGTGATGGCTTCTAAGGGCAAATCAGTGAAACGCTTGTTGATTGGCTGCCCTGCAGCTTCTCAACACATGGAGTAAAATACCAGAACCCCGGACCCGAACGTTTTTTGAAATGTCCGTGTTCGGATCCGGGCCCCGGACACCCGAAAGTTCGGTACGGACCCGAACGTTACAGTCCGGGTTCGCTCAACACTACTCTTAACCCTTGGTGTTTGATGGCCTTAAATCTAAAGGTTGTTCTAGGTGGAAGCAGGTAATCTCCAGGGCATGCTGATCTCTGTTGTTACAGGAGATCAACACCATTTGTTAAGAGGCTGAGTGTTTTAAGGTGGAGGATTCATGTGCAGCAAACACTCTTACCATTTGTCCTTTGCTTCTGTTGGATAAACTTTGAACCATGAATTGGCATGTGCTCATGATTGCACTATGAACTCACACATTTTTTTACGATTTATTGATCTATTATATGAACTCACATTTATATTTTTTATTGATCATTGTGCAATATTCATTGTTGAGTATTCTTTACATATTTTATGTGATTTGTAGATGGTTTATATATAAGAACTTGTACTTTGTGATATGAGGATGATTATTCATTATAATTCGGAAGTGCACTTATAAATTCAGATAGGAAGAATAGCAATGACTCAGTTTCAAAATATCTGCTAGAGAAGCAAGGAGTAAAAATCTAGCCTGTAGCCTCTAGATACCATGTCTCCTAACGAGGGATCCAAGATGCTTTCTGACCAGGTGTCTGCGAAAAACAAAGGAAACTCTTCTTGGCCTCAGAGGCAGGAAGCATCGTCCCAGATCAAAGCTTGGCTTATTCTGCTGGGGCAAATGAGTATTGTTACCATCAGTATGGAAGCTGTCTAAAGATGAACCAAACAGACCTTCACCATAAAAAGGCACATATTGCAAGTGCTGTGCTGTTCACAGAGCAACACTTCATCCATGAGCTCTTCACATATTTACAGACAAAACACTCATTTGGGAGAGAAGATTCACATAGTTACATAGTTAATGAGGTTGAAAAATGTCCATATAGTTCAACCATACAGAAAAAAATTAAAAATAATAGAATAATAGACAATAGTAACAAACCTGTCTACACAAGGGCATGGAGCTGTAGGCATACGATCTAAATGTTCTAGATTTAAATGGTTAGTAAGGACAGTAGTTGAATCCTTCGATATCAGCATGTACAATTACCCTAAAGCCTCGTACGCACGGTCCGATTTTCGGACAACAGAACGTCCATTTTTTGTTGGATGCTCGTTTCATGTCGAAAGTGAAGATTGTACTAACAATATGAAAATTTTCATACTACCGAACTCAACGTCAGAAGTGACCTAATTTTTTGAATATTTTTGCATCTTTTTCTCGTTTCTGAGCACGCGTAGTCTCGGTCATACGATTTTTTTCATACGAAGACCGTACTAATGGAACAAAAATCGGACATTGCGTGGTCTTCCCAAAAAAAATTTCTAGCCTGCACATCCAGCTTTTGTCTGACGAAAAGTCAAAATCCGCTGTCGAAAGGAGCATACTAACAGTAAGAATTTCAGACGACAGGCCGTCAAACGAAAATTCCCGTCCGAGAATCGGATTGTATGTACGAGGCTTAAGGTTTGGCAAATGGACATAACGGCTATGGTAGGTTGCGTGGCTGGGCCTGACAATGAAAACAATTGAATCAATTGAATTGAAAAAGGCTTCCAGGTGTTTCCCAAAGGGAAACCTCATCAATAGGCATGGTCAGTGTTTTATTAAGGCAGCATATATCCAGATCCACAGTAGGTACCTAAGCATGTTGGGAATGGGAAGAGCTGGCCAAAGGCTTTTTTGTCTGCCAGTGTCAATTCTTTCTGTAGATGGAAGTATAAAAAAACAAACAAATAAAAGTCTCCATAGAACTGAAAACTGGGCACCATGAAGTGCATACATTCACATTTCAAGTGCCCCAGATGTCCTCAAAGACAGGGCATTCTAATATGTATACACAGGTATCTAAAAGGCAATGTGCGAGCTGGCTTGCCTCATTTCTTCCTAGGCTCAGTACAGCTATGGGGCTTTCCAGGATGCTTATGGAGATATTGAAAGGTACATGCAGGTACTTGAGGGTGTTGAGTTGACAATTTACTGTACATTGTTTGTAAACACACACAAAATAAATTGCTATGTATTCTGGGACAGAACACATGTATGTGTGATTATCAAACATAAATGGGAACCCCACCATCCCTTTTCATGATCACAAGATAACATTTTGTCAAGGATTCTTGAAACTTCAAGTCATTTCCCTTGGCATTACTTTCTGGATCTAGAATATAAAATTGCAATGCCTAGTATTTAAACACCATTTTGTGACTGTGCTATGTGAGATGAAATGCTTTCACCCTGCATTCCATTGTTTAAAAAGGTTATTAATAGCAGTGAATTGTTCAATTACTCTAGCAAATGTGCTCTAAATTTTGTCGCTTTAGAAATAACGAGACAAGAATGTTTGCATTAAAATTGCAGTTCCTATTCTAAATGTAACCTTTTAACCCGAGGGTAAAAGAAATCAGCAATGTGTTTGCCACCTAATTACCGTCTCATTATAGTTCTGTTCAAATGAGTTGTTTTGTACTACCATTGACAGCTATTGGCTCACAGCAGTGGAAATGCCCAAAGGAAATATATATTTAGGTTACCCTTTTATTTTTCCAGCACTATCTCTTATGGAATTTTTCTCACTTCGCTTAACTCATTAGGGCTTGTATACACTCATACCTAACGAGAGCATTTGGCAGCAGAGTAAACTGAACTGCTAGTTTCAAGACCTCGTTTGATTTGCCAATAGCAAATAACTAATTTTCAGCTGACTCAGCATTTCAGAAACAACTTTAAAAATGTATAAAATTAAAATAGAATAACCACTGTGTTTTCTTTCCCTGAAGGAACACAGCCTGTAATATAGGATTTTCAGCATGTATCCCCTGAGAAAGACATTGCAGGTTCCCTGCAATCATTAATTACCTGCCACATACTGTATGGAAGCCTAAAAAATTGGTCTCCCTTTTAAAACACCAGTTTTTTGCTGATGGGGGCAAGACTTCCCATATCCAAGATGCGCAGAAAAATGTGTAGGAACTAGGAGGAGTTTATGAGTAATTTATATTCATTTTGCTTCAAGGGGTTGTAAAGTCAGAAGGTTTTTCATCTTCATGCATTCTATACATTAAGATGAAAAGCCTTCTTTGTGCATCAGCCCCCTCAGCCCCCTAATACTGACCTGAGCCCATTTGGACTCCCGCCCATTGGCTCCCGCTGCTGTCAAAGTCAGCCAGCCAATGCGGAGGGAAAGGGGGTGGGGGCGGGCCGCGGCTTCGTGTCTGAATGGACACAGGGAGCTGTGACTCAGCTCGGGTGCCCCCATAGCAAGCGGCTTGCTGTGGGGGCACTCAACACGAGGGAGGGGCTAGGAGCACAGAAGAGGGACCAGAGAAGAGGAGGATCTGGGCTGCTCTGTGCAAAACCACTGCATAGACCAGGTAAGTATAACATTATTTTTTACTAAAAAAAAAAAAAAAAAACAAGACTTTACAATCACTTTCAGGCTGGCAAAATGTTGCTACCCTCTGGACCCCACAAGCGTTTACCACAAAACATTACAACGAAATAAAAACTTACATCTACCTTTCATTTTACTTGAAGATGGGGCTTTATTTTAGTGCCAAAGAATGAAACTCATAGAAAAAAAAAAAAAGACATTGCAAATATGTTTGGGATCAGTTAGCAAATATTTTTTTGAATCTTGCTTGAAGTTTGCAACTTTGCCATGAACTCCACAGAAGTCTATGAGAGGCAATCTTTATTATTAAATTCTAGCCACTGTGACATCAGCGGTCTGAGACATCACAAAGGGACGATGCCACCCGGTGGCATCACTGGGTAGCACTACCACTTAGTTATTTAAGTACTATCAGATGGCAGAGCTGGCAGACATCAGGAGCCTTCATTGGGGGTGGGTTTTTCTTTTCGGGTCGGCAGCAGGCATCATGATTGATGATGGACAAGGGGGCATTATTTATTTTTGTTTTTTAAATAAAAGGATTTGTCAAAAACTGCCTACTGTCTTTTTTACACTACACTTTTTTTGGTGAATGAGTAGGGGTACTATGTACCCCCTTACTCATTCACATGGGGGGTGGGATCTGGGGGCCCCCTTGTTAAAGAGGGTTTCCAGATTCCAATAAGCCCCCACCCGCAGACCCCCAAAACCACCGCCCAGGGTCATGGAGAAAAGGCCCTTTTCCCCATCAACATGGGGACAAGGTGCTATGGGGGGGGGGGGGCTTTCCTGACCTGTCAGGCTTGAACAAGGGTCTGGTATGGATTTTGCCATTGGCAAAATTGGCGTTTCCCCTCAAATTCCATACCAGACCTGAAGGGCCTGGTATGGATGGGGGGGGGACCCCACACTGTTGTATTTCCTTCATTTTGCATTGCAGGCATTTTTTTTTTTTTTCATTCAGCGAGAAACCCCGTTTAAAGCTGATGACTCATCGGTTGTTAAGGATGCAGCAGCCACCTGCCATACATTCTACACATCTTACGTTCCATAGTTGTGCCAGGAACTCATGTAAGTGACAAACCCAAACCTCATACCCAATAGAGAATTGATCAAGGAAATTCTAGGAAGGCCGCATACTAAGATTCTCCATTCGACAGTAGTGTGGTAGATAGATTATTTCAAAAACTGATGAAGTGTAATTCTTGCTTTTGGGGGTGGCAGCCCATTCAACTGTGACCACTACAATAGGGTATGCACCATTATCACTCTAGTATCAATTAAGTGGTGTGGCTGGAGCCATGTTAGTTATGCAAGATATTCAATACACAGTTTGGATGTACCAAACACGTCTCCTGAGTACTACCTATAGAAGTCAAGCACAGAAAATCACACAACAGAACATTACATCATGCCAAAATACAGAGATCTTTGCAGCAAGAACTTTAAATTCAGTCTACCATATCATTCAGAAGTTGATTTTTCTGATACAGACACCCAGCATCAACTTTGCAAAGTGTAAGCCTCTAATAAAGAATAAAAAGGTCTTAAACAAAATACTAATTTCATTTAAAATGGTCCTCTTCAGGAGGGAGGCATGTCGGCAGCGAAAATGAGTGCAAAAGGCTCAGTGCTTATTACAAAAGATACAGTAATTATGCAACTCCAATTTTGACTTCAAGTGTAAGTGAACCAACAAGACAGCTTGTGACAAATCTGAAGCTATAAGCCAGATAGTGGGTTGCTGATTATTGATGAAATGATCTGTGACAGATCTGTATTTGGAACAAACTCCTCCGAGGTACAAGCACATAAGTTATTCAAGGTACGGATTTCACTCAGCAAAGCAGCTGATGTTGCAAAAATATAACTAAAGGCAATGTGGTGGAAACAGCAAATCCACCACTGGGCTCCTGAAAGGACAGCAGCAAGGAAGAAACGCACATCACAAACAACAATGCAGAATGCAGAGGAGTTTGAAAACAAACAATGTGGTGAAGTAGTGTAGCCACTGCAATATCTTGATTCATGTACTTAAAATGCAATAGAATAAATTCACTAATTAAACTTCTTCTGTCCGTTTGTTTCATTTCTTGAATATTGTTTGGTAAAATGGACATTCTGTGGTAAACATTAGGTAGTGCCACAACAGGCCGTGTACACTAGGGGTGGGAATTAAATTACTTCTGTAATAATTCAATATACAATTTGGAGTCTCCAACCGGTCTCCTGTGTTGCATCTCAACTTTATATGGTGGATAATGAGTTTATAAGTGTGAAAGTGAAGCAGCAGTAAAACCATTCTACTTCATGTATAAACATTTTTCTTTCCAAGCAGCAGACAGGGACAGATTGCTGCAAAGTCTCTGGGCATTTTGTAGGCATAAATAGCTTCAACCAAGCAAATAAAAGATTACTCTTCATGAAGGCGTAATGCTACTATAGTGCATAGTGTACTAATGATATGTTTCTACATTTTGCCGTCATACCTGGAAACGTTGATCTTAGATGAGCGAATTTCTTACCAAGAGTTTTAGCCATTGTTCTGACTGCTGAGATTCCAAAATAACTCAGGCACCTTTGACATAGTCTATGTTGGTTAAATAGAACAATCAGACAATGTCAGGAGGTGGCACTCAATTGCCCACACATGAGGCATCTGACATTCCTGTGTATACCAGGTTCCAGATGGTCTCCTAGACTGTCAGTGCAATCAGGTCGTGTCCTCATTGTACATTTTGTGCATTTTTCTGGGTGGAATAGTATGCTGGTTACTTTCCCCAAACTGTAGCCATACACCTAGAATTAAACCACTGGTAGAATAAAAAGGCGGGTTTACCTTACTCTCCTTGGCATGGTTTTTATAAAGTGCACAAACTGCCTTTCAAACCCCCCCTACTCACTCTTAGCCTGCCTTGTCTGACCATGAAGCATGATATTTAGCCTTTGGACTAGGGTAGGAGGGAAAGAGAAAAGGCTCAAGATAGTTGTTCTAAGGGAGCGTGAAACGTTAACCACTTCATTACTATGCACTTAGAACACTTTACTACCAGACCAATTTTCAGTTTTCAGTGCTGTTGCGCTTTGAATAACAATTGCGCGGTCATGCAACGCTGTACCCAGATTTTTTGTCATTTTGTTCCCACAAATAGAGCTTTCTTTTGGTGGTATTTGATCACCCCTGCGGTTTTTATTTTTTGCGCTACAAATAAAAAAAGACCGAAAATTTTGAAAAAAAAAAAAAAATCTCTATTTTTGTCACAAAACTTTGTAAATAAGTAAATTTTATCCATCACTGGTGGGCACTGATGAGGCTACACTGACGGGCACTGATGTGGCAGTACTGATTAACACCGATGAGGCGGCACTGATGATGAGGCACTTATATGCAGCGATGATGAGCACTGTTAGGCGGCACTGATAAGCAGCACTGACGGGTACTGAGAGGTGGCACTGATATACAGCACTGATGGGCACGGATATGCAGCACTGATGGACACTGCTAAGTGGCACTGATGGGCACTCATAGACAGCACTGATTGGCACTCATAGGCGGCACTGGGCACTGGTAGGTGGCAATGGTGGGCACTAATATGTGGCACTGTTATGCATTGATAGGGACACTGGTGGGCACTGATAGGGGCACTGGTGGGCACTGGTGGGCATATACACTGATAGGGGCTCATTCCCTGGTGGTCTAGGGTGGCATCTGAAGGTGGCACTGAGTGCCATCCACACTGAGCAAAATGTCACTTACCTGGTGGTCTAGGGGGGTCTCCCTGGTGGTCCAGATCGGCTCCCTGGTGGTCCCTGGTCGGCTCCCTGGTGGTCCTGGGTGGGCACATCCCTGGTGGTACCTGGGCAGGCTCCCTGGTGGTCTAGGGTGGCGATCTGAGGGAGGGCTGTGCTGATAAATCATCAGCACAAACCCTCCCTGTCAGGGATGCAGCCGATCGGCTCTCCACTCCTCAGGTCTGCAGACCTGAGTACAGGAAAGCTGATAAACGGCTTTCCTGTGTTACACTGTGACCAGCCGTGATTGGTCAAGGCTGGTCACATGGTAAAGTGCTTCGGATCGAATCGCTTTTCCAAGATCGGTATTGCGGGGGGTCAGACTGACCTACCACACCACCGATCTCTGCGATGCGCGCCCCCTAGGGCGCGCGGCGGCTTGTTATCCTGAGGACGTCATATGACGTCCAGTCAGGATAACTAAGCCACTTCCCAGCCGTCATTTTGCATACGGCGGTCGGGAAGTGGTTAACCTGCCCTCTGAGCACCTTTTCATGTTCAGTGAAATGATCATTTCCTTCTGTGTGGAGAAAAGGAAACGATCGCTAAATAACAGCTAGAGATAATTCGATTCATGTTTCACGGCAAACCAGACTATGTGATTTTTTTGATATTTTGACTTCAATTGCACAGTTCAACACATCGTTTTAACACTGTGGAATGAATCATCCCTAGAACTTGTAAATGAATATTCATGGACAGAAACAGCATATCCTGATTGGCCTGTTCTACTTCAATTCACAATGTTCAATAATCAATTTGCTCATCTCTGCTTTCACTCCCGCATGTTAATTAGTGGTTGGTCGTTAACCCCTTCATGCAGCAAAGTTTCCATGCCATTGTTACACATATTGAACTGGATATTGACAGTCAAGTGGTCAGGTTCTTCAATGCTCTGCATTTGAATAGTAAACCGGCAATGCAGATACTTAATAACAGCAAAAGTTGAAAAATATAAATTCAGTGTTGTAGGTCTTTACTTACTAGTCAAACCTGAAGTCCCAGCTGTTTAGTCTTTTACGGGTCAGTTAATTGGGATAAAATCAGTGTGAAAATCTGAAATGGAAAAACAGTAAAAAATGAAATATGCAAACATTTGTAAGACTACAATCCCTATACTTTTATCCCATTTGATCTTTATTGTTGTTTTGCAGTCTAACATAATAGAGAATGAAGTATTTAATGGCGATGCAGCATGTCCTACATTTAAGTAATATAAATAATTTAGAAGTAAATTGGTTTCATCAGTGTTTTACACCAATGTACTTATTGACCGTTAACAAGCAACCATTTATTTACAGCACAGAAGCTGGAGCTGTGCAATGCTGTCAGAAAGTGAATGTACTGCAAACAAAAACCTTTTATGTAGTATTGAGGATTTGCATTTACTGACAGCTTTATGCAACATTAAAAGGAAATTAAAATGTACCTTTACTTTTGAATAAATAACTTATATGCTAGAGAAAAATGTATGAATAAAGTGAAAATGTCACATTACAAAACAGATCTATAACGTAAAGCAGGGGTACGCAACCTCGACCCTCCAGATGTGGTCAAACTACAAGTCCCATGAGACATTGCAAGACCCTGACAATCACAGACATGACTCCTAGAGGCAGAGGCATGATGGGATTTGTAGTTTCACCACAGCTGGAGTGCCAAGGTTGCCTACCCCTGACGTAAAGCTTCTATTATGTTACCTATGGGCTTTCAAATAACATGTTAATTAAAGGTAACAAACACCACACATGGCTTGTCCATAGGATAAGCGGTGCATTGTCAGATACAGATGTATACTATATTTGCTGCTTTGTAGTATAGCAATTGTGCTGTATTGTTCTGCTTTTCTCAGTGCAAGCACACGGATTTGCTCAGACTCAAGCCTCATACACACGGTTCGACGGTCGTGCGACCGGACAGACCAAATCGTATGTTGGACCATGTAACTTCCATACTGACATGCACTACACGATTGTACGACCAAGCCAGTGACATGTTATGAAGGTATAAAAAAAGTTCAGGTGCATGTAATTTGTGTTCGGCTGTTCCTGACTTCTGAGCATGCGTGTTTTGCACAATACAACTTGTTGGACCAACTTCTCTGTACACACGATACAATGGTCGTATGACAGCTTGTTAGTACTACCAAAGTTTTCTAGTTTGCTCATACAACTCCTGTTGTACGACCGTTGTACGTGGGCTGTTCTAATCGCACATACTAACAGTCGGATTAGCATACAACGGGCATTCGTACGACCTGTTGCATACAACCGTCGAACTGTGTGTACGAG
This sequence comes from Glandirana rugosa, assembly GCA_018402905.1. NCBI lineage: Eukaryota > Metazoa > Chordata > Amphibia > Anura > Ranidae > Glandirana > Glandirana rugosa. The sequence goes on from BLSH010092148.1 coordinate 154,023, forward strand.
GCTTCAGTCTCTAGTTTGATGGTACAGTACTTGATTTTACTCCAGCACCTGTTCAGTAGTGATGTCAAAGCTGAACTACAGGAATTCAGCTACTTTCTAAAATGTGCTGACATACTATGGGTTACGTCCAATGAGGTGCTTCTCACCTCATGGACTTCTCTTTTTATTTGCAAGTAGATTTGTGCAGAATGAAAAAATGAATTTAGTTTAGTTTTGATTCATTATTTGCATAAATTTGTTTACATTTGTTTAACCTGTTTAAATTTGTTTTCGGAATTAGTTTTATTTTTTATCAATTTGAGTTTTCATAAATTATATTTGAATCGATTTGAACAATTTTCAAATCAACTTTGAATAGTTTTCTAATTAGAATAGTTTTCAAATTTCCAAAGAGAATAAAATAGAATACAAAATAGAGGGATGGAATATAAAAAATAGAAAAGAATAGACAATAATATAACAGAAAACAAAAGAATAGAATATAATAGAGTAAAACAGAACAAAATAGAATAGTAAAAAAAAAAAGTAATATAATAGAAATGAATAGAACATAATAAAAAAGAATAGCATAAAATAGAAAGAATATAACCATCTTCTGAAATTTGAATAGAAAATAGAAAATATATTTTAAAAAATAGAATAGAATAGGAATTATAATTGAAATAGAATAAAAAAGAATAGATTAGAATAGAAAATAACAGAATTGTGTAGAAGAAACAGAATAGAAAGAATATAATCACCATCCTATTCTAATCTATTCTTTTCTATTCTATTCAAATTTGTATTGGTTTTATTTGAATTTTGGGAAATGGTTATATTCTCTCTTCTATTGCTCTTTTAAATACATATTCTGTTTATTATGTTCTATTTTATTTTCTACTGTATCCCATTCTATCCTTTTATATTCAAATTCAATTTATTCTATTCCAAATTTTAATTTCAGAAGTTGGTTACATTCTTTCTATTCTATTTTTTTCTATACTATTATATTTTCTATTCTAGTCTAATCTATTATTTTCTATTAAAATTTAAATTGATTCTATTTGAGTTTTGGGAAATAGTTATATTCTAATAGTCTATACTTTTTTTCTATTCTATTCTTTGTTATTCTTTTCTTATGTATTCAAATTCAAATTTATTCAATCTGAAATGCAAATTTGAGAAGATGGCTATATTCATTTTATTAACTTTTTTTTTCTATTTTATTTTCCATTATATTCTTTTCTATTCTATTCCTTTATTTTCGATTCTATATCATTCTCTTTGGAAATTCAAACTATTTGAATTCAAAAACTATTCGAAATTCATTCAAAAACTATTTGAATCGATTTGAAAACTACTCAAACCGATTCAAATTCAAATTCTGTCCGAATTTTTTTTGTTATTTCAGATTCGTTGAAATTCTGTACTATTGTAATTTGGAGATTCTAATACATTCGAAAAATGAAAATTCCTCCGAATTTCAATTTAGAACGAAACTAATTGCACGTGTCTATTTGCAAGTGACATTTTCATGGAGTGCTGCGCGTACAAGCTATCACTATACTCCCAGCAATCTGACATGAGAGATGCTGCATTCTCACACACAGCAGCTTTTATCGGCCCTCCCTTCTGCTGTCCATTCATTGTAGGCTTTGTATTTTGTGAATGGGTTCACATAACACGAAGCACTCTGTGATTGCTCAGCAGAAGGGGAGATGCAGGCCAAGCAGCTGCATACAACTCTGCAGCTGTAGTAGCTAAAACTAGAGGCTTCAGCATCGGTGCACTGGAAGTATAAAGATAGCTATACTCCCAACCCTCAGTATAAGTGTAAATTGTAAATTAAAGAGATAAGTTCGTGAGGCGGCATGCACTGGGTTGGACTTGACCCATAGTAAGCCAGCACATTTTAGAAAGTAGCAGAATTCTTGGAGTTCAGCATTAAATGCAGTATATATCTCAATGACTAGCCAAAGGGAAAAACTTCAGATCTGTGGAGTGTTCTAATCTAGAGGGTCTATTTATCAACATTTTTCACTCACAAATCACCCGTTTTCACATAAGATTACATTAGAAAAATGGGTGACAGTTGTGAAAACACTGAAAGTGAAACATTAATACATTGATCCTTAAATTTATTCTCCAGTTTTTATTTTTATAAGGCCTCAAACCTGGACATTTCTGCTTATGTAACAGAAGGAAACATATGCTGGTCTGCTAAGAAGTCCCAGCATACTTTAGTTTCAACAAGCATTTGATGATTATATCACAACCTCCTGCCAAAAACAACACGATACAAAATGAATAGTATATAAAAGTCAAAATAAACATAAGAAAGGGGAAGCAGCACGGTAATGAACTTATCTCTTTGTCACTCTGCTTTCCCTTGCTATCAGCATGCTTCTTTTTTTAACAACCCCTCCCTATTTCTCAACATTATTTTCAGTAATATGCATACAATTGTATCATGCACACTGGAGGTGGGAACATAATTGGCTGTTGGAGGATAGACAGCAGCAACTGTAAGTACTGCTGCAACGTTTTAAAATAGTTGGGAGGGATTCTGTGAAGGGACCAAGAAAAAAAAATGTGGCATCTGTTGAATACTTGAATGCATGCTCAATAAAGGGGATGTTGCCTCACAGTGTATGACTTGTAATGTGGGAGTAAAATAAGCCTCATCTTTGGTGTCAATGGCACCAATAATAACCTCTAGAAACAAAGTAAAAGTAGGGGGTCCTTGCGCTACTATGGCAGCTGATAATAGTGGTATAAGATAAAGGTGAAATAGAAAGTGAGATAAAAAGGTCCTCGGTTGCCGCTGTACCTAATATATGACCAAATATATTGAGACAAATAAGTAAAAGAATGGTACTGCGCAGCCTATATAATAACGTGTATGTGGTATCCCTCTAGTGGTGAAAGTATGTAAGGTCTACTGGTCATAAGATAATTTAATTGTAATGTGCAGCCTACGCGTTACGTCACGTCAACCCTGAAGAAGTCACGTGACGTGACGTAACGCGTAGGCTGCACATTACATTGCTGGATACCTAGTGAGAGGTTGATTTTACTCTTGCTGGACGTTTTATTAATTTTAAATTGGTTTTATGTAAGCGGTTTTACCTGACTGAATAAATTTGATCTTCAATCTACTACACCATGGGAGCCTTCTGTTTCTTCCTTTACATCTGAGATACTAAGGATCTTTATCCAAGGAAGGAGAGTGGCGACCGATCGGTCGGACGGACCACTCATCCCCCGCAGGAGCAGCAGGGAAGGAGGTGTGGATAAGCAGAGCAAGATCCTGTAAAGATACCTTTACATGCACATAGCCAGATAAACAGAGGTGAGAGTTCTGTGAGCACATACCACAACAAGAGCACTGTCTAGAGGAATCTCTTTGTGGGAGAATAAGTCTTTGAACCCCCCAGTGAAAAGAGGCTTTCTTTATGCGAATAAAACACCAATTGTTTGAATGGACACTTGAGCACCAGTCACTTTATGTCACCATTATATTTGTATTGAATATTGGACTTTATTTTTAATCTGTATTTATTTTCTGGAGCACAGTCATTTTATATATCAGCACCGTATACATATTTTGAAATCAAGTTACGCCATTAAGTTGATATGTGAACACTTTCTTTGATACTAGTAACTGTTTTATCTATTATGCACATTTATTATTTAAAGGTCACCATTAGTGCATTGTAATTATTCTATTGGCAGAGACATCCTAGTTCATAAGTGGAATAGTTCCCTTGGAAACTGATTCTATAGGTACATATTTGCACACCTGTAGTGCTCAATAAATGTTAGATAGATCTGGGATAGATAGCTAAATTATCTTATGACCAGTAGACCTTACATACTTTCACCACTAGAGGGATACCACATACACGTTTTTATTATATAGGCTGCGCAGTACCATTCTTTTACTTATTTGTCTCAATAATAACCTCTAGCATTAGTGTAAATGGTTGTAATAATCCCCATTCAATTGTTGGGGTGCTCAGCAGGGCTGCTGTTAGAGATCATAGGGCCCCATACAGCCTACCTGCCAGGGTTTCCCTCCTCTAAAAATATCAAATTATATTTTTGCTAAAATGCAACAGCCATGATGCTATGCTTTGCAACCATGTATGAAATTATACCCTGAACAAGTCGAACAAGACCGATTCAAGTGAATAGTGGCATGGAGGCAATATCTGCAACCCCCACATTGAGCGATTGGTACCGATCATTCACTGTGTTCATTCAGGATGGTGGTCATTCGGGGTGGTGAGCCCCCCACTCACCATCCAGAAATAACCCACCTGTGTGAAACCGGCAGCACTGCGGGGAAAAAGGCACACCCCCATGACAGCAGGGAGCGCAGATACTAGAACAGATCCCCCCTGCAGAGCAGCTGGAGGGAGAAAAGAAAGTGCCAGCAAACGGGAATGATGGTCATCCAAAACGATCGTTCCTCCTGCACGCTGTATGATGGAAGAAGCCGGCTCGTGGCATGTAGGTCGGAAGGAGGCTGGGAGCGCAAACACTCGGCACAGGTGGGATGGCGTCACAGTGGTGCGACACGTTTCCTTGGCTGGCAGGCTCCAATGATGTGGGAGGCTGCGCCACTTCGTCAGGCATTCTTCTGCCTGACGAAGTGGCACAGCCTCCCAAGTGTTTGGGGCCTGCCAGCCAAGGAAACGCGTCGCACCACTGTGATGCCATCCCGCCTGTGCCGAGTGTTTGCTCTCCCAGCCTCCTTCCGACCTACACGCCACGAGCCGGCTTCTTCCATCATACAGCGTGCAGGATGAACGATCGTTTTGGATGACCATCGTTCCCGGAGGACTACCCGGTCGGGATGAGCGTTCGGTTCCCCCTTGTATTGGATGCTGGATGTGTTCTTTACACAGTTATCTTGTGAGTGTTTTTAACCTTTTTTTCTAATAAAGTGTACTGGCATATTGCACTTAGAAGCGCCTCCTCTCTTCTGTATCTTCCATGTTCTGTGAGTTGGGGTTTGCTCACCGTGGATGGCAGCTTCTGGTGTCTTATGTTTCAGTTTGATTCTCCTTTCCTGACCTTTTCCATTTTTTGCCCTATTTTCACCAGTCTGATATGGACGATTATATATGAAGATTACTGCTTATGGACTTTGCCTATGGGCTTTGCCTATGGACTTTGCTTATGGACTTTTACAATTTTAAATTAATATTTATAGGCTTACACACATCCTCTTCATCAGACCACCTCTAGGATTGTATATTCTGGGTGTTGAGCCTCTTACTTGTTCCCACAAGTATTGGTGTTCAGTGGTTTGCTTACCTGAGCCCACTCTATTTGTGTGCTGTATATCTCCCCTTTGGCCAGGACTATACTTTTACTGTCAGCAGAAGATCACTTTGCCTGACAGTTCTGGCTTCTGTCAGTGTCCGGTGCTGGAATGCAGAGATGATTCTCAGCAACCTTAGGTTATTCGTCCCACAATGTAATGAGGTTGTCTTTACAGCACAGCTTCTCTTATCTCAATGCAAGTGTATAGAGCAAATTCTGTAACTAAACTTTCATGAAACAATACAGTCTGGGGTGGCTTATATGGTAATTGAATTTCTTGCAGCAATTTCCCAGCAAGCTGAATTAGGCCATTTTCATATTAAATTTGGCCAGCAGGATGAGGAATATTGAAAAACATAAAACAGTTATGCTGCATTATTCTAATGAAATACTGTAAGTACTCACTGCAAAATACGTGATAGTTTCCCTTTAAGGCTCCTATAACTACATACTTTTTGTGGCCATAAGCCAACACTGTACAGAAAGAGCCATATTTCTGCAGTACATCATTGTGGATTGAACTGTAGGTGTTTTTGGATGCATACATCTATAAGTACATACACTATTTACAGCATTGGCTCACAGCACAAGGAAGATTTCTTAACTCTTGTTATTTTTAAAACGCACTTTTCTTTTTCGTCTACTTCTTTTTTTAAGAAAGTTTGACAAAGGAGTGTAAAGTCTATCACCACGGGAGCCAAATCCATTTATGAAAAGAATTGATGTGACTGGAAAGTCAGTAGCTTCTATGCAGAGGGCCAATATGTCATCCCTTCACTGACAAGCCATCCTCAAGGGATGTGCCTGAAGTGATGTGAGAAGTATTGTATTTTGGCTGCTAACACACTCCATTACAATTCATTCTACCTAATGTAAATTGCATAGCAAAATATTAAAATGCACCAATGAACTCATTAAGGATAAAAAAAGCACTGGATATCTTCTACGGTAAAGGCCAGCAAAAAGGTCAATATCTATTTTTTAAAAGGTCCCCCTGGCATCAGTAAGTTAAAGAAATGACTCCTGCTGCAATAATCACCTTTTCTCTAGTGTTGTGCCCCCTTCTGTGTCACCTCATCTTGCAGGTTAAATAATGCCCACCGCTATTTAGCCCCATTGAAGGACATGCTAAACGGGCAGGGTATTGTGGATCTTCCCCCTCTAACGCACCCTGCACTCATAGTGTAATGATGTAGAAAGCAGTGTTGACAATATTACCACATCCAGGACCATCTGACTTCGCGAGAACTGTGCATCATATGACTGACCTGAAGGCTCATGGAAAATGCAAGTATTTGGCAAAAAAAAAAATATACAGGGGGAAGAATAATGGGCTATAAAATGGAAATGTTGATAAGTTTTAGTCAATTTTATTTAATTTTGTTTCTTTAATGGTTTATAAAAATGTATTGCTGAAACATTAATGGTCTTTTGTTTGACAAGCATGATGGGCTTCAAATGCAAACACTTACTGTAGTACTGTTGTTTACAAAAGTTTAGGAACCCCTGACAATTTCCATGATTGTCATTTATAAATATTTGGGTGTTTGGATCAGCAATTTCATTTTGATCTATCAAATAACTGAAGGACACGGTAAAATTTCAGTAGTGAAATGAGGTTTATTGGATTAACAGGAATTGTGCAATATGCATCCAAACATAATTAGACAGGTGCATAAATTTGAACACCCTTGTCATTTAGTTGATTTGAATACCTGTAACTACTTAGCACTGATTAATTGGAACACACAATTGGTTTATTGAGCTCATTAAGCCTTGAACTTCATAGACAGGTACATCCAATCATGAGAAAAGGTATTTAAGGTGGCCAATTTCAAGTTGTTGTTCTCTTTGACTCTCCTCTGAAGAGTGGCAACATGGGGGCCTCAAAACAACTCTCAAATGACCTGAAAACAAAGATTGGGGAATCTTATGGGGAAGGCTACAAAAAGTTATCGCAGAGATATGAGCTGTCAGTGTCCACTGTGAAGAACATAGTGAGGAAATGGAAGACCACAGGCACAGTTCTTCTTAAAGTCAGAAGTGGCAGGCCACATAAAATATTGGAGAGGTAAAGGCGAAGGATGGTGAGAACGGTCAAAAACAGCCCACAGACCACCTCCAAAGACCTACAACATCAACTTGCTGCAGATGGTGTCACTGTGCATCGTTCTACAATTCAGCACACTTTGCACAGGGAGAAGCTGTATGGGAGAGTGATGCGAAAGAAGCCTTTTCTGCAACACGCCACAAACTGAGTCACTTGAGGTATGCAAACGCACATTTGGACAAAGATTGAGTTATTTGGTCATAACAAGGGGCGTTTAGCATGGCGGCAAAAGAACACAGTATTCCAAGAAAAACACTTGCTACCCACAGTAAAATTTGGTGGAGGTTCCATCATGCTGTGGTGCTGTGTGGCCAGTGCCGGTACTGGGAATCTGGTTAAAGTTGAGGGTCGCATGGATTCCACACAATATCAGCAGATTCTTGAGAATAATGTTGAGGAATCAGTCACAAAGTTGAAGTTACGCCGGAGCTGGATATTTCAACAAGACAACGACCCAAAACACTGCCCAAAATCTACTCGGGCATTTATGCAGAGGAACAAGTACAATGTTCTGGAATGGCCATCCCAGTCCCCAGACCTGAATATCATTGAACATCTGTGGGTTGATTTGAAGTCCACGCTCGTCAACCATCAGACCTAACTGAACTGGAGATGTTTTGTAGGGAGGAATGGTCCAAAATACATTCATCCAGAATCCACACTCATTACAGGCTACAGGAAGCATCTAGAGGCTGTTATTTCTGCTAAAGGAGGCTCTACTAAATATTGATGTGATTTTTCTGTTGGGGTTCCCAAATTTATGCACCTGTCTAATTTTGTTTGGTGCATATTGTGCTTTTCTGTTAATCCAATAAACCTCATTTCACTACTGAAATAATACTGTGTTCTTCAGTTATTTGATAGATCAAAATGAAATTGCTGATCCAAACACCCAAATATTTATAAATGACAATCATGGAAATTGTCAGGGGTTCCTAAACGTTTGCATACAACTGTACCTATATCATGTTTGCTGTCAAGAATGTGTTAATCCATTAGTAAAGACATTGTAATCTACAGTGGGTAAAAGTAGTATTGAAGACGTCACCATTTTTCTAGGTAAATATATTTCTAAAGGTGCTATTAATACGAAACTTTCAATTCGGTAACAACCCATGCAATCCTTACACACAAACCATCCAAAACAAATAAGTTCAGAAATTAAGTTATGTGTAATAAAATGAAATGACACAGGGAAAAAGTATTGAACACGTGAAAGGAGGTGAAAAAGGGCACGGAAAGACAAGACACCAGCTGAAATCTACCAGTAATTGGAAAGCAATCCTGCCCCTTGTTGGTGCACATCAGCTGGTTCAGTCTCAACTGATGGCCTATAAAAAGGTGTCTAAATACCAAGGTGTCACACAAGAAACATATCATGATGGGTAAAAGCAAAGAGCTCTCTCAAGACCTTTGCAACCTTATTGATGCAAACAAATGGGTGGCAGAAAGATTTCTAAACTTCTGAATGTTCCAGTAAGCACTGTTGGGGCCATAATCTGGAAGTGGAAAGAACATAATCTCACCATAAACCATCCATGGCCAGGTGCTCCTCAACATTCCTGACAGAGGAGTGAAACGAATTATCAGAAGAGTTGTCCAAGAGCCAAGGACCACTTGTGGTCAGAAAGACCTGGCACCCCACTGGTTGCCCCAACCCTGCAAGTCCTCCGCCACCTCTGACACCCTGGGTTCAGACATTTTCTATCAGTAATAGTGATAAAACAGACACACTGCAAACTTATGAATCAATAAGCTTTGTTTACTGATCTAATAATGGCATTTAACAGGTAAAAAACATGAACCTACTGTACACCCTACTGCAATACTTCAGGTAAAGTGTCACTGGTGGTGAAACCGCAACAATGAATAACGTCAGATAATCAAATATAAAGACCGATTTGATATGGACTGCCCTTATACATACAGTATCTCACAAAAGTGAGTACACCCCTCGCATTTTTGTAAATATTTTATTATATCTTTTCATGTGACAACACTGAAGAAATTACACTTTCCTACAGTGTAAAGTAGTGAGTGCACAGCTTGTGTAAATTTGCTGTCCCCTCAAAATAACTAAACACACAGCTATTAATGTCTAAACCACTAGCAACAATGTAGTACACCCCTAAGTGAAAATGTCCAAATTGGGCCCAGTTATTAATTTTCCTTTCCCAGTGTCATGTGACTAATTAGTGTTACAAGGTATCCGGTGTGAATGAGGAGCAGGTGTGTTAAATTTGGTGTGATCGCTCTCACTCTCTCATACTGGTCACTGGAAGATCAATATGGCCCCTCATGGCAAAGAACTCTGAGAATCTGAAAAAAAGAATTGTTGCTCTACATAAAGATGGCCTAGGCTATAAGAAAACTGTCAAGACCCTGAAACTGAGCTGCAGCATGGTGGCCAAGACCATACAGCAGTTTAACAGGACAGGTTCCACTCAGAAGAGGCCTCACCATGGTCGACCAAAGAGGTTGAGTGCACATGCTATGCATCATATCCAGAGGTTGTCTTTGGGAAATAGACGTATGAGTGCTGCCAGCATTGCTGCAGAGGTTGAAGGGGTGGGGATTCAGCCTGTCAGTGCTCAGACCATACGCCGCACACTGCATCAAATTGGTCTGCATGGCTGTCATCCCAGAAGGAAGCCTTTTCTAAAGATGATGCACAAAAAACCCTGAAAACAGTTTGCTGAAGACAAGCAGACTAAGGACGTGGATTACTGGAACCATGTCCTGTGGTCTGATGAGACCAAGATAAAAACGTATTTGGTTCAGATGGTGTCAAGCAGGGCCGCTGATAGGCCAGTACAACCAGCACTGTTGTACCGGGCCCGGCCACCGGGGGGGGGGGGCGTGCAGCTTCACAGACTGTTCAGTGGAGAGAGAGAGAGGAAAAAAAATGCTTTCTAATGTTCACCCCACCGGCCGTAGAAGAGCTGGCTGTGACATGCAGGCAGGAGTGATCATGCTGTCCTATGAGGTGGGGCTGGAGAATGAATGGAGGACGCAGTGAATGGGGATGCAACAGCTGCAGGAGCGAGGATTCTACTATCATCTCCCTCCAACAGCAACCTGACAGGGTGGGAGAAAGCTGGCAGAACGGGTACAGTGCGGTGCCAGGTAGGTGCTTTAGCTCCCCCGTAATTTCTCAAAGCACCCC
>BLSH010092148.1:176901-191983 GCA_018402905.1 Glandirana rugosa
GCCCCCCCCCCCCCCCCCACCCCAAGTATGATCATGAAAGAGCATTGCCTTGATTCGGTAAATCTGTTTGTGGAAGCATCCACATTATCCTACACAAGAGGCAAGCTTAAAGTGGAACTTTACCCATAATAACTTGATAAAAAAAGCAATGATCTTTAGCAAGGAACATACATTCCACACTATTAATTATGCTACCAAAATTAGTGTGTGCTGTAGATCGCCTCCGGCATTGTTGAGGCTTCTTCTTGCCAGGGGCTGCCATTTTGATGCAGCCAAGGGCAGCATTAAAGTGGTTGTCACCTGCAAGAAAAAGGCATAATGAGCTAGTATGCATCACATTCTAGCCCATTATTAAATGCTTACCTTAGAACGACGCTATAGCAGTGGTCCCCGAGCACCAATGTTACCGGCGACATGCTGTTTTCGTTGTCTTCCGGGATCATGGGGTCCGACCAATCACAGCGCGGACTCCATTTTACCATACACTTTGTGGAGAAACGGCCCAGATGGGCCATTTCTTCACTGCGCATGTGCCGATGACGTCGGCAAATGCAGATAAATGAAATCTCTCCTAAACGGTGCAAGTTTAGGAGATATTCCCAGGACCTACAGGTAAGCCTGAATATAGGCTTACCTGTAGTTTAAAGTGGTTGTCATGACATGACAACCACTTTAAATCTTTAGGCTATCAGAATATCAGCCTCTACATTTTCAGCATAGTGCCAAAAATGAGAGAGCAACTTAGCATATGCAGGAGTCAGCCTGAAGTGATTTAGCTGGACTAAATTTTCTGACAAAAGGTCCACTTTAAAGAAAAAAAAAAAAATCACTGCACATGTGCTCCATTGAGATCAGTGAGTCCCTCTGCTGCAGTGGAAGATGGGACTTCCATTTACTAATCCCTGTGAACAGATCATGCGGCTGTAAGGCTGGAGGCAGGCTACACAGAGAAGTATCCAGACACTCAGGTTAGTGTGTGTGTGTGTATTTATACTAAATAGAAGAATAAAAAGATCTGTACCTTTCACACTATCTGCATTTTAACACAGACTATAAAACATCTGCAGCATTGCCATATTAACATGAAAGCAGCATTTGAATTTTTATCAGGTTTAGAAAATCAGATGCCGGCAGAGTTTTCTTTTAACGTTCTGCCTAGGGACGGCTGCATTAGGCTTCGTGTACTTTTTTTTAACCTCTGCTGAACGATTCATCAGAGTTTAAAAATGTCTGTTGTGCTGCGTTTACATGCCCCGTTTAGATGCGTTTAGCCGTGTTCGTGTCTAGAAGCATTTTTTTACATTGAAAATAGTCAAAAATGTTTTTCCATTAAAAACCCCTATAAACGAAACATTACAGGCATTTGGCGTTTCAAATGCCTATGAACATCCCTCCTGAACGCATTTTTTTTGTAGACAAAATGCTTCTAAACTCAACTGCCTAGAAACGTGGCCCTGTGTATATGTACTGATAAGAGAACAGAGGGGAGTTCAGGGGCAGCTGAAAAAAATGCCCAACTGCTCCTAAACGTCCGTTTACCAGCAGCAGTGTATATGAGTTGTTACCCTTCTGAACCCCCTTAGTTCAGTGGGATGTGTATTCCACTGACTTTGATTCTCAATTATTTTTTTTAGGCCAAGAACAAAATATAACAGCAGTTGCAAAGTGAAAGGAAATAAAAATAAATTCACACAGGCAAAGTATAGGAAGCAGTCTATTACATTTTTACAAATGTTAAACCATGATGTTTACTCCATTATACTGATTGCACATATTTTGTGTTATGTGGGTTATAAAAAAAAAAAAATTCACAGCAACATAACATTTTATAACAGACAAAAGGAGATGGAAGGCAGAATGAAAGAATGAAAGTAAAATAGAAGGAAGATTTTTTATGCAGGCAGCTTGTATGTATACTATGTAGCCATAGTGTTTGCACTTTAGTTGGAATAAGCCCAATTTTTAATAGTGCCATTTTGGATTTTTTTCTTGTTTAAAGCCAAGTTAGGAACAGTGCTAACACAGACATGACTTTTAAACAAAAAAAATAATCTGTGCGGTGAAAACTAAAATGAATTTTTATGTTGCAATACGCGGCAAGTGTGTTGGGTCCTTCGATGTTCTTTCGGCAGATAATGAAGTGATAAAGTAAATGTCCCATTTTACAGCAGAGTTCAGATAACTGGTTTCATAAAGCTCTCAGTGAAATAATGAAGCTAGGTAGTGGTAAAAAAAATATATTGATAAAACTGAACCAAAAAAATGCAGAAATTCAAAGCTTTCTAAACTATATTATTCAAGTTAATGATGCTTGGATGTAACCAGACGTCGTTTTTTGGAAAACAGGATTTTTCTGCATTCAAAATCATGTATTGGGTATTCTATTTCAGGCAATTGATTAGTAAAGTTCATGCACGTGACTGACTAGGGCAATTGTTTAGTAAAGTTTATGCACATGATTGACTAGGGTGGTAAACTGCCCAGATCAGTGTAGTTCTGCAGTGGGTATGGACCAGGTGTTTCTTATCAGCTGTGGACAGGAAGCCTTTCCAAATCAGCAGACAACCAACACTGTAGTTGGCTGTCCACAGCTGTTTGCATGTAATTTGACATGGAAAGGATTCCATTGCACCCTATACACAGACAGTTTACATTCAGGGGCACCCATCCATATACTGGCTACTAATGCTTTGAGGCTTTTTGCTTTGCACTCCATACACTATGCTGTAGGTTACATACTCTGGAACTAAAAGGGGGGAAAATTTGGGACTTTGTGTCAAGCATGTGTTTGAAATTGCAAGTAAATTGTAGTGGTATTGAAAGCGCTATGTCAGTTTTTCAAGCGGACCCGATCGGAGCCTCCATTCACTCCTATGGACACCACTGCAATGGTGACATATCTGCTGACATCCGCTGCTATCCAATCCGATCCTGTCTGTGAAATACAGACGGATGGTGACCCTATTTTCCATCCATCTGGTGGATTGATTGGATGGGATCGGATCACCACCATCATTCTCTCATCATGTCCTCTCTGCTCTGCTTTTCCAGGTAACTGAATTCACTTTTCCCTGCAACACAAAAGCCAATCTGCAGGTCTGCAACCCATATCTGCCTGCTGTAACCATCAGTAACCACTGACTAAACTCTTCTCTAAAACTCTGGTCTACACTGCATGACTGATATCAACTACTGCCTTGTTGTTAGGAAAAGGAACGTTCCCTGCCAAATCCTGTGTTTCCGCGGTGGTGCGCACATTTGTGTGCGTTCGCGCGCTCGCACGCGCCGGAAACGGCACCAAACGGGCCTATTTAAACCTGGAGAATCCAGCGATGGGTGCTGCTCGTTCTACAGCGTTCCCGACCTGTAAGCCTCAGCTCCTGATACCTGTTCCTGTGTTGTTCTGCCTCCTGTTGACCCGGCTTGTCCTGACCTGCTGTTCTGCTACCTGCACCGACCCCGGCTATCCACGACCATCCGATTGTCTGCTCCCTTGTACCTCTGCTGCCCGCCCATTAATGAACCTTGCTTGGACTCCGACTACTCTTTTGCCTGATCCTTTGTACCTTCCTGCCTGCCTGTTGCCGACCCAGCCTGAACGACCATCCTTCTACCTGCACGTCTCCTGGAGCCTCACTCCGTCATCGGTGACCCTCCAGCCCTCGTGCCATCCCGCACTCTTGGGCTTCTGTCTCCACTACCAGGGGTCCTTGAATCGGGTGCGCAAGAGCGGTTGTTCCCTGCACAAGACAGACTCCACCGCCAGGTACGTGACACTTGTTAAGACTTTGAAACTGCTGTTTATACTTGTCTGTTGAGGTTACACTTACTTTTATTATGGCGTTTTCGCCAAGATCAAACACCTATGCTTATATTGCAGTCTCTCTCCTGCTTAGCAATATGTTTTAGGACAGAACCCCCCCCCCATACTTTCTTCATGTGCCTTTTGATTAGCTATAAATGGAATAATTGTTAACCTCCCCCAACCCCATCCCAGTATAAATTCAGTTCTTAGGACGGCTGGCGAGGGACAGGTTGGACACAGCTTGGTTAAAGTGCCACTGTGCGTTTAAGTGTTGGTACTTTCAAAACAACACTTTAAATAAGGCACTATTTTAAAGGCAAGTACAAACATTAGTTATCCATTACAGACTGTAAATTTCCCCTTTTCCTTTCTTTCACTCTTTCCCCCTCTCTCTACTCTGCAACATGCTCATACTTATTTTCTTTGCAGTAACACCCTCTCTCCTCAAACTCTCATTTCTTAACCCCTCCCTTTGCCACCCCACAGCCTATATATATCCCCCTCACTTTTCCCTCTCAATATTACTGCACTCATCCCCTCCTACTCATTCTGAGCCCACACAATGCCACCACCTCCACTTCACTGCAGCGCCAGCCCTCGTATAGGTCCCACTCCCACCTTACTGCCCGCACCCTCCAACTGCTCATTATGTCTGGGGATAATACCTTTAACCCTGGCCCTCCTCCAGCCAACTCTTACCCCCAGAACCGGCAGTCTAGCTTCTCTGACAATAGCCATAACTCCCACTGTCTTATCTCCATTCCCCTGATTCCAATAGCCAGCCCCCCCTTTATGTGTGCCCTCTGGAATGTCTGCTCTGTCCCCAACAAACTTGCCTCAGTCAATGACCTTTTCCTTTCCAACTTCCTCAATTTCCTTGCTATTACCGAAACCTGGCTCCAGGAATCCGACACTGCCTCTTCAGCTGCCCTCTGCCATGGTGGCCTCCTCTGGACTCCCCCACCCATATCCAGCAGACGGAAAGGAGGTGGAGTTGGACTTTTCTCCCCCAAAAGCACCTTCCAGGTTCTCCCTACACCTCCCTCTCTTTCACTCTGTTCTTTTGAAGTGCACTGCATTCATCTGTTTTCTCCAGTTTGTTTGAGGGTTGCAGTATTTTACCCATCCCCTGGCCCTGTGTCACGCTTTCTTGACGACTTCTCTGCATGGCTACCATACTTCCTTTCCTCTGAAGTACCTGCCATCATCCTTGGAGACTTTAACACTCCAGTCAATGCTAACACCTCAGCCACTCCCCAACTACATAATTTAACCTCCTCCTTCAACCTAACGCAATGGACACAAACCACCACTCACTCCAATAGCAACACTCTTGACCTTGTATTCTCCCACCTCTGCACTCCCTGCAACTTCTCTAACACCCCCTTTCCTCTCTCTGATCACAACCTCATCAGTTTCACACTCTCCCTGTCTCTTACCTCCCATGCCGCCAACCTGCAAACAGTTACTCACAGGGACCTTTGCCAACTCAACCCTTCCCTTTTTCATTCTGCTACTGATTGCCTTTATGATGAACTCACACCCCTGTCCTGCCCAGACCTGGCCACTTATGTTTACAACAACATATCGTCATCCTCCCTGGACTCACTTGCCCCCATCTCTACACACAGAACCAGGCCTCATCTGCTACAACCCTGGGAAACAGATGACACCAGAAGTCTCAAGAAACACCACTGTGCTCTTGAGAGAGTGGCATAAAACAAAATCCCTACAAGACTTCACCCTCAAATCTGCCCTTCTCAAATACAACTTCTGCCTCCACTCTGATAAACAAATCTACTACACCACTCTCATCAAATCCCTCTCCTCCAAGCCTCGTCAACTCTTCTCTATCCTGAATTCCTTACTCCACCCCCCACTGCCTCCACCCACCAACTTGCTCACTTCCCAGGAGATTGCCATTCACTTCAAATACAAAATTGACACAATTCGTGATGCGAGATCCTGCGTCCAGCTTCCTCCACTAACCAACACACCAAGTCCAACACCCCACTCAACACTTTCCTCCTTCAATCCTGTTAGCTCTGAGGAAGTTGCCAAACTCCTTTTCACAGCTCACCCCACCACCTGTCCCCTGGACCCTGCCACTTTGCAACTACTATGACCACCCTACTGTTCGGTCTAAAACTCTGTAACCCACATCTTCAACCTTTCCCTCTCTTCCGGCACCTTTCCCTCTCCACTCAAACACGTGCTGGTTACCCCCATACTTAAAAAACCCTCACTGGACCCCACCTGTTTGAATAACTGAAGACCCATTTCCCTGCTCCCATTTGCCTTTAATGCTTCTTGAATGCCTTGTCCACAACCGTATGAGTTGCTACCTCACTGATAACAACCTCCTCAATCCCCTACAATCCGACTTCCACCCACAACATTCAACTGAAACTGCCCTACTAAAACTCACCAATGACCTAACTGCTAAAATGAATGGCCAGTATTACATACTCCTACTCTTAGACCTTTCTGCTGCCTTTGACACAGCTGAACACCCACTCCTCCTCAAACTCCACTCACTTGGCCTCTGTGACTCTTTCCTGGTTCTCCTCCTACCTATCTCAGCGCACATACAACAACATCTACTCTGCTTCTCTAACTCTTTCTGTTGGGGTACCCCAAGGCTCTGTCCTTGGGGTCTTCTTATTCTCCCTCTATACCTCTTCCATGGGCCAGTTGAGAACTTCCCATGGATTTAATTACCACCTCTATGCTGACAACACCCAGATCTATCGCTCGACTCCTCAACTCTGCACCTCAATCTCCTCACACATCTCAAACTTACTGAATGACATATCGGTATGGATGTCACGCCACTTCCTCAAACTGAGCTTGTAATATTTCCTCCTTCCAGGTCCCCTCCTCATGACTTTACCATTGAGATCAATGGCACAACCATTGGCCCTTCCACACATGCCAGGGTGCTGAGTTTAATCCTAGACTTCAACCTCTCTTTCAGCCCCCACATTCAATCACTGACTACATCTTGCCGCCTTAACCTCTGCAACATCTCCAGAATTCGCCCCTTCCTGACTGACACCACATAACAACTTATTACTGCAACTCCCTCCTCACTGGCCTACCTTTACACAGGCTATCTCCCCTTCAGCCTATCATGAATGCTGCTGCCAGACATATACACCTTACTAACCGTTCCGCGACTGCTGCCCCGCCCTGCCAATCACTTCACTGGCTTCCCCTACCCCACTGTATAAAATCCAAAATACTAACGACAACATACAAGGCCATCCACAACATTGCCCCCAGCTATATCACCAATCTCATCTGCAGATATCACCCTAATTGTCCTCTCTGCTCCTCCCAGGACCTCCTGCTCTCTAGTTCCCGTTACCTTCCTCCCATGCTTGCCTACAGGACTTCTGCAGAGCCTCTCCCATCCTCTGCAACTCCCGGCCCCAGAATGTCCGGTCAGCCCCTACCCCGTCCGCCTTTAGGCGATCCTTGAAAAGTCACTTATTCAGGGAAGCCTACCCCACCTCCACCTAAGAACTGTTCTTGAGTCACCTCTATCAGATCATCCCCTGCAGCCATTACCTTTTGTACCACCGCCCCCTCCCTTTAGATTGTAAGCTCCATGAGCAGGGCCCTCCTATTCCTTCTGCATTGAACTGTATTGTAATTGTACCGTGTCCCTTCTTCTATTGCAAAGTGCTGTGCAAACTGTTGGCGCTACATAAATCCTGTATAGTAATGAAACCGGAAAGGTGGTTCAATTTTCATCCGATCTCCCCATGGAGGAGAGCAGGACTCTGACAGGTCCGTGTCAGCACAGTGAGCGGAGATGGATCTGTCTTCTGCCTGCTCAGTGGGGATCAGCGGACCAAGCCCCCGCTGAGCAATGCAGAGTCCGCCGGGTGGACCACCCATGTGAAAGGACCCTTACTTGCAAGATCACAGGCGATTACAGCAGGAAGAAAAAAAATTATTTTGCCACCACATTTAATGACTAGTAAGCTACAATATATTACATTTTTGGTTTTGAGTTGAATACCGCTTTAAGCTCAACCAAACATCACCATTAACAGACATACCACTCAGCTTTGGAACTTGGGAAAGAGTGACAGTGGACATCATTAAATTGGGGCAGCGCCTTCAATATACACTTTACACATACACTATGCTGCACCTTAAAGCGTTTGTTACCAAAAAAAAAAATGCTCCTGTCTCTTTAATGTGCAATTAGCCGCATGGTGCTTTTGCTTTTTAAGTTATCCCTCTGTATCCCCTAAAACATCTGTTTGATAATGCCAGGTCATGACTAGAGTTGAGGGAACCCGAACTGTAAAGTTCGGGTCCGTACCGAACTTTGGGGTGTCCGTGACCCGGACATTTGAAAAAAGTTTGGGTTCAGGTTCTGGGTTCGGGTATTTGATCCCGCCTGTTGAATAGCTGCAACAAACGTTTCACTGGTTTGCCATCACTGCCATGCCTACTAATGGCATGGCTGTGATTGGCCAGTGCATCATATGACCCAGCCTCTTTATAAGCTGGAGTCACTTAGTGCTGCATGTTACATGCTCTCTGGGTAGTGTAGGGAGAGGATGCTGCCGGCGCTATGAGGGACAGATTGCAGATATAATAACAGCTCATCCTGCATTACAGAACGATCTGATTCTGGAATAGGTAGAGATTACTACTATTACTGCTTTTAGGGACAGATTGCAGATCTAATAACATCTCATCCTGCATTACAGAACGATCTGACTGGACTAGGTAGAGTCTGCTGCTTAGAGGGACAGATTATTGTACTAAAATCATCGCCTACTCCCATAGGGTCAGGTTCCTGCTGTTGCTGTAAGGGACAGATTATTGTTCTAAAATCATTTTACTTCCTTTTGCAGCCCTCTAGCACTTTCCAGGACCTTTTTACAGTCATTTTTGTGCTGAAAAGTTTGGGTCCCCATTGACCTCAATGGGGTTCGGGGTCAAGTTCGGTACTGAACCCAAACTTTTTCGTGAAGTTCAGCCGAACCCACCGAACCCGAACATCCGGGTGTTCGCTCAACTCTAGTCATGACCCTCCCCATACTGACTCCCCCTGTATATTGCTTATCTTGAGAGCCCCGTGGTCTATGCAGGCTATGTCACTCCCAGCCCTCCTATCTCCTGTGTGCCTGTCCTCAACTCTCCCCTCCTCCCCCCTCCCTCTTCCTCTCGTAGCTTCTCCTCTGGGCTCTCATAATTAACTCTAAAAGCTCCTATTTCCTCTATAGTAGAAGAATAAGTTCCCTGTGTCAGTGTTATATCAGAAATATTCTTATCTGTATAGATAACACAGCACATCTCTCTCTCTCTCCAGCTGAGGTCAGCAGCAGTGCTCAGCCCCACCCTCAGGAATTCTGAACTGAGAGAGAAAAGCTGAAAAATGACAAATGATCCTAGTAAGAAGGTGTGGTATCTATACAGAGAAGTATATATAGGTTAGAACACAGACACAGGGCAACTTCTTGTTATAATACAGAGCATGTGGGAACTTTTTATACAAGTGGCTTAACAACCACTTTAATTACTGTGCTAGTGACAGTCCCATTGACACACGTTCACCTCAACACAAAGAAAAAACAAAATGAAATTTTTCCATTATATAAGCTTTTTTTCTATGTAAAGGACAGCTTCATTAAAAATTAATTGGTAACTACTGCATGAACAAGTTAAGACAATAAAAACGTTGATCAGAATGATGTAATGTACAACATAGCATAGAAACTACAGTGTTCAGAGTATGTAAATAGAGAGATAAAAATGTTGGGACATTATATGAGGCATAGGACAAGAGAGTCGGTAGCCTCCATCCCTAAATTACAAGACTAACTAAAAGGGGGGAGAATTTGAGACTGCGTGTGAAGCATGTGGTTTTAATGGTTGCAAATAGGTCTGGCAAGTAAATTGTAGTGGTATTGAAAGCTCTATATCAAAATACAATATAAACAGGGAATTATTTTATATTAAATAAAATGTATTCCATACCTGTAATACATACAAGCATCATAGCATAGTAGCATAATAATACATGGTAATACCAGACTTTTTGATCCATATAGATACCACAAATATAAAACCTTCACAATGGTTACAGCATGGTACAGTAAAAAAACAGTTAAAAACAACCCTAAGATGTTAACACGTTGGTAGCATCAGGTAGCTTGACCCGTTTCGTGGAATACCTCCACTCATCAGGAGCAGATGCAATATAGGCATCTAGACATATTAATAAATTACAGCAATTGCCAACGGTATGCTATTGGGGGTCTTGGTCCCCTATGACACAAGCACCCCCTCTGTTTTCCCTCCCACCCCCCTCTCCTTTCGTTGGTTTTTGTGTTACATTTATTTTCAGTTTGGTTTGGTTTTGGTTTTCTTTTATAGGCATCCTCATTCTCTATACTTTCTGAGTTATCCCCATTACTCGTTTCTATTCCAAAATTCTCATGAACATTTTTCAATATTAAGAACAAAAAAGGCAGGACTTTGAATGAAGTGCTCGATGGGTCAAAGTACTTGAGATATTGATTATATATAGACTCTATATTATAATCAAATGAGCTAAACCATAGCTTCGCATGAAATTTAAAATCATGTATAAACTCAATAAGCAAGGGTACCTGCAAGTTCTAAAACTAGGACAAACCTGATAGTAAAGAAGATGGAATAAATTGAATACCATAATGTATTTCAACATACATGATTACATTATCATTAGTGCTTGAGAATTAAAAATATAACATGATCAGTAAAAATCATTTGTAACGTCAAAAATTCATATAATGGTGAAATGATTTAAAATACAAAGGCGGACTTCACGGTAAGTTGATAGATGAGTAGATACATGATTGGTTAAGGAACACGACATCTATTAGCTCAACGCATTTTGTGACTTATTGTCACTCGTCAGGAGCAAGCGTGTATAAAAAGTGGTATCTCTGCAAAAACATATATGAATTCTTAATTAATTTTTTCTAAGCATATATTATAAAACTGACAAGGGAGATGTACTGTGTGTTACTTACAGGGAATCTGTATAAGCGATATGATATCATGGGGCACAAGTACCCCTTCAATCAGGGAACACCCCCCCAGGGAGCTGAGATGGCGAAGTCCACGGCGAACACCCAAGGACGCGTCCCAGATGGCTCAACACAATGGCTATAGTATGTGAATGAGCGATATAAAATCATGACCAAGTAAAAATTGAATAGCAACATAGTAAAGCCTTTTGGTGCTGATGTGTCAAAAGTGAACATGGAAGTGAGACTAGAAATAGTAGGAAAGAAAAGGGAAAATAACTGCCATAGACAAGGCAAGATGAGAAGAGTGAGTGAGGAATAGCTAAAACCAGTAGCCAAATGAAAAGGAAGGGAGAAGAGAAAGACAAATCAGTGTGGTGTTACCTGACATTGGGTGAATGTTTGCAGTGTGAAGTCCAGTGTGTGTGTGATGAATAGCAACCGTGTGAGCCATCAAAGGATAGCGCCCATAAATAGGCGCCCCCGGAACTATCACCATCAACGTCACGCACGCAAGCTGCGGGGAAGAGGAGGAGCCAGCAACGGTATGGAGAGACCGTCCGATGACATGGAGCCAAACGGTTCCCATGTGCTTGTAGCTGGATGGGCGAACAAACCAGGCGAGTGTAGCACCTCCCCGCCTGGTGTGTGGGGTGTGACGTCGACGCGCAGCGCACGGGGCACCGCCCCCCCACCCCATTTTTCAATATTAGATTGATATCTTTGCAGGCCTCGGAAGATATATGCTTATCTTCCCTAGGACAATTAACCAATGGCAGATCCCCCTGGTTGTTTTTGCTGATCGCATCTGATCATCCCTTTTTGAATACCCACACTTACAAGCCATGTTACCCATCATGCACCTCCAGATCTCGTTTCATCAGATAAGGAGGAATTTAGCATTTCACATTTATTTTTTATAGTAAAACAGAGCTTATATGTTGAAATACACAATTTACAAATATATGACATTGTTTTCATGTTGAATTGCAAAAGCAGCAGTCTTCTATCAGTTTTGCAAAGCAGTCAGGTCAGCAGGCTTCCCACTGGTTTTAAAATTCAACATGAAAACATATTTGTAAATTGTGTCTTTCAGCATATAAGCTCTGTTTACTGTAAAAAATAAATGTGAAATGCTATATTCTGGTGGGTGTATTAAGACGTCTGCTTGCCACCTTCTCATTGTATCATTACTGTGGCTGAGTGCAGGGTGTAGCAAGATGGCGGCGACGGAACGTCACTTCCGTTACTTGGATTGTGTCATTTCCTGTCGGGAAACCACATGATATGAACACTCGGCGCTGCCCACTGACTGCTGGGAAATGATGACACACATTTCCCAGGAGCACAGGCGATGCAGGAAATGACGCAGAGCACAGGGGACCAGGAAGGGGCAGAATAAAGGGGACGGCATGGCAACAAGGCACTTAGAATGAGTAAAAAATAGTTTTTTTACCCAAATGTTGTTGCTATTGATTATAGGCTTTTAAAAATATAAAGATTCTGCTGTTATCGCCTGGTGATCTTGCAAGTAAGGGTCCTTTCACATGGGGAGTCCGCTTTGCTCAGTGGAAGATCTCTCCACTGATCCCCACTGAGCAGGCAGATGACAGGTCCATCTCTGCTCACTGTGCTGAGATGGACCTGTCAGAGTCCCACTCTCCTCTATGGGGAGATCGGATGAAAATGGAACCGGCTATCCGGTTTCATCCGATCCCATCAAATCCGATCCGCCAGGCGGATAGAAAATAGGGTCACCAGTCATCTGTATTTCATGGACAGGATTGGATCGGATAGCAGCAGGTGTCAGCGAATATTTCACCATTGGAGCGGTGTCCATAGGAGTGAATGGAGGCTCAGATCAGATCCGCCTGAAAAACTGACAGGCAGACCTGATTTGAATGCCCATGTGAAAGAAGCCTAACACACGTCCTGTCTTGGGGTACCTACACTCTGAATGAAGGAGCAACAGATATTTTTTGGACATCAGCATTCTCAACCTAGGGGGAGGGGAGTGTTAAGTGTTCTAGCAGATTTGTATGCACTAATAAATTGAAGTCAAACTCCATCTAACACTTTATAAGTAGTTACAGCCACAATTTTGTCCCTTTTTGGATAAAGGTTTTACATAAATTAATAAAAGCTGATTATAGTAAGCACCTCTGTCAGTGTTATGTAGCCATGAGCCCATTCAGGGGTGGCTGGTAGTTGTGGTTCCCCTTCTGTTGCCCTCAACCCCACCATATCTCATGCATCCGGAGTCACTGAATAGGCCGGCTTTTTTTGTTGTTTGTTTTATTTAGGGGATTAACTTGGATGGGGAAAAGAGGGGACTGTGGGATGCCCCAAAGAATTGCATTACAGGACCACCTATATACACGACCGTATATACAACTCTACTTCCTCCAGCACTTCACTTGCAAACCGTTACTCCTCTCACTTCTGTCCAGCACTTTACTTGCAGACTGTTAATCCTGACCTGAAGGGAAATTAATCAGGCTCACATAACTCCTTTTTCTTCACCACAGCTAGCACATGATGAGGCCTGCACTCTGTCAGCAGGACCTCCGGACCACCCATTACAGGCCAGGGTCAAGGACCCCTCAAGTGTAGCTTAGTACGTTGGTGCTAGCTGGGCCTTTGATGGGCTACAACTCCCAGCCCATATTTCTTCCAGACCACACCGGTCTGCTTTACTCTCAGTGACATTCCTACCCCTGACTGGCTCCTGAGACCTCCACAGACTGTCCACTATTCCTCTCCTAGCCTGCTCCAGCCTTCCTTTCAGCTCCCAGGGTCTGCCACTCACCGACTGCAGTGGATACTTTAAAGTGTCCTCAGTAGCACCTCTGCTGTTCTACTTCCTTGTGCTGCTCCAGGAATCAATTCCACTCCTGGCTGCACCATTTCCACCCAAACTCTCCTCGCCTTGCTGGGCAGATCACCGTATTTAAGGAGGCCTGCCACCTACCAATCTCAGATAAGGATTGGTCAGGGCTCCTTAACATACACAGAAATTGACACCTCACCCATCCCCCCTTCCAGCACTTACTGGAACCAAGGGGAGGAGTATCCAAGGGGTGCCCCTCTCTGCAATCTCCAGCTTACTCCGAGCCACTCCCTTGCCCAGATCAAAACATCCAAGCCTGACTAAATTTTGCCTCTCCTAGCAAAAAGACCTCTCAAAAATTCCTACACTTTGGGGGCGCTACAGTTAAATGCTTTGTCTCAACCTTCTAACTGCTACGTCTGCAGGACAACTTAGCCTGAAAATAGACTTACCAGTTACATCACCAGGTTAAAATAAAAGTCTAAAAAAATAAAACTAATGCAGCTATCACATCTAAGAATTGGTAAGCTGCAATATAATAAATATTTGCTTTTTGGGTTTAATACTGCTTTTAGATAGAGTTGAGCGAACTGTAAAGTTCGGGTTCGTACCGGACTTTAGGGTGTCCGTGACCCGAACCTTTTAGAAAAAGTCCGGGTTTGGGTATTTTTTTTTTGCGCCTTTTGTGCGCCTGTTGAATAGCTGCAGGGCAGCCAATCAACAAGTGTTTCACTCGTTTGCCCTTAGAAGCCATCACAGCCATGCCTACTAATGGCATGGCTGTGATTGGCCAGTGCATCATGTGACCCAACCTCTATATAAGCTGGAGTCACGTAGTGCTGGTTGTCACATCATCTCATACTAGTGTAGGGAGAGGATGCTGCTGCTGCGAGGGACAGATTCGCTTTAGAAAATCTATTAAAAACAGCGATTTATTGGTGGGTGGGTGTTAGAGGAGATTTTTGTTTGCTAGAGTACATTTTGTTTGCTAAGCAAAGTGCCTCATATAAAACCTAAGCAATTTTTCTGTTTGTTAGGTGGGCGTTTGCAGCCATTTTTGCAAGTGCATTGCATTTGCAACTGCTTGTGTGTCAGGGACACTACTTTAATTGTTCAGTTGGCAACATTTTGGCATATTTAAATACTACTTTTACAAGTGCGTCTACATTGCTGGTTTAAAAAAATAAAAATAAATAAATAGTGCTACATAGTACATTTGCACCTTGCTATGCATTTATTGCACAAAATTAAAAAGTGTGTCTACATTGCCAGTTTAAAAAATAATATAAATTTGTGCTAAATGGTACATTCGCGTCCAGAATGAGGAGAGCGTCAAATAAGAGACGTGGTCGTGGTCACGGTGCTGCTGGTGTTGGTGGTGTTGGTGAAGCTCCTGTTGCAAGG
>BLSH010092148.1:197218-213419 GCA_018402905.1 Glandirana rugosa
TCCCATATACGCAACATATTATCGTAGACACATTTTAAAACTTAACATAATTAAACAGGGATGAACGGTGGTATTGAGCGTCCCCCAGCAGGGTGTATAGGAGGGTCAGAAGGTCCAGGTCCAGGTTGTGGAGGCGGACGGTCGCAAGGGCGTTGGGGAGGTATGGGTGAACCTATCATCCCTCGTCTCGAAACATTTAGGCACTATCACCGAAGTACTCGAGACCCAGGAAATTGGTGAAGGAATGACCCGTGAATTTGGGGGGAGGACGGGTCTGGTTAAAAACCGAAAGTCGCGAACGTCGCACGACCGCGCAATTGTCATTCAAAATGCGACAGCGCTGAAAGCCAAAAATTGGTCTGGGCAGGAGGGGGGTTTAAGTGCCCAGTAAGGAAGTGGTTAAAGGACCCAGAGCTCATGAAGCCACTATCACGGATTTACAAAGCTCTGCTCCCTACTATCCAAGTGGGTATGGAGGGGTTGCGGGAACGCTGGCAGGCGGAGGTGTTGGACCTGGACCTGGAAGACTGGGAGGATATGTGGGACGACCCCCTGCGAGTTATGGTGGCAAGTAGGGACAAATTAATACAATTCAAAATTTTACACAGATGCTATTATACAACGCATATACCCTTCAGTTGGGGCGGGCTGCTGGAGGTGTGGTGAGGCCCCGGCGGGTTTTATTCATATTTTTTGGGATTGTCCCTTGATTAAACATTATTGGAGCAGCATTACTCAATTTATTAAGGAACTTACCACTGTCCATACTCCGGCTACAATTAGGGTGTACCTCTTGGGCTTGGTGGAGCCACTGGCCCATTCCAGGGCCATGAGAACTCTGCTGGGCATCCTTCTGTTCTATGCTCGCAAAGCCATTGTGCTTAGGTGGAAGGATCCTAACCCCCCCACTTTGAATGTGTGGAGACGCATAGCAAACACAGTGGTCCCCTTGTACAAAGCTACATACTGTTCTAGGGGGTGTCCTGGGAAGTTCGAGAGGGTTTGGCACTTGTGGACGGAGGCAGATTCTACACTAGATGCTCGAGACACAGATGATTAGGTCTTACCTATATCTTCTATATGAAACCCTAATTTAATAAGTGAGAAGTCCCCGTCTTTTTCTCTTTAACATGAGCTACATTTTGGAAATAGGGTGTCCTCATTGTGGGTAGCTGAGGCCTCTCTGGGGCCGGTGGGCGGTACTACTTATTAAATCCTGAGCTGTTCCCTGAGCGGAAGTGTTTTCAAGTTTTTTTTTTTTTTTTTTTTTTTAGTTGTTGGTTGTTTAGTGGTCAATGATACAAGTGCCCGAAATGCCCGAAGGCCGTTTTTTGTACAAGAAACCACTTCAAATAAAGAGAATCTTTAAAAAAAAAACCTGATGGCGGTGGCTGTCCCACAGTACGTGGTACCCAGCCGCCACTACTTTTCCAGGCGAGCCATCCCTTCCCTGCACAAACAAGTCAGGGACAAGATCAAGTGTGCACTGCGCAATGCCATCTGTGTCAAGGTCCACATAACCACTGATGCGTGGACCAGAAAGCACGGGCAGGGACGCTATATCTCGCTAACTGCACACTGGGCAAATGTAGTGGTGGGTGGGCCTGAGGCGGATAGCAGTTTGGCGCATGTCCTTCCGCCACCGAGGATTGCAGGGCATTTCTCTTTGCCTTCTGTTGCCGCCTCCTCCTACTCCGCTTCCTCCTCCTCTACCACCTCCTCATCCGGTCAGTGTAACACCTTCCCCACCAACTTCAGCACATCCAGGGGGAAACGACAGCAGTCTGTTTTAAATCTGATATGTTTGGGGGATAAACCCCACACTGCACAGGAGCTGTGGGTGGGCATTGAACAACAGACTGATGAGTGGTTGTTGCCACTGAGCCTCAAGCCCAGCCTGGTGGTGTGTGATAATGGGCGAAATCTCGTAGCAGCTCTGGGCCTAGCTGGTTTGACGCACATCCCTTGCCTGGCGCATGTGCTAAATTTGGGGGTGCAGCAATTTCTAAAATACTACCTGGATATGTCAGAGCTGCTGCAGAAAGTGCGGGTCATCTGTGTGCGCTTTCGGCGTTCTCACCCTGCTGCTGCTCGCCTATCTGCGCTGCAGTGGAACTTCAGCCTTCCCGCTCACCACCTCCTATGCGACGTGCCCACAAAGGTGGAACTCCACCTTGCACATGCTGGAGAGACTGTGTGAGCAGCAGCAGGCAATAGTGGAGTTTCAGCTGCAGCACGCACGGGTCAGTCGCTCTGCAGAACACCACTTCACCACCAACGAGTGGCCTCCATGCGAGACCTGTGTACCATATTGCGATGTTTTGAGTACTCCACCAACATGGGCAGTGCCGATGACGCTGTTCTCAGCGTTACTATCCCACTTCTAGGTCTCCTTGAAAAAACACTTCGGGCGATGATGGAAGAGGATGTGGCACAGGAGGAAGAGGAGGAGGAAGAGGGGTCATTTCCACGGTTATCAGGCCAGTCATTCACAAGTGGCTCGGAGGGTGGGTTCCTGCACCAGCATGGGCCAGGTAAAACATTTTCAAGCCAGGGCACAGTTCTGGAGGATGACAATGAGAATGATGAGGAGGAGGAGGAACCCTTTTCACAGCAGGGTGGCACCCAACGCAGCTCGTGGGCATCACTGGAGCGTGGCTGGGGGGATACGGAGGACACAGATGATACACCTCCCACTGAGGACAGCTTGTCTTTGCCTCTGGGCAGCCTGGCACACATGAGCAAATACATGCTGCAGTGCTTGCGCAACGACAGCTGAGTGGCCCACATTGTAACTTGTGCGGATTACTGGGTGGCCACCCTGTTGGATCCCCATTACAAGGACAACATGCCGTCCTTAATTCCCTCACTGGAGCGGGATCGGAAGATGCACGACTACAAGCGCATGCTGGTAGATGCGCTGATGAGGGCATTCCCAAATGACACCGGGGGCTCAGTGGAAGCACAAGTCGAAGGCAGAGGAGGAGGAAGAGGTCGCCAACGCAGCTGTGGCACCACCAGCACCTCAGAAGGCAGGGTTAGCATGGCCGAAATGTGGAAAAGCTTTGTCAGCAGCACGCCACAACACACAGCACCACCAGCTGATAGGCAACGTCTTAGCAGGAAGCAGCATTTCAGCAACATGGTGGAAGAGTATGTGTGCACACGCCTACACGTACTGACTGATGGGTCTTCCCCATTCAAATTCTGGGTCTCCAGCCAGTGAATTTTCTGAACGTGTGTTTAGCATGGCAGGGGGCATTATCACAGGCAAGCGCAGCCGCCTGTCCTCAGCCAACGTGGACAAGCTAACCTTTATTAAAATGAACCAGGTATGGATCCCACAAGACTTGGCTTTACCTTGTGCAGAATAGCCATTTATACCAACCTCACACAGCCATTGGCATACTTAAGTGAACTTATTCTTTTTTTTTTTTTATAGAACATAAGTCTTTATTGGAATTTGTAACAGGAGAAACAAAAAATAAACCATGTTACATTTTATATGGAAAAAGTGAACCCGTGCTAGAACCTCTCTGGGTTTGTCTGCAGATAGATTTTTTTTTTAATATGTCTCAATATTTTGGGGGCTACCCCAATTAGAAAAAAAAAAAAAACAATAAAACAAAAAACAGTGTTGGCTACCCCCTCCTCCTCCACTGCCACTTCTACCTACACCGCCACGGTCACCGCCTCCTCAACCTCCTACTCCACATCCACCTCCTCCATTTTTTATTTTATGTGATTTTAGTTATTTCCCTATCCACATTTGTTTGCAGGGCACTTGTTCTACTCTTACTCCAATTTTGCTCCCTTTTGCAGCCCTCTAGCCCTTTCCAGGACTTTTTTAGAGCCATTTTAGTGCCCAAAAGTTCGGGTCACCATTGACTTCAAATGGGGTTCGGGGTCAAGTTCGGGGCCGAACTCGAACTTTTTTGCGAACTTCGGTCGGACCTGCCGAACCCGAACATCCAGGTGTCCGCTCAACTCTACTTTTAGAAAATAAAAATTACATTAAATTGAGTGCTGCACTTGCAAAATAGTTTCCCTATAGGCACACAGACCACAATAAAATGCTGACACAGGTTGTAGCCCTTCCGTCTCCTTCACACATGTGTTTTTGCCCACACAGGAATGCACAGGTTTTCCATGCATCCCTGTATAGGTAATACCATTCATGTAATTGGGATGCAACAGCTGCATGGAACCAGCCGCTGCTCACAATTTGAAAGCCCTATGGGTGTGGGTCCTCGAACATACACTGTCTGCTTTCGGGGACCTGCATGGCTCTCAAGTTGGAAGCAGCGATTATGTCTATGTAGCCATTGCATCCCAATAGACATTAATGGGATTGCCTGTACAGGATTGCACAGAACACCTATGCAATCCTGAGTGTGAAAACACGGCCCTTACATGGGTGTACACTTAAATACTAAAGCTTTGTTTCTCTTTTTTAAAATAACAAATATGTCATACTTACCTGCTCTGTGCAATGGTTTTGCACACAGTAGCCTCAATCCTCTTCTTTTCGGGTCCCTCGCTGGCATTCCCGGCTCCTCCCCCTCAAGCAGTGCCCTCAAAGGGGGCTCAGGAAAGGATTAGGGGCTGCTGCACACAGAAGGATTTTTACCTTCATGCATAGAATGCATGAAAGTAAAAAAAACTTCAGCCTTTACAACCACTTTAAGTATACCTGTGTTAACGAGGCCTCCCCCCCAAAAATACAGGTGTCCTCATTTCAGATTTCCCAGTATTGCATATTTCTCCTAACTTCTTCTCCTGGTATCATCAGCCTGAAAGGAAAGTAAATTAAGAGAAATTCCAAAAATGTTGGCACATATAGCAAGGAAGAAAAACTGTGGTCAATGCAACCCTAAATAAAACTATCTATCTAAAACTTTTTTTTTTTTGATAAAGTAGGCACAAGACATGCTACTATACTTTACTAAAATGCTAGCTAACTGGTCCAGTAAAATAAAGGCTCAAGTTAATATTAGTTACAGAAAATAAACATGATAAAGACATGTGGTTTTAGCTTGAATTCTGAAATACAAGTGACCTAATAAGAAATGAAATAAACCTCATGAATATGAATGGTGGGATATTAATTACAGTTTATTTTCAAATTTTTAATGAACTCAGTGTTGGGTTTAATAGGACACTGTTCCATTTCTGGAATTGTAACTTCCAGCTGTTATATTTGTTATATAGATTATTTAAACAAACTTCTATCACATTTATTCAATTTCAGATTCTTTGTCACAAAAAAATAAAATACTTGCATATGAAGTTTGTGGATAAGCAAATATATTAAATGAACACTAAAGTTTTACCATTAGCAATGGCAAAACTATCACCATAGCAGCAGCCTCTGCAGTTTCTGTGGGGCCAGAATATTGAAGATGGTGGGCTGAAGTGTGTCCTAGGATACACGACACTCTGCAGAGCTTTAGCGGGTGCCAAATGCTGGAATGTACCTCTCCATTAAGCTTCATAGGTAGGCATTGTAGATTAATGCCTCCCTTAATGCAGTGAGGACAAAGGAAAATTGTACTTCCACTTCCCATGGAGCTCCTATACTGACAGCAGGTCGGAACAGTAAATGGGCGGGAACAATTTCTGTTTGAATTGTCCCCTGCAAGTTCCATCCCCCCCCCCCTCCCGCTACAGTCCCCAACAGTGCACTGCTACCAGCCCTGTACAGTGCTTCCATAGTCCACCCTCCAGAGTCCCCCCTTCTCCTAACAATGCCCTCTGCCAACCACAGCAGTCCCATTCCCCCTCTATGCCTTCCCTTGGAGCCCCTCATAGTGATGACTCAAAGCCTGCCCAGGGCACTCCTCCATCCACAAGGCCCTTTAGCCCCACACTCTTTTAGCCTGCTGGAGAGCCCCTCATAATGCACCCAGTCTGAACAAAGTTTCCACCCCCCTCCTACTGACCAATGACACTGGGGCATTTTTTTCCTTTTACTGACTGCTGACACTAAAGCTTTTCTTCCTGTTTATGGATGCCAGGAATGTTTCTTCCTGGCCACCAATGAGGCATTTCTCTTGCTGACTACTGTTCCAGGGCATTTTCCCTACTGATTCCAACCACTGATGAGGCATTCTTTTCCAACCATTGATCACAGAGGAGGCTTTTTTTCCCTTCTACTAACCAACACCATTTTCTTCTACTGACCACAATGTGGATTAGTTATACCATGATGACCCAATACTGTGGATAGGACATGTGTCTTTATCGAACCTGCTTTTTTATCAAACTTCTTCATATTCAAGAGATTAGTTAGAGCTTTGTCCATGTAGACTGTTTATGGCACATTTGATTGGTTTGCTCAATCTCTAATTTACTTGCAAAACTGGATGTCATGTTGACCCAAAAGATTTAAAGTGGATGTAAACCCTCTCATATACCCAGCAAAGTGAATAGTCTCAAGTTATACACAGAGATGAAACAAATCTCCCTACTTAAGTTGTGTACATAGGAAACAGATGCAGGGCGCAGGGATTAAAAACATATAACACTTTATTTGTAAACAATAGTATCACTTCATGGGTGGTAGACTGTAGTAGGTTCACTGTGCAGAGAGATGATGTGTCAACAATGCAAGATGGAACTAAAGGAGCGATGTGATCAGTATGCCCAGGAATAAGCACAAGACCCACCAGGTGATGGTGATATTGACGGCATCTACGGCTGCTCTCTATGCACAGTATAACTCAGTCCGAGGTGTGATAGGAGATGGGCGGCAACATGTTTTGGGGACATCACCCCCTTTATCAAACCTGCCTAACATGAGGAGAAAGCTGACTTTTAAGCCTGGCTAGGGGACAGGGGGAGCGCTGCAAAACTGGGCTTAGTGATACTGCAGGCAGACTACTAGTACCAAAGATTAGTAATCAAAAGAAACACATAAAAAAACTTCAATTCAATACTAAATTAAGCATAAAAAGACATGCAATATTCCAACAATCTATTGCAATCCTCTAATACGAATCAACTTTGTGAAATTAATTATAGTGAATTCCCTTGATATAAAGTAAATATATAACAGAAGATAGTTTTAAAATTACCATCCATTAACTAATAACCAGAAGTTAATTCATTAAAAAAATGATAAAAGAAAAATATGAATATATAAAAACTGATCAAAAACAATTAATTGACTTAATTTAGGCATATATTGGAGAAAAACAATATAAAACCACCTGCTAAAAGAATTATTAGGTAAAAAATATCCTATTTGGAAGCATGCATGTACGCATGCTAAAACCAGTAAATTACATGCTCAACATAAACACACAAATGGTCTATGTATGCACAGAAGGCAAGGAAATGGGGAAAAAAAATAATTGAAATGCATGTGAGTATAATGCATGCGAATTAAGAAACATGGAACATCTTTATTATAAAACAATATGGATTCCTATTTTTTTCATTTAAACCTACACAGAGATCAAACGATTTTTCACATCAGCAGAAAGCGGGGGTGGGGATCGAAACACACACACACACACACACACACACACACACACACACACACACACACACACACACACCAGATCTAGAGCACAGAGCTTCCTGTAATCTGATAGCTGAGTTGAGGGAAGGAAAGCACTACAATACATAGACTCATAGAAAGACATACAGACCTGAGGCTATCAGTCACCTGCTTGTAAGCGGGGGACTTAGTGTGGCTGTATTATAGAGGTAAACACACTGCGTGGTATTTGTAAATAAAGTAACTTTAATTGACGGATAAGCAGCAGTGGAAAATTATATTTACAAAAGTAGAGTAAA
Organism: Glandirana rugosa; assembly: GCA_018402905.1. Taxonomy (NCBI): domain Eukaryota; kingdom Metazoa; phylum Chordata; class Amphibia; order Anura; family Ranidae; genus Glandirana; species Glandirana rugosa. Next base: position 205,022 of record BLSH010092148.1, read on the forward strand.
CTGTTCTCTTTTTAGCATATAAGGCACAGATTCACAGTCCATTCACCAAAGATACAGAATGCGGCTCAATAAACTGGCACTGTAGTTGGCGCAGCATGCAAGGTGCAGTGGTGAGAATTTTGTAACACCTTGTACATTATATACTCATAACTGCTACTCTCTGTATGCTGTGCTGTATGTTACATATTAAAAGCCACGGTATGGTACTCCTGAATGCTGTACTCTGTAAAATGGGTTTTGCGTTACATACTCCTTAGCCCTGCACTTTGTATGCTGGACTGCATATTACATATGCTTTACCATTGCTCTCTGTGTGCTGGGCTCAATGTTATATATTCCTGACCCCTGCACTCTGTAAACAGGTCTATATGCTTCATATTTCTGAGAACAAGGGGCACTCCGCATTGAATGTAAGTACTAACATGTTTGCTGATTTTTTTTCTGGCCATGTGTGATATGCACTGCTCACAACGGCACAATACACATTCCTGAGCCCTGTGTGTTATGAAGTCCTGAACTTTGTGTGTTACACAATCCTGTGTAATGCACAATTGTAAGCCTTCACTTATCAAAATGATTTGGCACCGCTGTACTTCTCTCCTCTAAGGGAGGTATGACTGGGGGTTGGGTTTGGGTGTGGTTGGGGTGGGTTGGGCGTGGTTGGGGCAGGGTTTTGGGTGGGGAGGGCGAGTTTCTGCACTTCTGAGAAAAAAAGTCCTGAAAAAAGCTAACAGAAAATGGTGGACAAAATCTTGAGAGAACTTGATACCAATCAGAACATGAGGCTTCCTCAAGATGGCTGCTGGAGACGTTCTGAGAACAGTTACAGCCTCAACAGGATTTCACAAAACAGCAGGAAAACACAAACACATTCTGAATATAACATGACATTTCTGTATGAGAAAGTAAGATACAATTGTATTCCCGCTTCTCCTCTCAGCCAGCAAGACTGTCCTGTCCCAGTTAACTGCACGTGAGGAGGCTACCTACATGCTGTGTGCTGGGGAGTGGGCCATTTCCCAGGAGGCTGTTGTGTTGTCTTCGAGTTCTATCTGTGACTCATGCAGATAGCAGGGGAATGGGAAATCAAAGAGGATCCACTCTGCTTTGGATTCAAGATAGTACAAAGTATAGAATGATATGCTTTGTTCATTTTTCATATTTGAGGTTTAGGAACAATTTAAAAAGGTTGTTTAGGAGGGTCATGTGTGCAGCTCACCAATATGGCCGCCTAGTTACCAAGCCGTGCACCCATCTAGCTGAAGTTAGTCCCTGGGGAACCCAGCAGACCTACTGGATAGGTGAGAAGCTCCAATATACACCCCCACTCTGTTAGATGTCTGGAGTAACGGAGAGGAGTGCCCACTCCAGACCTCAGCCAGAATCATGCTCCACAGCAGCTGCATGAAAAATGACAGCTACGGCTCCTTCACAGACACCGGGCCTGGAAGCTGTGGGGGAATCACAGGACTGTGTGCCAGTGCTGCCTTCTCAACTTGAGAACTTATCTCCTGTAAGTAAATTCTCCCCTGGGAGAATATCCCTGGCCCTGATAGGGAGGATATTCGATGGCATATTTTTATGCCAGCCTGCTGAATCTCCTCATAATTCTGGTGTATTGGATCCAGCTCCTTGATGTAATAGGGCATCAGGTATTTTTCCACAAAATGTTTGATCTTTTGGACAGAGGATTGGCTAAAACAGCTTTGCAGATTACTAGATACATCAAGGAAAACAAACTGAAACCATAGAACAATAGAACCTGAATGCCACTATCTCACATACCAATCAAAATACCAAGAGAACTGAGGACTTGCAACAACAATTAGACCAGGCCAAGCTAGATGATCTTGAAAACAGATCCCAGTGGTATAGATTAGAATTTGGGGGCTCAATGGATCCATTAAGGAAGTGGATCTTGAGGTGCAATCTTTCCTTAAAGATCTTCTTCCTGATATCCCAATCACAAGTTGGAGCTGGATAGAGGTCATCGAGTTCTACAAATTGCTCGCTCTGATGGTCTGCTCAGGGACAATATTATAAAGTCTCATTATTATGGCATCAAAGAATTGGTGATGAAGAATTCTAGGGAACCGTTCTGCTTGTCTGTCATTGGACATTCTGTATAATTTTTTGCTGATATTTCACCATTTAACATTCAAAAGCACAGAGCTTGACCTCTACTTCTGGCACTATTGCATAGGGAGATCAAATGTAGCTGAGCATTCCCTCTGAGGCTCATCTTCTCCTACAATTACAAAACATATTCCTTTGCCTCCTTTTCAGAGGAAGAAGACCCGCTTCTGCAGCTGGGCATGATATCGCAAGAAGCTGATCCATGTTCCTCTCCACCCCAACATCTGGCTGGGACTTCACTCCTTGATGTTAAACCAATATCATCAATCCGAAAGAAGGCAAAAGCTTGACATTCAAGAGACTCTCAACCATCCTGAACTTTTTGTAACTTCCTTTTTGTTTTGTCTGTCTGGTCCTTCTGTGACATGTTTCTACAGATCAATTTGGTCTTTCTGACTTAACTGTACGTTTATAATGATCTTCCTTCTTCCCGACATATGTGATATTTACATGCTCCTGATAGGAAGCAGTTTTCTCTTTAACCCCTGACTGTTGCACTATATTGGGCCACTAGACCTGGCATGCTCTGTCCCTTTTTATTGTAGTCTTAGCTTTATAGTTGCCTTGGACCTTTATTTTACTTTAACAACAGTTATCTCCTGCACATAAGTGTGATAACCAGATGGGCTACATGTACTATTAAACTACACACATGGATACGCTCTTCAAGCCTTGCTGCTCTCTAGGACTGGGAATGTCCTATGATCACTGAAAAAACAAATGAGAGGGCGCACAGGCCTAGTGCATTATCCCACCAATTTTAATAAAAAAAGAGTATGATAAAAAAACTACTCACAAACATATGAGTTTAAAGCACTCATCAAGCCACACATCCATGGCTGGTCAATCTGGGAACACTAAGTAGTTCTTTTTATCATAATTTTTTAAAATGTGTGGGATAATGTACTAGGCCTGAGCACCCTCTTGTTTCTTTATTTTACAGTGTTTTAGATTGAGATAATGAGCGAAAAGTAGCTAACGTAGTCGTTGCGGTTTTGCTTTCCTGCTATACTAGGAGCTTTAAGTCCTTATTATGTTGGGAAGGGAGGGGATAGGGTAGCTTGTCTACTTCCCAAAACATTTGAGGCGCATGCTATTCTGTTCATGGCCAGGCTCGCAATTTTACTGACCTTCACCACTTGCCGACCGCCAAACGCAGGTTGATGGCGACAAAGTGGTTCGATATCGCAAACCGCCGTCATATGACGGCGGCTGCGAAATCGCGCACTCACTGTGTTCGGGGAGGGCCAGGGAGCGGGTGCCGCGGCCTCGATCGCTGCCCCCCCCTACGTTCTGTGAGAGGGGGAAGGGCTGTGATCACAGCCTTCCTCTACATGGAAGCTGAGATCACTTCCCTTCCCCAGCTAGGGCAGCCAGATCACAGTTAGAACACGCCCAGGGAACACAGTTAACCCTTAGAGCGCCCCCTGCAGGTTAACCCCTTCACTGCCAATGGCATTTACACAGTAATCAGTGCATTTTTATAGCACTGATCACTGTATAAATGCCAATGGTCCCAAAAAAGTGTCAAAATGGTCCGACATGTCTGCCCCAATATCGCAGTACCGCTAAAAATCGCAGATCGCCGCCATTACTTGTAAAAATAAAAAAATAAATAAAAACCCCAAAAATGAATTCTCATCATCCGTAAACGCGACCACTTTTGCGCAAACCAATCAATAAACGCCGATTGCAATTTTTTTTATCGCGAATATGAGGAAGAATATAAATCGGCCAAGACTGATGAAAAAAAATGTTTTTTTTTATTTTTTTTTGGGATTTGTATTTTAGCAAAAAGTAAGAAATTTGTTTTTTTTTGCAAAATTGTCGCTCTTCTTTTGTTTATAGCGGCGATCAGAAAAGACGCAGCAATGATCAAATACCACCAAAAGAAAGCTCTATTTGTGGGGAAAAAAGGACGCAAATTTTGTTTGGGTACAACGTCGCACGACCGCGCAATTGTCAGTTAAAGCGACGCAGCGCCGAATCGCAAAAAGGGCTCTGGTCCTAAAGTGTGAAATCCTTCCAGGGCTGAAGTGGTTAAGTATACAACAGCCCCATCTTGCATTACTAAATGAACATGTGCCTGATTCACCTTGTAGCTTGCAGAAGCTGACATTTTTCATTCTTCTTAACGTTAAACGCACAATTTGCAGGACCATGGAAAAAATCCCCCAATTTCCTTAACTCGAACCAAACAATCTCGTGGATCATGGTCCATGAGAGGATTGCTAGTGTAATTAATAGGGTGAAGCAATTTAAAAAACATGGGGTTTGCAGGCTGGGTATATGAACATCCGGCTTGACGCTTAACCTGCCGTAGATTTATGCATTAAAGGAGATCTATACGTCTATCTTCTTCCCCTATTTTTGTTAATTTCCTCATTTCTCTTTTTTTTGGCCTTCCTTTCTATCTGTTGACTTATTGGGACTTTGCCTTCATGGCACACCTTATCAACAGGAAAGTTTTCATGACATGTTTGCTGTATAGGTGGTGTGGGGGTTTTTTCATTCAAGCTTCAACCTCTTCTGAGCTTCACAATACTCTATGATGAACTTTTCCCCAACCATTTCTGCTTAATAAAAATACTGAATGTAAAAGGCTTTTGTTAGTTGAAATGATATGTCTCTTCTGCCAAAAAAATGCTTAACCTTTCTGATCGCAATTTTTTTTTAACTCAGGCATGGGTGCAGTTCAGTAATGGAGCTAGGAGCTGAGACAATGCAACTTCTGCTCACATGCATGGGAGTTAGGTCATCATGCCTCTGGGTGAGGGAACAAACTGCTGGATCCAGAGGAAGAGAAGAACATGGCAGCAGCAGGGAATTTGGACATCAGGCCACTGGGTAAGAGCATTTTCAGTGCCAAGTGTGCCATGGTGTGCAACTATGCTGTGGATACTTGCACACTAGGCAAATACTGGCCTCCTACAACACAAAGCATATGTCCCATTTAACCATTTCAGCCCCGGAACGATTTACCCCCTTCCTGACCAGAGCACTTTTTGTGATTCTGCACTGCGTTGCTTTAACTAACAATTGCGTGGTCGTGTGACGTTGTACCCAAACAAAATTGATGTCTGTTTTTTCCCACAAATAGAGCTTTCTTTTGGTGTTATTTGATCACTTCTGCATTTTTTTATTATTTGCGCTATAAACAAAAAAAGAGCAACAATTTTGAAAAAAAAAAAACAATATTTTTTACTTTTTGCTAGAATACATATCCAAAAAATAAAAATATATTATATATATATATATACACATTTATTCATCAGTTTAGGCCAATATATTTTCTTCTACATATTTGTGGTAAAAAAAAAACCAAAAAAACCCAATATGCGTATATTGATTGGTTTGCGCAAAAGTTGCCGCACTTACAAAACTATGAGAATTTATGGCCTTTTTACTATTTTTTATTTTTTTTTTTACTAGTAATGGTGGTGGTCTGATTTTTATCGGACTGCGATATTGCCACAGACAGATTGGACATTTTTTACACTTTTTTGGGACCATTGACATTTATTTATACAGTGATCAGATAGCCACTGATTACTGTATAAATGTCACTGGCAGGGAAGGGGTTAACCTGTAGGGGGCAATCAAGGGGTTGTGTTCCTTATGTGTGTTCTAACTGTATGGGGGCTGGACTGGCAGGGGTATGTCAGATCTAACTGATCCAGAGTACAGGGATCCGTAGACCACTGTCATGCCGCCTGTCAGAACAGGAAACCACCGTGTTTACATCAGCGGTTCCCTGTTCTTCCTCTCTAGAAAGTGATCGCGGGTCACTGGCAGACATCGAGTCCACCTGACCCGCAGTCACACTCACGGGGCGCACGGCGGGCACGAGAGCGTTTATAGACGGTGATCTGCACAGCGGAGCCACTTTCCTGCAGTAAATGTACAATTGGCAGTCGGCAAGTGGTTAACTAGTATGCAGAGCAGGATTGCTGACTTTTGGTTGAAGCCAGTGCTGACTTCACTGGTTGCATACTTTTCCAGGGCAGTGATTCAGTAAAGTGGATGTAAACCCAATTTATGAAATTTGAGCTGGGCACATAGATCTGCAGTGTTTTCTTATCTCTCTCCAAAGCACTGTCTCATAGCTGTCTCTTCCTCTGTAGCTCTGTTATCAGCCTGATAAGTTATCACACGTTCTCCGAGACAGCAAATAGAAGTGTGTGACGGGGAGGTTGCTATAAATAGATTAGCACACTGCTTGTCTAAGAGCAGAGCTATGTATGTTGCTTTCTTCCTTTGCCTATGAGGAGAGGGTGTGTGTGCCTTTCCTCCAATTAGCTGTCTTGGCTGTATGCCAATAATCCACTACCAGAGGTAACCAGGAAGAGAAAAATATTAACAAGATCTGCACTTTCTAAAGGATATTTACAGATGGAGAGCAGATATACATGTAAAACTTATATAGGGAGATTTGTTTCATCCCTGTGTATCATCTAAGGCTGTGCATTTCACTGGGTATATGGAGGGTTTACATCCACTTTAAGCATTGAAAAAAGAGCAAGCAAATATGCTCAGAAGGGGCAAGGTTGGTCCTTATATTTCCCTCAGTAAATGGTTCCTTTTAGAATTCTCTCAAATAATATAATGCTAGCTAGTCTATTAACAATAAATAGCTTCAATAACATTATTTGCCTGTGGACTTGCCAATATATTTCACAATCAAGGTTGCACATTCTTCCTCTAGCTTCATTCAATAATATAAACTATATTAAAAGAGGAGAATAGAAATTTTTGTGAATAGAAAAAATAAGACACGTTACCTTACCATTAACTGTATAAAATAGGAAAACTTCAGAGAGCGCATGCGCGGCCCTAGCGTGACGGACATGCACGACTAGAGCTCCGCTCCTTCAGGGGATCTCCGGCCACATAGCACCAGGGGCATTTGGCTGTCGCACTTCATTCCCGGCTCGGTCACCCGCCAACAACCCAGGGAGTGTCCCGGACCGCTCGGTATGGTCCTGCGGCACTCCAGGAACAAAATAAACTCGGCCACAATCAGGGAGGCCTTTAGCAAAGGACACATTAAGATGGCGACGCCATCCTCCTCCCCAGCAGCACGCGCCTCTCCAGGGAAGGGACACCGCTCTACAAAGCAGCAATCCTCTCAGCCTGCAATCCTGGAAGACACTGACAGTGAGTACCCTGTTAGTCCCAGCTCCACTTTAAGCCAGCTAGCTGCCCCCCCCTGAGATCCTGCAGCAATTTGAACGAATGCTGCATAAAGCACTGAAACAAACATCTGATCATATCACATCCAGCCTCTCTAAAGAAATCAGAGAATTAGGGGCTCGCACTGCTGCATTAGAAGATAAAGTGGATGACATAGAAGCCCTTGTTAATGATCACTCATCTGAACTAGAGAACCTCAAAGAGGAAAATCTCACCCTTCTTTCCAGATTAGAGGACTATGAGAACAGGGCACGAAGATCTAATATCCGCATCCGTGGAATCCCTGAGGCCGTGATTGATCTCCATTCAACCGCCACTGCCCTATTCCAGGAATTGCTGCCCTCCATCCCCATTGAACGCCTGGAGATGGACCGTATCCATAGAGCCCTCACCCCCAAAAAACAAGATGGCCCCCCCAGGGACATAGTGGCTAAATTCCACTACTTCAGGACCAAGGAACAACTGATGGAAGCTGCCCGCAACAAAGACTCCCTAATATTCCAAGGCCACAGCTACCAACTCTATGCTGACCTGTCTCAGTCCACCATCTCCAAACGCAAAGCCATGATACCGCTGCTTCAAGAATTACAAAAACGTGGCATTTCTTACCAGTGGGGCTTCCCATTTTCCATCCGTTTCTCATACCAAGGCTCCAAATACAGATGCAAATCTCAAGATGAACTCTCGCAAACCCTACAAGACCTGCACCTCTCAGATGCCCCCCAGAGCTCCGGAACCTCTAGGCGCCGTTCCGCCTCATCCTCTCCTCGCAAGCCCCCACCTCCTGCAGGCTCCTCCAACAACACCTATCTACACAAAAGAAGTCGGCTGACCTCTCCATCTCATAGACAAGACGATTCGATGGACTGACCCCACCAGCTCACCTCTCCTATGGTCTAATCTACGTCCGCCAGGACGGTCTTCTCGTCTTCTCTTGCCGTGAAATTATACCAAGAACTTATATATAACTTTACACTTTCCTCACCAGGAACCCCGCGGGGGGGGGGGGGGGGGGGGGGGGGGGGGGGGGGGGGGGGGGGGGGGGGGGGGGGGGGGGGGGGGGGGGGGG
>BLSH010092148.1:213509-227802 GCA_018402905.1 Glandirana rugosa
CAAGGAGGGATCCCCCTCATGGCCGATATGTCCCCCATATTCATTTGTCCTCTTTACCCGAATTAAGACTTCACTTCAGAATTAAGCCCATTTCTCCTGTTTACTTATACCCCCTGTATAGCCGGTACTCCCCCTAGGGAGGAACCATGCGCTCCACTCCACTCCCCCTCGCGGGCCCACCCGTAATATGTGGACCCTCGACGCGGGACCCTTTTTCCCCAGACTGGGAATTTTTACCCCGGTCCTGGGGCCCTTTTCCAGTTCTTTTTCAGTTTTTTTCAATTTTTTCAATTTTCCTTGTTTATTCTTCGTTAACATGCTCTTTTAACCATTGTATAGGTTATACCATGTTCTCCAATAATATTGTATTTGTTACCCTCTCTCCTCTCCTTCTAGCGATGCTACTTCTCCCTTCCTCTCTCAACGAGTCCGTGTGGAGGCCTCCGAACAGTCCTCTTCTGATCCCCACAGGTAAGCTCCTACCCACTCCACCCCCACCATGGCCCCCCTAAATGTGCTGTCATTTAATGTCCTGGGTCTCAACGTCTCCCAAAAACGCACTAAAGCGTTCAACTTCTTCCAAAAGCAGAAAGCACACTTAGTGTGCTTACAGGAAACCCACTTCCCAGCGCACAATACTCCCAAACTCTTCTACAACCCCTACCCCCAAATATTCTCAGCCCCCGCCTCGACTAAAAAAAGCGGTACCCTCATCGCTATCCACAAATCCACTCCCTTTGCTCTTAGGTCAGAAACCAAAGATCCAGAAGGGAGATACATTATCATAACAGGTGTACTCTCAGATATGGAAATCACTATCGCTTCTTATTATGCACCTAACAAAAACCCCCTCCCCTTCCTTTCCCACCTCTTACACACCATATACAGATGTAAATTTGGAACGGTCATCATCTGTGGAGACTCTAACCAAGTTATTCATCCCTATCTAGATAAATCACCCTATTCTCCCACTTCCTCTCATCATAAACATTCCTTCCAGCTCCTCCTAAATCAATTCCACTTAGTGGATACTTGGCACGAAGCCAACCCCGGGAAAAAAAGGTTCTCTCACTACTCTCACCCACACAAAACATTTTCACGAATAGACCATATTCTGTCACCTCTTCAACTACTGAAATCCTCCTATCCCAAATTCTTCCTGTGCCCTGGACTGATCATTGTGCTATACTGACATCTCTATCATCCTTATTACCCAAATCGCACGACACTACCTGGTCCCTCCCTAAAGACCTTCTCAACCATCCCTCGCACAAACTTGCCATAGAACAGGCTCTCCGAGAATATTTCACCCTAAACTCTACTCCTGACATCTCCCCAATCACTCTCTGGGAAGCCCACAAACCATCCATTCGTAATACCTTTCAGAAACACTCCTACCTCCTCAAAAAAGACCGCAAAAACCTAGCGGACACTCTCGAACAAAACTATTTAAAAGCCCACACTTCGTTCACATCCCACCCCAATGCTAATAATAAATCTGCTCTTGACATGGCAAAATTACACCTCGATCTCTTCCTAACCGAAGACGCCAACACCCTACACCAGAAACGAAGACATATAAGCTACTTGAAAGCAAATAAACCAGGCGCACCCCTAGCCCGCACCCTGAAATGACTAAACAACCCGTTCAAGCCCATTAGATTAAAATCAGGCAAAGACTCCTTCACTAGCAACTCATTAAAAATAGCTAACAAATTTCGAAACCACCTTAGTAATCTCTATGCTCAGAAATCCCCCTATAACTCGTCTGAAACCAATGCGTTTTTCGCACAAATAAACCTTCCCCAAGTGACGCAAGCAGAACGCACGCTGCTCGATAACCCAATCACTACTGAGGAAGTTACAGCAGCTATTAAACAAATGAAACCAAACAAAGCCCCAGGCCCAGACGGATTCACAGCCAACTACTATCGTACCTTCCCTCAACTCCTCGCCCCACCTTTATCCAAAGCCTTTAACTCAATCCTGGATGGCCACAGATTCAGAGAAGAATCGCTAACAGCTATCGTTAGCATGATCCCAAAACCAAATTCAGATATATCCCTCCCTTCTAACTTTCGCCCAATCTCATTATTAAACATTGATATAAAACTCCTGACCAAGATCCTCGCCACACGACTGAACACATTTATAGGCAGACTGATCCATGAGGATCAAACAGGATTTATACCCCTCAGACAAACTAGCGATAACATCCGCCGAGCTACACTCATTGCCCTCGCAGCCAGAAAGCGACACATCCCAACATACTTCCTATCGCTTGATATAACCAAATCCTTCGACACCCTGTCTTGGCCCTATCTCCTCCACGCTCTTCAGCATTGGGGTTTCGGTCCACAGTTCCTCGGCTGGGTTGAGGCACTCTATAATAACCCAAAAGCGTACGTCAAGTACGCTGGCTACAAATCACAAAAATTCAGTATTGAAAGGGGAACAAGACAGGGCTGTCCGCTTTCGCCCCTTCTCTTTACGCTGGCCATTGAACCCTTGGCAGCGCAGATCAGATCAAATCAATCCATCAGATCAAATCAATCCATTAAAGGCATTGAACTCGGCGGAGTCTGTCACAAACTCTGCCTTTTCGCAGATGACATCCTTTTATTTCTCTCCTCCCCTACCATCTCTGGCCCAAATCAAATCCACACCCTCAACACCTTCTCTAAAATTTCCGGCTTAGTAGTTAACATGAAAAAATCCAAGGCATTAAATATTACCCTATCCCCATCGGAGCTTGCTTCAGCACAAGCAGCCCTTCCTTTTCCCTGGGCAACAAAATCAATCCCCTACCTAGGAATCCATCTCCCGGCTAATCTGTCTCTTCTCTTTTCACTCAACCTCCCCCCTATATTAAAAACTATTTCAAACCTTATGAACCAATGGGCCTCTTTACCCCTCTCCTGGCTTGGCAGAATTGCAGTGGTGAAAATGTGCATCCTCCCTAAACTTTTATATTTCTTCAGAGTCCTGCCCATAACAATCCCATCATATTATCTCCGTATCATCCAATCAAGAACAATAAAATTTACCTGGGGCTCAATCAAACCTAGAGTCTCTAAACACACCCTCTTCCTCCCCAAGCTGAGTGGGGGCCTGGGTATGCCTAATTTCGCACTTTATTACAAAGCAGCCCAAATAGCGTCCCTCCCAAATTATCACACCACCCAGGAAACTCCTCTGTGGGTCGCCATAGAGGCAGTCGACTGCGATCCTGCCTCCCTTTCCAACCTTCTATGGCTTCACCCAAAAGATCGCCCTGCACTCACTAACCCGATCACAAAACACTACACCTCGATGTGGGACAAATTAAAAACAAAACACAACCTCCAATCCCCCCATAACCCACTCCTGTCATTTCTCCGAAACCCAGCTTTCCCACCCACCTGGGAATCCCCCAAAACCTTCCGGGCCTGGACAAACCTCGGTCTTTTGAGGCTACAAAACCTGGTATCCCCAAACTCATTTCTTTCTTTTCAGGAACTGAAAGATAAATATGACATCCCACAATCAGAGATATTCCGATATCTACATATTAAAAACTTTTACGCAAAGATTTTACTGAGCAACGCCCCCTATAACACCTCCACCTATTTTGAAAACCTTTGTGATAAAAATCCCCACGCCAAAGGGATCATCTCCTCGCTTTACTCACAACTTCTCCTCACCACATACCCCTCATTACCCTCCTACACCCAGAAATGGGAGGACGATTTGGGATCCCCCCTTGATCAAGACCAATGGGTCGTAGCCTGGGCCACAATCAAATCTTCCTCACCCTGTGCCTTAGTATTAGAAACCAACTACAAGGTTCTAACCAGGTGGTACTTAGCCCATCATACTCCCCACTCTGCTTTCGAGGTTGTACTGAACCAGGAACATTCTTCCATATTTGGTGGACCTGCTCCCTGGCACGTACTTTCTGGAACTCCATTTTCCATATTGCGTCACAATTAATTGACACCCCACTAGACCCTGACCCCACCACCGCTCTACTCCTTATCAAACCCAATAGCCTTACACGTAAACAATTTTCACGCCTAATCCCACTTTTTACTGCCGCCAAACAAATCATAGCTAAGTCATGGAAATCACCTTCTTTAGCGATCCCAGAAGTAAAGCATAAAGTAACGTCCTATATGATCCACGCAAAACTAGACGCTATCGATAAAGACCTCATACCCAAGTTTGAGCGGCTCTGGAAACCCTGGATTGACAAATTTCTCCCCCAATCCTTTCAGACAGAGGTTCTGCTGCCATGGTGATTTCTCTCATCCCTCCCCTCCCACTAAGCCAATTCCTAGAGCAGCTGTTCGGTTTCTCCCTCACGGACTCGATCTGTTCTATTCTCTATTCTCCTCCCCTTCATTCCCCCCTCCCCCCTTCCCCCCCTCCCCCAGTTCTCTTCTCTAACTCCCCTCCTTTTCTTTCTTTTTCTTCTCCTTCTCCATCATTTGTTTCAGCCTCATACAGCATATATGATATCCTCGTGCTCTGTCTCTAAAATATCAATGAAACCGTGGCTTTTCCTATTCCCACAGCTCTAATAGATCTCTCAGGACTCTCCTGGCCCTCACCCTCCTCGACACAGTGTGTTCCCAAAAGGGGTGTCTGGGCGGTTGACGGGTCGGTCGAGTTCCTCGCAAGGGCCACTCCTTAACCTCTTTCCTCTCCCACTTACTCTAGCGCCTTTGATTGTAAAGCCATCGTACGGCCACTTAATTCCACCTTACCAATCATTGGATGTGGTGGCTGCATTCATTATTTTTCCACTTTTTTCGCTGTGTTTTCACCTGGTGATCTGGCTAATAACACACCTCCTGTATTATAGTACCTACACCATGCATGGAGGAGCAATAGAAACACCTTTGGACAGCAGTATTGTTAGTCTGGGGAGGAGAGTAGGGTTAGATGTACTAGCAGATTTAGATGCACTAACAAAAATTGGAGTCAAACTCCAGTTAACACATTTTAAACCATTACAGCAACATTTTTTTTTCCTTTTGGGATAAAGGTTTACATGAATAATTAAAAGCTGATAATTCTAAGGACCCCTGGCAGTGTTAAATAGTTTGTCTCAACCCTTCAACTGCTACATCTGCTAAACAGCCTGGTCTGTTAAAAAACAGACCTACTGGTCAGATCAGGTGTAAATAAAAGAAGGAAATCATAAAAAAATTAATGCAGCCATCACATCTAATAATTTGTAAGCTTTTTCCCACTATAGTAAACTGAAAAAAAGAAGCCAGGGGCTAGAGTGCAACAATTGGACCACTATTATGTACAGAGCCAGGTGCATGGGTAGTGCTTCAGCAGCTCAGAAGTAATCACTTTTTCCCATTATAACAAACCATTGCTGTCTATTCCTGCTCTTGGCCCAACAACGCGTGATTCTGGCTGCTGAATTACATAGCACACTTCTGCTTCCCACAAGCGATGTTGGTTCATGCATCTGTTGTCCTCTATCCATTTTCCTCCACATGCTGCCAGTAAACATCTCCTTAATCTTAGATTTAAAAGGAGGGTGATGAAGGGCTGCATTGGCACCACATCCAATGTGATAATTAAAAGAAAATATTCAATTGGAACCAAGTTCCAGGACTTTTAAGGTGCCAGGAAAACACACAAATTATAATTCATATAAAATTCATAAGTTTTAGTTATACTAAGTTAAAAAATTTATAAAAAAGACAAACATTTCCATTGGGAGAGATATTAGTGTCATACAACTACTCAGCTATCCATGCTCTACATGTTTCACCCTGGATGGGGCTTCCTCAGGAGACTTACAGGAGCTGTATGAGGTTATATAAATGAGAGAAACACAATCTATAAATATCAATCTAGTATACAATTGGTTATACAATCTGTCATACAATCAGTTAACATTTAGTACAGATATCTAGACAACACAGATACAACTATTCAGAATGCCAGCAGCTTAGACCTAACATTTTTTTAAGGATTTGTTGGATACAGAGGGTACAAACAAATGATTTGCTTCATGCACATGTCCGACCAATGCAGCCAAATGTGACCACAGAAGAAAAGATAGCAAGTAACCAAAAAAAGTTACATATGAATATATATCAATGAATCAATTAACCCCCACTGAAATATACAAGAGGGGGAATCCAACGATACTCCTGGAGTAGATAGAACCAGGAATGCACACACAAAGGATGAGGACAATCCCCTGAACACCTTAAGGCCCGCCTAAAGAAGGCAGATATGCCTCAGATCCACTATGAGAGAGTTAGATGGTACGTATCCTCTGTGTCTTCCAAATGATCTACAGTAAGGAGAAAATATGTCTAATATAACACATTGCATTATAATCCTAAATTTGTCAGTACTAAAGCAAAGCCCTTCACAGGGGACAAAGCTGAAGGGACCGTCTGGCTCCTTAAAAGCACCAAGGTAGGGGCCGGATCAACCGTGCCCCTCCAACACTGCCTAGGGGAGCGGGACAGTCCACACCCCCTGTGATACCTGGGGCCTGAGCCCAAATTCGCCATCTTGGAAACTCCCTGGCCGATCAAAATAGGACATAACCTGTGATAGGTTTGTCCGATTGAGCAGAGCAGGTCCAAGTCAGGCCCATATAAGGGAGGAGGAGACATGGAGTCCCAATCCCCCAACATGGTGGTAAAAGACAGCTTTATAAAGGAGCCACAACAGTGGCCCACTTAGGGCACCCAGACAAACACTGATTGGCCCAGTGTGTTTTTTTAAACTGAGTGCCTGTATGGTCATTAAATGCCGCAATGGACAGAACAATCAAGGCATGAAAAGCAATGGGTTAAAGAAAACCCCCACAGATATATACCGTATATACTTGAGTATAAGCCAAGTTTTTCAGCACATTTTTGTGCTGAAAAAGGCCCTCCCTCGGCTTATACTCGAGTCAGTGTCCTGCAATCTCTGTGGGTGGTCTGAAGAGATGAGTAGATTCACATTGCAGAGAGCGCGCTGCTTCTAAGAGTCGCTCTGTGCATGAAACTGTGAGCTAATTACATTGGAATGCAGAGAGAGCTGTCAGATTTTCAACTTGATGTCGGGAGGTGGGAGGGATGAATGGGTGTTAGCTGTTTAGTCCCGCTCACCTCCGATCTCAGTGAAGATCTGACAGCTCTCTCGCTGCATTCTCTGCATTCCAGTGTAATTAGGTCACAGTTTAAAGCGGTAGTAAACCCATGCATTTAACAGGTTAAAAACCAATCACATTTCTGGCACGTGCCGGAAATGTAACACTCCCACTGGTTGTGCTCTAAACCAAACTTTCAAACCATCCAATGGCTGGTGTCATAGCTGATCACATGTGCAGCATCATGGCAGTTGTAGATTAAACAGAGGCCAAGATGGCAGCTTCCTTGGCTGAAAATGATAGGAGGGTTTACTACCACTTTAATGCACAGAGCGGCTCTTAGAAGCAGCGCGCTCTGTGCATTGTGAATCTGCCTAACTCATCTCTTCTGGCAGTGCCAGCCAGTACCATCCAGTGCCAATCATTGCCACCTGCCAGTACCATCCAGGGCAGGTGGTGGGCAGGTGGTAATGGCTACAATCCATGTTCTGGCTACAATACCTGTGTAATGGCTGAGTCCCTGTGTAATGGCTACAATACCTGTGTTTTGATCAGCCAGGGAATTTCCAAGATGGCGAATTTGGGCTCAGCACTTCCTGTGCTGCGTCACGTCCGCCGCTTGGTGACAGGGAGCATGCTCACTTGGCTCCAGGTGTTTGTCCGCGTCTCGCCGGTGATGTCAGATGCCGGTGAGGCTGAAGGAAGATAAATACTGGCACCATTCGCCTCTACTGTCTGTCAGAGGAAGAGCGAGAGAGTGACAGTATCCGGTCCCAGCTCTCCCTCTCTGTGGTCAAATCGTGTACTGATCTTTATCAAGGTAAGCAGCACATGCTCCCATCTCCTTACATGCCGGCCCCAGGCATAACAGGGGGATGTGGACTATCCCGCTCTCCTAGGCAGTGTTGGAGGGGCACGGTTAATCCGGCCCCTACCTCAGCGCTTTTGGAGAGCCAGACGGTCCCCTCCACTTTGTCCTCTGTGAAGGGCTTTGCTTTACTACTGATAAATTTAGGATTATAATGCGATGTCTTATATTAGACATATTTTCTCCTTATTGTAGATCATTTGGAACACATGGAGGACATGTACCATCTAACTCTCCCATAGTGGATCTGAGGCATATCTGCCTTCTTTAGGTGGGCCTTAAGGTGTTCAAGGGATTATCGTCATCCCTTCTTTGTGAATTCCTGGTTCTAGCTACTCCAGGAGAATCGTTGGATTTCCCCTCTTGTATATTTCAGTGGGGGTTATTTGACTTGGCCCTATTCGCAATGTTATCAGGTAATGCCCCTTTGGGTCCAGTGTTGATTTACACTTCTTAATGATATAATCTATTTAGAGAGCTCATTCATTGACATATATTCATATGTAACTTTTTTAGGTTACTTGCTATCTTTTCTTCTGTGGTCACATTTGGCTGCATTGGTCGGACATGTACATGAAGCAAATCATTTGTTTGTATCCTCTGTATCCAATAAAAACGTAAAACAGTAGGTCTAAGCTACTGCCATTCTGTTTTTATCTGTGCTGTCTAGATATCTGTACTCAATGTTAACTGATTGTATGACCGATTGTATAACTGATTATATAACTGATTGTATAACCAATTGTATACTAGATTGACATTTATACATTGTATTTCTCAAATGTATAGTACCTATCTCATACAGCTCCTGTAAGTCTCCTGAGGAAGCCCCATCCAGGGTGAAACATGTAGAGCATGGATAGCGGAGTAGTTGTATGACACTAATATCTCTCCCAATGGAAAGGTTTGTCTTTTTTATAAATTTTTTAACTTTGTATAACTAAAACTTATGAATTTTATATGAATTATAATTTGTGTGTTTTCCTGGCACCTTAAAAGTCCTGGAACTTGGTTCCAATTGAATATTTTCTTTTAATTATCTCCTCAATCTTCCTTTCAGCAGTGATGCAGAACCAGATAAGCTACCCATCCACTGACTTCCAATCTACAAGGGAATTCCAGTCACGTGACCACTGGGAAAAAATTACATTGCATTGCAACAAACATAGATGTACAACTACTATAACCACCTCAATACCGCCGTACATATTATATAAACTGCTCAAAAAAATTAAAGGAACACTTTTTAGTATAGCATTAAATCAATGAAACTCCTGGGATATTTATCTGGTCAGTTGAGTAGCAGAGGAGGTTGTTAACTACTTGCCAACCACCTCGCATAGAAAGACGGCGGCAATGTGGCTCCGCTCTGCAAATTACCATCTATAAATGGCTATTCGTGATCGCCTACTACAGAGAAAGCATGGGGAACTGCGATGTAAACACAGCGATTTCCCGTTCTGTTAGGCAGCATGACCGTGATCTACTGATCCCTGTGATCGGGATCAGTTAGATCTGTCCTGCCCCTGCCAGCCCAGCCCCCACACCGTAGAACACAGTGAGGAACACACACTTAACCCCTTGATCGCCCCCTTAGTGTTAACCCCTTCCCTGCCAGTGACATTTATACAGTAATCAGTGGCTATTTTTAGATCTGTTCGCTGTATAAAGGTCATTGGTCCCAAAAAAGTGTCAAAAGTGTCCGATCTGTCAATATCGCAGTCCCAATAAAAAATTGCAGATCACCGCCATTACCAGTAAAGAAAAATACAAAAAAAAACCGCCATATATCAATTCTCAGTTTGTAGACGCAATAACTTTTGCTCAACCCAATCAGTAAACGCTTATTGCGATTTTATTTACCAAAAATATGTAGAGGAATACATTTTGGCCTAAACTGATGAATAAATTTGTTTTTTTTTTCATATTTTATTTTTGAATATGTATTCTAGCAAAAAGTACAAAATAGTATTATCAAAATAGTCGCTTTATTTTTGTTTATAGCGCAAAAAATAAAAACCACAGAGGTGATCAAATACCACCAAAAGAAAGCTCTATTTGTGGGAAAAAAAGGATGCCAATTTTGTTTGGGTATGTCATCGCACGACTGCGCAATTGTTAGTTAAAGCAATGCAGTGCCGAATCGCAAAGAGTGCTCAGGAACGGGGCAAATCCTTCCGGGGCTGAAGTGGTTAATCAGTTTCAGCTGCTTTTGTGTTAATGAAATTAACAGGTGCACTAGATGGGCAACAATGAGACAACCTCCAAAACAGGAATGGTTTTACAGGTGGAGGCCAATGACATTTTTCCCCCCTACTCATCTTTTCTGACTGTTTTTCACTACTGTAGTTTTGCATTTGGCTAAGGTCAGTGTCACTACTGGTGGCATGAAGTAGTATCTGGACCCTATAGAGGTTGTACAGGCAGTCCAACTTCTCTAGGATGGCACATCAATACATGCCAATGTCAGAAGGTTTGCTGTGTCTCCCAGCAGAGTCTCAAGAGCATGGAAAAGATTCCAGGAGACAGGCAGTTACTGTAGGAGAGCTGGACCGGGCCGTAGAAGGTCCTTACCCAATCAGCAGGACCGGTATCTTCTCCTTTGTGCAAGGAGGAACAGGATGAGCACTGCCAAAGCCCTACAAAATGACCTCCAGCATGCCACTGGTGTGAATGTCTCTTACCAAACAATCAGAAACAGATTTTATGAGGGTGGCCTGACATCCTCTAGTGGGCACTGTGCTCATTCCCTGGCTTTTGGAGCTCGATTGGCATTTTCTATTGAACACCAGAATTGGCAGGTCAGCCACTGGCGCTCTGTGCTTTTCACAGATGTGAGCAGGTTCACTTCAGCACATGTGATAGATGTGAAAGATGTGAAAGGGTCTGGAGAAGCCATGGAGAATGTTAAGCTGCCTGCAACATTGTTCAGCATGACCGGTTTGGTGGTGGGTCTGTGATGGTCTGAGGAGATATATCCATGGAGGGATAAACAGACCTCTACAGGCTAGACAATGGAACCCTAGATGCCATTAGTTATCGGGATAAAATCCTTGGACCCACTGTCAGACCCTACGCTGGTGCAGTGGTTCCTGGGTTCCTCCACGTGCATGACAATGCCCGGCCTTGTGTGGCGAGAGTATGCAGCCAGTTCCTGGAGGATGAAGGAATTGATACCAATGAATGGCCCCCACGCTCGCTTGACCTAAATCCAATAGAACACCTCTGGGACATTATAGTATCTCACAAGTACATCCCTAATATTTTTGTGGGGCGACAACCTGGTGAGGAGTACAAAGACAAGTGTGTCTTGTCTACAGTCAAGCATGGTGGTGGGAGTGTCATGATCTGGGACTGCATGAGTGCTGCCGGCACTGGGGAGCTACAGTTCATTGAGGGAAACATGAATGTCAACATGTACTGTGACATACAGAAGCAGAGCATGATCCCCTCCCTTTGGAGACTGGGCCACAAGGCAGTATTTCAACATGGTAACGACCAAGGCTGCCATCAGGGGGGTACAGGCAGTACTGTTGTAAGGGGTTCCAGTGTCTCAAGGGGCCCTTACAACAAAGACTTTAACGGTATTTAACATTGGAATCTATCGGAGGGGGACACCGTTTTCCCAAACCATAGCCGATAAAAATACAAAACTTGGTCACATGGAGAGGGGCCCCTGGGCAACAACTGGGCCAGTTTGGGACCTGCACGACCTATTGTTCAGCCTTACCGGATCCCCAAAGTGGCCGGTCATTGACCGGTCGGGTGAATTTCGGACTTAACATTGGAGTCTATAGAAGGTGTGGAACCCGGTTTGGGGAAACCATCCTCTTGAACCATAGGCGATAAAAAAACTAAACTTGAGTCCCTCTCTGTCCTTGTCATACTGTGTCCCTGTCATGTACCTGGTAGTTGAGTCTGACTTATGCGGGGGCAATCTCTCTTACGGCCCTGGTTCCAGAGCCCCTGATAGTGGAGACAGGGAGCTCTGGAGCACAGGGGGGCACGAGGGCTGGACTTGGTTACAGATGATAGGTGAAGGTTCACAAGAGCTCGTGCTGGCAGTAGAGTGGTGGTGCAGGCCGGGTCGGTAACAAGCTGGCAGTGCGGTACAAGTGGTTCAGGCTGGCGGATAGTCGGGTACAGGCAGGGTCAGCAACATGCGGGCAACAGAAATACAAGGGGTCAGGCAGAAGAGTAGTTGTAGGCAGGCTGAAGGTCAGGGCAGGCAGCAGGCAAACAAGTCCAAAAGGAAGCCGGGGTCACAGGTACAGGAAATCTCACAGAATAAACACTGGGGTCACGGATGCAGGAATGCTGTAGAATGGACAGCACTGACTGCAGGGTGCAGAGGGCTTAAATGGCCCCTTTGGCGCCAATGCCGGTGCGCGCAAACGCACACGGACACGTGCACACCATTAGTGCGCCCGCGCATCGGCCTTCCAATGGCCCCGGATAGTTCCTTGCAGTCCCTCTCTGACCCTGGCATCCCTCTCTGTCCTCGTCATACTGCGTCCCTCTCTGTCCCCGGCATCCCTCTCTGTCCCTGTTATACAGAGTCCCTCTCTGCTGTTCTGCCACAACATCCCCTTAAAGGCAACTATCATAGGGGGCTTAGGCCAGTAATAACTTGTTTACATTTTCAGTTTGGTTAGGTAAAATCCCCATAGATGAGCCCTATTTTTACCACCCCGCAACTGCACCCCCTTACACATGTACAACAGGAATTATACACCCCGTCACACTTAAAAGAAATATAGCAACCTTATACAGTGACCAAGGGGCTAAAGCAGGAAGTGAGGAGGCAATTTATCACCTTTCACCACCGGCTTTAACTCCTTGGATCCCATACTAGCATTCATTGCACACAGTTGCAGGGTGTTTGCAGAGCGGCTACACCTGGTAAGTGTGACAGGGTGTATAATTCCTACTGCGGTTGCAACATGTGTACACCCCTGGCCAGTGGGCGGATTTGGTGGGATGGCCAGTGGGCAGATGTGGTGGGATGGCCAGTGGGCGGGCACTGGGGAATGTTGATGGTCAGATGGGGGGCCCAGGTCTAAAGCTGGGTAAGGGGCACCAAAATTTCTGATGGCTGCCCTGATAACGACCCCAAACACACCTCCAAGACGACCACTACCTTGCTAAGAAAAGCTGAGGGTAATGATGATGGACTGGCCAAGCATGTCTCCAGACCTAACCCTATTGAGCATCTGTGGGGCATCCTCAAACGGAAGGTGGAGGAGCGCAAGGTCTCTAACATCCACCAGCTCCATGATGTCATCATGGAGGAGTGGAAGAGTGGCAACCTGTGAAGCTCTGGTGAACACCATGCCCAAGAGGGTTAAGGCAGTGCTGGAAAATAATGGTGGCCACACAAAATATTGACACTTTGGGCCCAATTTAGACATTTTCACTTAGTGGTGTCGCTTTTGTTGCCAGTGGTTTAGACAATAATGGATGTGTGTTGAGTTATTTTGAGGGGACAGCAAATTTACACCATTATACAAGCTGTACACTCACTACTTTACATTGTAGCAAAGTGTAATTTCTTCAGTGTTGTCACATGAAAAGATATAATAAAATATTAACAAAAATGTGAAGGGTGTACTCACTTTTGTGAGTTACTGTATATTTTGGTCCATCCGATGCCACCAGGTTATACCTCAGTCTGTTCAGGAGCTCAGTGATGCCCTTGTATCAATCTGGGCGAAAATACCCCAGCACACCATCCGTTGTCTCATTAGGAGCATGCCCCAACGTTGTCAGGCATGCATTCAAGCACATGAGGACCAAACCCCTGAGTAACATTTTGAGTTGCTGCAATGAACTTTCGGTAAAATGTACAAGCCTGCTGCATCATTTTTTCACTTTGATTTTCAGGGTGTCTTTGAATTCAGCCCTCTATAGGTTGATCATTTTCATTTCCATCAAACAATGTGGCATACTTTCTTTCCTAACACATTAACCAGTTGAGATCAGTATACTGTAGATATCCAGCATGACATTTTTTCCCCACTGAGATCTGATGTGCTCTCAAAGTGTTCCTTTGATTTTTTTGGAGTAGTGTACAAGAGAGGCTATGGACCTGAGGAGAGCTCTTGGAAGCCTGAAGAGAACGTACATGCCAAGGAGCTGGTCAGAGACTTCTGGAGAAGACACCCAACAAAGAGAGCCCGTTTGGGCATCCGGAGGCTGCCCTTTGGGGGGGGGGGGGGGGAGAAGAAGACTGTGCTGAGGATTTGTTTTCACTTTGTTGTTGTTTCCTCACACTCCCGGAGGCGGTGCCGGGCAGCTCTATTAAAACAGCGTGCTTCCTGTAG
>BLSH010092148.1:239853-251543 GCA_018402905.1 Glandirana rugosa
GTCCGAAGCCAGAGAGTCCACACGTTCCGTCGATGAACCCGGAGTCACGTGTGCAAATGATTCAAAATGTTTTAACTACAAAGCCGTAGGAGCCTACGACGAAAACCGGCGTTCCACAACGTTCGCCGTCATATCCGCGCCAATCGCGGAGGACTCTCCCGCAATAAAGACAACCCATGTCAACAATACTAAACGGATGGGGAGAACTAACCGTGTCGAAACCCTGCAGGGGTACACAGTATTCTTCCGACGCAGACAGTCACTTGCCTTCTCTTTTTACTTAAAAAACATATTTGAATGGCATTTTGCAACACCTTGCGGCCAAAAGCAGCATCCGAGGATGCCGAAACATCAATTTTGTAAAACTTAGTAAACGTGTGCACTGAGGCCCAAGTAGCTGCCTTGCACACCTGAGAGACCGAAGCCTGGTGTCTAAAAAGGCCCAGGAAGTACTAACTGGCCTGGTGGAATGAGCCGTGACTGGGAACGGGGGAACCTTACCCCGAATCTCATATGCATGAGTCACGGTCTTCCGTATCCAACGAGATACGGTAGCTGACGAGGCCGCCATACCTTTGCGCGACCCTTCCGTCAGCAAAAATAAAGAAACAGACTTCCGAAAGGAAGCTGTAGAACTTAAATACACCCGCAAGGCCCTCACCACATCCAAAGAATGCAGCTCAACTTCTTTGGGATGTGACGGGTGCGGAAAGGAAGAAACCACCTTCGGAAGAGACGAAGGGGAAGGCCGCAGAACTGCCTTGTCCTTATGGAGGACCAAGTAAGGTGACCTGCAGGATAATGCAGCTAACTCCGACACCCGCCTGGCGGATGTGATAGCCACCAGAAAGGCCACCTTCCGCGACAACAACTGTAAGGGAATGTCCCTAATTCTTTCATATGGTGGCTTCTGCAACACAGAAAGCACCAGATTCAAATCCCACGGTGCCAAAGGCGGCCGTATCCGAGGAGCCACATGACGTACCCCCTGTACAAATGTATCAATGAATGAGACGCCAAGGGCCGTTGAAAAAGAACCGCCAGGGCCGAACTCTACCCTTTAAGCGTATTTAATGCCAGATTCTTGTCCAGTCCTTGCTGTAAAAATTACAGTACTCTGGATACTCTATAAGAGCGGGGGTTCCAACCCCCTGCCTCGCACCAGGTAATATAGGCCTCCCAGGTCCTATGATAAATCTTACGTGAGGAAGTCTTGCGTGCTTTTATCATAGTAGGGATTACGGAGTCAGAGACACCCCTCTCCCTCAATACCTGGTTAGAGGAGGAAAAAAGTACAGCAACCGATACGGACCCCGAGGCCTGTGAAGCACTGCCCCCGAAGGATCAGAGCCACGTCCGCGGCTGTTGCTGTGCTTCTTGTTCCGCCCTAATGGTTTACCTACGCCACCTCCGTGGCATTGACCAACTGAACCAGAACCAGGCGGCGCAGCCTCTCTGTCCAACGGGACAGGTAAAGCCTGCTCGCTCTCAGTTCCGGTACCTACATCGACCAATTGAGGGGAGGACCACTTCCCCCCCCCCTTTGGGGCCGGAACCTGAATCCCCCAAACCAAGGGTTCCCGGGACTGACACTCCGACTTGATCGGCCTGTCCAGGGATAGAGGAGATTTGTCCTACCGCGACAACATTGCCTCTCGCAGGAGCCGAGTGTTCTGGGCGTAAGGTATCGCTTCGCAAGTAGACACCCTGAGCCCAAGAGAGCAGGCTGGAAACCACATGGTTCTCAACAATGGACACTGCCATTGCACACGTGCGGTCGGCCACGAACGAGCGGTGCTCCAAAATCCAATGGCGACGACCCACCTAACACATTGCTCCGGACGGTCGGTGCAGATTCGAACGGTTAGTGCAAAGGTGCCTGCGGGGGATTGAGGGGGGAGGGGGAGGGGGGTGGTTGATGATTGGAATAAACTACCAACAGAGGTTGTGAGACAGTCAACAGTAAATGGCTTCAAACATGCTTGGGATAAACATAAATCCATAGTCAGACAACAAGGTTAATGTAAAAAAAAAAAAAAAAAATAATAAAAAAAAATAAAAAGGGGCAGACTCGATGGACTACTCTGTCTTTTTCTGCTGTCACTTTTCTATGTTTCTATGAGTGGGGGGAAGGCCCCTAACAGACCCCCACCGACTGACCACCACAGAGCTGCCCGGGCGCCCACTCTCCATGCCTCTAGGGCGGAAGAGGGGTTCACTCACCAATCCGACGGGCGCAGCGGGTAGCCACCCCCTACCTCCCCGCAAGAAAGCATGCTGCTGGCCAGGCCACTGGACAGGCGAACCAGTCACTGGGCTCTAGTGGGTTTTAGCCACTGGCCGCCCGCACGGAACGGGCGCTATGCGGTGGGCCCCCCTAAGGGGGTTCGCATAGTGTTGGCCGGACTGGGGAAAGATTAGGATTCAAAATATCCTCTATACCACCAGCCAGCTTCTTGATAGCAGTCTTCCTTAGATGAATCTTCAGGAGACCGCTGCTCCCATAGAGAACCAGGTCTACTCCTTGCACTAGGCAAATAAAAACTGATGTGCTGTACAGAGCAGAGGGATTATATGCTAAGGTGAGGACGGCCCCCTGGGAGGGGCCAACCTACACTTGTTTGTTTTGCCTAGGCTACTCCTAGTAGGATGAGCATAACCCCATGTGTCATAAGAAGGCTGCATCTGTCAGTGAACGGAAGAGAAAAGTAGTTTTACATCGGGAAGGTACACATTTATCAATGTGTACAATGTGTTGTTGATCTCGCAGATTAGGATGATATATCTTCCTAGGTCATCGAGGACTACGTCCACTTGTTTAAAGAAAACTGTCTTTTATGGCAATGGCCACACTGTTTCTTTTTAGGAGCATTGGAGAAGTATATATGTGGAAAGTGGCGATGGTGAAAAGGTGGCGTTTGAGAGAGAAGTGTGTCTCCTGAAGGCAAAGAACATCGCAGTGTAGTTGAGAAGTTTCCCTCCATGTCATGTGTCTCTTAGCTGGGCTATTGAGTTCCTTTACATTAAATGATGAAATTTTAAAAAGCCATAGAAGGGGAGTCAGATATGGGTGTGATAGTCAGTAAGTCAGCATAGACAGCCAATAGTCAACAACCACTAGAGTCCATACCTGAGTTGTAGAAGTGAGTGGGAGTGTCCAAGTATGGCTACCTTTATCTTTTTCCTCCGAGGTCAGCGATGGTAATATAGTATGGTAGACACATCCTGTGCAACAGATTCCTGAAATGGAACAGAACTGAATGGAAAGTTCAGTATGAACCTGTACTATTAGCAAGCACTGTGTAGGTTCAACAATAGAAAATAAAGTAAAAAACTGATGATTCTTAACAGAATCTGAGCAGAGTAATTCCCGCTAAAGAATTGGGGTCAAAAAGCAGATAACACTCATGGTCCATATGCTCACCAGAGCAAGAGATTAGTAGGTATGCATAGCGCACAGAGTCAACCTGCTTCTACGTCTGATCCTGCATGGGAAGCTCTTTGTGATCCTGGAGATCTGTCTTGACAGGGATCTTGTGGGTTTATAATTTGACAATCATGTAAGAGACATAGCCCTTCATGCATAGATGTAATAGCGTAGGTGCTGTCATCCTTTGTTACTAGTAGCTTTGCCGGATATACCCAGCGATAGGAGATGTGGTGGTTATGCAGGGATTTGGTCATAGTAGCAAGTTTTCTCCTTTGTTGCATCGTATAAGCTGAGAGATCTGCAAAGAATGCCAGATTTTGTAAGCTTTGTGGCTCTAGGGAGATGATGTGGCAGGTGTTTAGGTTTTGGTAGTCAGGATATGCGGCCTATGAGAAGATCGTTTAGAGGGGCTTCTGGGAGAACTTCCTTTAAGAGGTTAGTAAAGTAAGCTATTAAATCAGGGGGTTTAATTGATTCTGGGATACCTTGTATTTTGACATTGTTGCATCTGGATCTATCCTCCAGGTCTGCACGTTTTGTCTTGATCCAGTGCATATCATCTTCCCTCTCATTGTGAGAATCTACCAGCTCATTAAATGTGGAGGCAAACCCCCCAATTTTAGTTTCAATGTGTGTCACTCTGCCACTTACTTTGGTTTTAAACTGTTGTGCTAATGACACTATGTCAGAATGTAAAGTGATCCCCAATGAAACTAACATGTTCCTTAGGGTTGTATCAAGAACTGCTTGATTAGTAGTGGGGAATTCAGAGATGGAGTCTTGTAATTCCCTGGTGTCATCTAGTGAAGAATTTAATGCACTCCAGTGCTGTAGATGAGCTTTGCAGGTTTTGTCTCATCTTTGCAGGGCTGGATGTAAGTGATGGGGTCTGTTGTGCCCTCTGCATGTTTCCATATTCCTGGCCATGAGTTGGATTAAGTCTGGAAGCAGGGCCATGCCCCAGAGCATGTCCATGTGGTGAGCCAGGAGAGCTGCCAGCACCATCTTTGCTCTGAAAGTGTCGTGGCTGAGGGAAGAAATACGTAATTTTGCCTGATCTATGATTGTCCTTTCTCTTCCTTGAAGCCATGCTGGATAGTGCCTGAAGCTCCGATAAACCGAGGTGCAGAGGAGCTATTCAGCTATGAGCCATCTTTGACTCCTGTCGGCCACGCCCCCAACTTTTTTTTTAAACGAGAACAAAATCAGTGAACCCAGATTCAGAAAGATTCAACAATAGCAAACCTGTATCACGGATTTCTCAACTTCCTAATTCCCAGGGAGTGAAGAAATCTTGCTTGTAAATGGAGCTTTCAGTCAGGGGGTCTTGTACAATGCCTTTTTTTTAACCTATATAATTACCTGTATTATAAATTAATCTTGTGGAGGAAGGTGTAAAACATACTGTATTACACAGGTATAGTAATTTCATGTTGCTTTATCTAACATACACCAAAATCATTAAAGTTTAATAATATATACAGTACAGGTACACTAAATTAAGTACAAGGAAATAAAGCACTGATTCTTATTTTCTGCCTTTTAAGACAATCGGTTGGAAGTGAAATACAAAACTGTATCATTGTTATCTAGATGTAAAGCATTACACTCATAGAAGACACAAAGGCAACACAAAACAGTGCTGCACAAGAGCCAATACATAGCTATAAATGAGATCCATACATCAATGTAATAAGATAAGCCATGAAAGCTATTTTGCCATGGGAATCTTAAATTAAAGCAAACTAGAGCTTCCCAGAGTAAAGATTGGAAAACAAGATGTAGGATTTGCTATCTAAAGGGAATATTTCATTAACAACAAAGTATTGTTTACTTGGTTAAACGCGCAAGAAAACCTAGGTGCATTGATGGAATGTTTAGCCTTCCATTTGTTCTAATTTGGACATTTGCTCTCGCTTCTAAATGTTCAGTCAAATTGCTGTAGAAGCCAGTTGGGTGCTGTTTCTTCCAACAGGAACTGGATCAGAAACTTACCAGTTTATTTTAAAGATTTAAAGATAACAGATTTAAAGATTTTAAAGATTTAAAAAATAATAAAGCAGGGTTAAAAATGTAAGGTGGTGTGTAATGCAGATGGGTACATGGGCATTTAGAAATATTGCTTTTATGTTATGTCTAATATTTCTGGCTACACAGTATTTGGAACAATTTGCAATATAGGTACACATACAGCCCAATACACCTAAATAGTGCCACACAACGCACTTGCAATCTAGTGCACTGAAATGCACAGTTATGAACCATCGGTGCATTGTAGAATTCTGCTTAAAAAAAAGTGTGCATTCAATATTTCTAGAATTTAATATACACTGCTAGCCCATAAAAAAACAAATGAGTGTCCTTAATGCAAGTCAATTGAACCCAAAACAATACAAACTGACTCGAGGCCTAAAGGCTCAAATATTGGATTCCCAATCCTGAATTGTGGACTCAACAATCACCTTAAAAAAAAAAAAATCAAAATGACCAAAATCCACAGACCACAAGCCACCTGTCAAAAATATTCACAAGTTTAATTGTATCGTGCATGTAAATAGAAACATGTTAAAAGCCATGGTTTGTTTTAAAATATCTCGCATCACAAGTACAGTATATCCCAGTATATCCCATCCCCATCGGGGTGGGGTTCCCTTCCAACTAGTAGCACAAAAAGTTGTAGGATACCATGTTCTTGTGACATTAACCCATAACAACCATTATGGACCCCCAAGCATGTAAAATAAATGTGAGGACAATTTCTAGTGAAAATGCCCAAAAGGGGTAAATACAGGGGTCACGATCTTCTTCCTAGAACTCAGAATATGCCACCAATGCACACTGGGACATATCAGATATACCAGCTGCATGGTACCTGCCCAAAAAAAATGTCCCTAAACAGTATTACAGTGGGGCCTAGCAACAAAACTTGAGTGCAGCAGTCATACGTAATTAACCTGCCAAGACTACGCAGTGATGATGCCAAAATAATAGGTCACACAGTGGTATGACTAGGTATCAATAACCAACCCTCTACAGAGGGGCAGGACAGCAGTCAGGCTCTGACACCTGGTTCACCTGCAAAAAAAAAAAAAAATCTCCTACTGTGTCTAAGGCTGGCTTCACACTACTGTGAATTGGTTGTGGATTTCCCCTCATCCAATTCACATGACAGGAGACTGTGACCGGCTCTCTATGGAGCCTGTTCACACATCTATGAAGAGGCTCCTGCGTGTCCTCTGGTCTGTTTCAGGTTTGAATTCAGTCAGAAATTCAGGCTTAAATAGGACCCGAAATGGTGAATGGGGACACACTGGACCCCTGCTGTGAGCCGCTCCGTGCTGTGGTGTGAACCCAACCTTAAAGGCCAAACAGGGGGACACATATGTCTGCATCCCTTTTAGAAAATGCTAAAAACAGGTAGATAAAGATTCCAACTACTCGGGGGCCATTCTGATGGACCAATGTCTGTGCTGTAAACTATATAGCTTCACAAGACAAAACAATGGCACATGCCCTGTCAGACCCACCAAGTCCAATGAGTATATATAGAGTAGATTCAGAGACACCAAGGCAACACAGTGTGAATCAGGTTTTAACCCCCACACTCACTTAAAGCTGAAATCCCAGGTAAGCAAAAGTTGCAGCTGAAAATAGAAAATACATAGAAAAGTGCACAAAGTATATGTATTCTTGTTTTAATCTTATTGTGCTTTGTGTATTTCTTCCAGATCTGTACAGTAATCCAGTATGAAACTTTGCTTTGAGTAGAAGCTCCCGGTAATGCAGACTGGTCTTATCTCTGCTCACATTTTTTTTTTTTTTTTTACAGGCAGCTTGTGGGTGGGCTTGCTGAGTTCCTCTCATAGCACTGTTCAGGCTCTGAGCAGCAAAGTGATGATGTCATTGCTACTTTTACAAGGTGATAAACTGGGTTTGTAAAGGCATTTGATGCACACAAAGTAGATTTATAGTAAAACTCATGAAGCCAATTGAAACCTCATATAGAACAGTGCTTAAAGTGTTAACCCCTTAAATGCGCAAACTCACACAAACCATAATGATTCTACACTGAGCAGAATTGTAAAACGCAACACTTTTGTGTTTGCCCCTACTTATCATAAGCTGAACTTAAAGATCTATGACTTTTTCTATGCACACAAAAGGCCTATTTTTCTCAAATGTTGTTCACAAAGCTGTCTAAATCTGTCTTGGTGAGCACTTCTCCTTTGCCAAGATAATCCATCCACCTCACAGGTGTGCCATACCAAGATGCTGATTAGACAGCATGATTATTGCACAGGTGTGCCTTAGGATGGCCACAATAAAAGGCCACACTAAAATGTGCAGTTTTACTGTATTGGGGGGGGGGGTCAGAAAACCAGTCAGTATTTGGTGTGACCACCATTTGCCTCACACAGTGCAGCACATCTCCTTTGCATAGAGTTGATCAGGTTGTTGATTGTGGCCTATGGAATGTTGGTCCATTCCTCTTTAATGGCTGTGCGAAGTTGCTGGATATTGGCAGGAACTGGAACATGCTGCCGTATACGCCAATTCAGAGAATCCCAAACATGCTCAATGGGTGACATGTTCGGTGAGTATGCTGGCCATGCAGGAACTGGGATGTTTTCAGCTTCCAGGAATTGTGTATAGATCCTTGCAACATGGGGTCATGCATTATCATGCTGCAACATGAAGTGATGGTCGTGGATGAATGGCACAACAATGGGCCTCAGGATCTTGTCACGGTATCTCTGTGCATTCAAAATGCCATAAATAAAATGCATCTATGTTCGTTGTCCATAGTATATGCCTGCCCATACCATAACCCCACCACCACGGGCTACTCGATCCACAACATTGACATCAGCAAACCGCTCCTCCACACGACTCCATACACGCTGTCTGCAATCTGCCTTGTACAGTGAAAACCGGGATTCATCAATGAAGAGAACACCTCTCCAAAGTGCTAAACACCATTGAATGTGAGCATTTGCCCACTCAAGTCAGTTACGACGATGAACTGTAGTCATGTCAAGACCATGACGAGCATGCAGACGATCTTGGGGGTGAAGATGCTGGATATGGAGGCCCTGGGCTGGTGTGGTTACACGTGGTCTGCGGTTGTGAGGCCAGTTGGATGTACTGCCAAATTCTCTGAAACGTCTTTGGAGACAGCTAATGGTAGAGAAATGAACATTCAATTCAAGGACAACAGCTCTGGTAGACATTCCTGCAGTCAGCATGCCAACTGCATGCTCCCTCAAAACTTGGGCATTGCGCTGTGTGATAAAACTGCATATTTTAGAGTGGCCTTTTATTGTGGTCAGCCTAAGGCACACCTGTGCAGTAATCATGCTGTCTAATCAGCATCTTGATATGCCACACCTGTGAGGTTTATGGATCTCAGCAAAAGGAGAAGTGCTCACTAGTACAGATTTAGACAGATTTGTGAATATTTGCGAGAAATAGGCCTTTTGTGTACATAGAAAAAGTCATAGATCTTTGAGTTCAGCTCATGATAAATAGGGGCAAACACAAAAGTGTTGTATTTATAATTTTGCTCAGTGTATATAAAAAGTGCTCCTAAATAAACATAAACCTGTACCTGGACGTTTATACAAATGTATCCATGTGTCCAGTACTCCAACCACCTGTGATCAAATCTGCCAAAGTGGTCATTCAAAACAAGCAAAAAGTGTCAATTTCACTACTTTTGTGCATTTCTCATTTCCCATTAACAAATTCTTTCACCCTGTGTTCAGTTCTTCTGTGCATGAAATCCAATTCACAGGTGATCCCCTTCACCAGTTAAAGCGGACTTCACCCAAAAGGAGGTTTCGCTATATGCCCTCCTCCATTATATTTTTTTGGGGGGTGCAGGTACCTAGTTTTGATAAGTACCCGCTCCCACTTTGGCTTGGATCATCTAGGCAATCCCAATTAAGTCTTTGCCTGGGACATGTCACAGATCCCAGGAGCCTGCAGGGCCATTCAAAAAGCACAGTGTGGCTCACACATGTGCAATGGGAAGGAGGATGTGAAGCCACAAGCAGTCTCAGCTGGCTTACCACAGTAAACATGCCCGGGGACCCGAAGACAGCCAAAGAACCAGCCCGGGTGAGGTTGGCGTTGGATCCCTGGGCAGGTAAGTGTCCCTTTAATAAAAGTCAGCAGCTTCAGTATTTGTTGCTGCGGACATAATTTTTTCTTTCTATGGTGAAGATCCCCTTTAAACAGATATGCCCTCACGAGACATTAATGTTGGTCTCTCTTAAGATAAGCACAAGAGCTTAAATTAACCCAAGAATGATTGTCATCTGCCTGTTACCGGTCAAAAGCGAGAACTCACATGGTGTAGTATGTTGCAACATGTATTTACTAAATAAAAACAAGAAAATCTACTCACAAGTAGATAAATACTGCAGACTCAAAAACCACATTCCATGCAGACACACAGTGTGCTGTAGCTCATCGGTCCCATACCAAATTTTCCAGGCGGCCTTTATAATTTTATTTGTAAAGTGGATTTGTATCTTGTGTGGCTATTGAGGAATACATTTTAATAAAAGGTTGTGCGCCTGGAGTTCAGCTTTAGCCTCTCCAACACATAACCCTTAACTATCATCCATGGATGCAACCTGTGCACTGCACATGGGCCCCAAAGGAGGGGGTCCCTTGTGCTCTGATCCACATTGCACCCATGGATGCCTGTGTAGAGGAGTCCCCTGCACACCTGACAAATAGTAACGGCACAGCAAGCAGGTGGGAGGCCGGTCCCAGAGAGAAGGTAGGGCCTGTACGCTCCATCATAAAGAAGTGCTCCTTATTTGAGCAGCGGTGAGCCCCCCCACAGGTGGATGGCTGGTGATCCATGCAGAATGCCCGCCCAGCCACCTGGACAAAGTGGGGGGGGTCAGACAGGGGGGCAGCAAGGAGAGGGGAGCCGAGCAGAGGGCACAGGAGGTCTCCGTTGGCTCAGCTCTCTCTGACATGTTGTTATGTCAGAGTAGGGAGCCTCATGGTCAGAAGCAGATATGAGAGCTGGACATCTGCCTGAAACCTTCCGCCATCCCTGTGGTGACCCCGCACCCTTGGCTTATGAACACCTCTTCGACCCCCACATTCACTGTGCCTAACTGGGACTGCACGAGCCCCACCACCCACCGCCTGATGCTGTTGAGGTTCTCCTTTGTCCTGTAACACTGCCCCCCTTCGGTCTCTCTGCCCACCTCCTGTGACCATGCCCCCCTCCTGTCCCATTGTCCACCTCCTGTCCTGCTGCCCACTTTGTCACTGCCATACACCCCTCACTCCTCTCCATGCACACACTACCCACCACCATACACGCTGCACTGTACATTCCCTATTTAACATTACCACATTCTGCACCATGGAAGTCTTCTCATACTATGTAACACCGCTTTAAGCCACGTCCTATATTTAGTGCCATTTAAACCATGCCCACTGTTTCGTGCTCCACATTTTTTACCCTAAATCCCTAGGCTCCACTTTCGATCTTTCACACGGGACCACGGATTTCATGATGTACCATTGACTTTCCGGCACCATGTTCTGGCATGAAACGGCCCTTAAAATGGAAGAGTGGTGGGAGGAGCAGCATTGAATACATCAAGATCATGCCTTGAAGTGTATTTTCTAAAAATTAGTCATTTTGGGAATGTTCATAATACAATAGTATCGTATGTTACAAAACCATAGGTATTAAAAGAAAGCTCCATCGGTTTAAAAAATATGATATAGCTAGAGTTGAGCGAACACCTGGAAGTTCGGGTTCTGCTGGTCCATCCGAACTTCGGGACAAAGTCCGGGTCCGGGTCCGGACGGAACCCGAACGATCGCACGGACAACGAACCCCATTGAAATCAATGGGGACCCGAACTTTTAGGCACAAAAATGGCTGTAGGAAAGTCCTGGAAAGCCCCAGAGGGCTGCAAAAGGAAGTAAAATGGGGGTAAGGGTAGGGCAAGTGCCCTACAAAAAAATGGGGACAGGGAAATAACTGTAAATATTTTTAAAAAAATAAAAACATAAAAAAAGCAAAAATGGAGGTGAATGTGGATCATCTTCAAACTGTGTCTGAAAAGTATTAATTAACGGTAGAAGCCATATAACTGTTCTAAAATCATCTTCAAACTAGGGCAAGTGCCCTACAAATAAATGGGGATAGGGAAAATAAATTAAAATCAAGTAAAATAACAGGAAGGGGGGTGGATGTGGAGTAGGAGCCTAGAGGTTG
>BLSH010092148.1:293851-307666 GCA_018402905.1 Glandirana rugosa
AAAAGTGTCTTAACAGCTATAGCTCTTGGGAGGGGGAAGGGGGGGTGCTACCTCCAAAGATACTGCTGTAGAGGATTGTGCCCCTGCAAGTATTTACAGACTGGGGTTGATACCATAGGAGGTAATAAAAGTGGACTTCCCCCTACAGAAACAAGGTAAAGGGAAAAAAAATGCTGGGCATGCTCTAGGCAAATTTGGGTCATCCATGGACTAAACATAAAATGTCTAAAATATACAATCACCTCCATTACAAGAACTAAGAATAATGTCCATCTTTGCTACCTTTTTCCTGCACAGGACTGTGCTTATTACAAACACAGTTAAAAAAAACACTAAACAAAAGTCACAAAAGCCATTGTAAAGCTATAAAATTATGATTAGCCGAGAAGCCAAGCATGCAGAAAATTAATTACATTCAATGTTCTGTATTTTGTTTGACCACCTGGCCTCATTTATATAACTTTTCTACTTCCTAACAAGGGTGTCTTCAGGTCATTAATTAACAGGTGCATAGCAGTTAACTTGTCTTGAGAAATAGCTGAGCTGATAATAAAACAAAAAACATTTTATATCACACAACCCATCAAGATGTTCACTTTAACAGAACGCTAAAATTTTATTTTTGTATGACTCTTCAAGAACTATCAACATTAATAAAAACACAATTGAAAATAAGTTATTTTATTACTTGCAAAATTATTGTGCCCATACCATACACATTTTGTGCAATTCTTTTAACAAATCCATGTACTGAACTGATGTCCATGCTGGCCCTAGTCTTTGAGTGCTATTATAATACTTTGTGTCAGGTCTACAATGTTTTTTTCCTAGATGCAGTATCTGAATTTTTATGACTTGATAAAACGGAAAGTGTTTAAGTGAAGGGAAATATGATTAGTTGATTGTAACGTGGGAGAACATCTGAAAGTTATTTCTGAACATGCATTTAAAAGGAACTCCTCCTCACCCATTTATTTTCACCATCCTTACCCTCCTACACTCTTCAATTGTCATAAAACTGAATAGAAGCACTGGTTGAAAAAAATACATCCAAACTGCTTTCTTTATGTAGAAAATGTTCTAGCATCTGCCATTATAGGTGCAATTTTATTCCACCTGCAACACAATGATGTACAGTATAATGTACTTGTTTATATTACTTCTGACTTTCTGCTTTTTATAGATACACAACCTTTGCTTCTGGTGGCTGAGAATTGTGGTTCCAAAGCTGTGTGAGACTCACTACATTGTAACAGCTGCAGGTGGTTAGAGCATGCTTCTGGGATTTTGTAGGCATGAAGGCAAAAAGAAATTATAGACACTGTTTCTTTTGCTATTCTCTTGCTACTAATGATTTAGAGCTTGTCCACACCAGTTTACATGCTAAAGTAGGTGGTGGCTGGTGTTGTGTAGCGGCTGTGAGGAGCAGTTAAAACACAAGGCATGGTTTACTTTTTCCCCATTCCCCCTAGAGGCCAACAGAGACTCCTAGGTGTCAAGCAAGCTGGCATTTAACCTATAGAGGTAAAGGCAAAGTTCCTAACTGTTAGCAGTATTGTAAACAGATGGGCACCAGTTGCTTTAGAGTCACCAAAATAAGCTCAGGAACACAGGGTTCACAGACAACATGGCAGACTTAAGGGAAAATCTTAACTCATGGCCTTTACTGGTAAAAGAACCTTTAAGCCAGATTGGCATCCTGTGATTCTCAAGCACTCAACTGTACAGCAGATGAAGTACAGACTCCTTGGATGGGGCACCAGATGTCCTGTGAGGTCCAGGCCAAAATTTTAGTTTCTCGTGCACCTTGCAGCCAAAGCTTCTCCCTGGTGCTCCTTGCCGAGTTTCTAATCACGTCTTCTGGTAAACCTCCTCCAGCAAGACAGGGTGAGCCTATTCCCAAGACCCAGGCCTTGTCTCACAAACATGTGGGTGCCCTTCCTAGGCAGCAGGCCTAGGAGGACAACACTTCCTGTAATTAAACTGTGCAAAGGGAGCTTACAAAAAAAGGCCTATTGGTGGTCCAATTGGCCTGACTATGTTTGTATGCACTTGAAGTTTATTTCACTGAATACAGCATGCTTTGTGGATTAAGTTGCTACTTCCACAGTTCAAAGTGATAACATTTAAGTTGATTGTAGTGAGGTGATGTCAATTGGTGATGATGGATCTCAAGAATTTAACCTCCCAAGATCCACCAACAAGAAAATCCTACTGAGGACCCAAAATGGGAACCCCCAAGGCATAGAGGACACCTCAACCCTTTGTAGAGACAAGTTTTTTTCCTACCACTTGCTCAGAAGGTTGCATGCTTTTCACCCAGGAGCCTCAACATTTGTATATTATACATCTTTTCCCTTCCCATTTTGGAACCACATTTCTAGTTACATACCTTATTTTAAAATAGATGTATAGTTTTTTATTTTTTCAAGATTCATACTTACATAGGTGAATCAGTCTGATGCTGCAACTGTCACCCAATGCTTCCAACACTGAGAACCGAGCGGTTGAACTCTGCCAATTGCTTGTTCTCACAGCTCCATAATCAGAGAGTTGGTCACTGTCAGTCAGCAACTCTCTGCTCCCCCATGCACTCACTGGAGCACTGGGCTGTGGAGTGGGCGAAGCGGTCAGTTCAGGCTCTCAGCGGCTTACTGAGAGGCTGAGCTGGGTGCTGGTCCAAGCATGTGGGCGGCTCCCAATTCCATTGTCACAAACTTGCCCGAGCCTGGACTGGCTCTGTGACGTCAGCTGACAGCAGGTTTCAGCCTGCCGTTTGCTGAAAATGGGACACAGGAGAGAAGAACGAACTGCACTCCTGTGATCCATGGCCAAACAAGTACAGCTACTCAAGTTCCTACACCCAGAACTCGCTCATCCATGTCTTTATGGACCTTGCTTTGTGCACTGGTCCAAATCATTTGGTGTAGGGGGAATTATGGTGTAGGGTTGTTTTTCAGGGGTTGGGCTTGGCCCCTTCGTTCCAGTGAAGGAAACTCTTAAGGCATTAGCATACCAAGACATTTTGGACACTTTCATACTCCCAACTTTGTGGGAACAGTTTGGGGATGGTCCCTTCCTCTTCCAACATGACTGCGCACCAGTGCACAAAGCAAGGTTCATAAAAACATGGATGAGCGAGTTTGGGGTGGAGGAATTTAGTAAAGGAATTAAGAATGCTCTGGATAACAGGACTGGCCAGAAATACTGTCTGTAGAGTAAGAATGATGTAGCTCAGGTAAACCGATGTCTTGCAACACTGGGGCAGCACTTCAAGAGGGAAGCAATCTCTGGCAAAGAAAAAACAAACAAAAAGGTGCCTCTAAGTTCATTAAAATAAGACTTTAAAGCGGAGTTCCAACACATTTTTCACTCCTCACCATGAAGCACTAATGTGCATCCTTAAAATGAATTAGCAATGTATTATTTTTTTTTTTTCTGTTCCTGATTTATGCCTATATCTAATTTCACTCCCTCCTTCAGGGGCCGTTGCGCCATACGTCATTTCCGACTTTGCATTGGTCCTGGGAGATCTTGGCCAGCTTGGCGTGGCAATTTCCGACTTAACATTGGCTCCTGGGAGATCTTGGCCAGCTTGGCGTGGCACTGCTCCTGTGCCATGTCAAGCTGGCCAAATTGCACCACACTGCACATGCGCAAGATCGGCAGGGGCATGCTGGGTAGCCAGCATTCACAAAGTCCAGGAAGGAGGACACTGTGGCTTCAGATGCCCACACTGGAGATGGCTATGGTGTGCAGGAACTTCACAAAGGAAGAAAACGATGCTGCACAAATAGAAAACTGGCCATAGTTTCCAGCACACCTTTGTTACATTGCACAAGGCATGAGTATTCTGGGGTATTTTTTATCTTAGACGTCATATTTGGGCCTGAACTCCGCTTTAATTGCCCAAAGGAGTTTAAAATACATTTACTAGAAGTTGGATAAAATAAGGCTCATCATGTTAAGTAATCTGAAGTTGGAAGTCCAGCTTTAGGTAGTCCCAATAAGGTGGTCCAGTGTGCAGCAAGAAATTAGCAGAGTGGAGGAACTTGACTGGCCTGCACCTCAACCTGATAGAACACCTTTGGGATGAATTAGAGCAGAGACTGCAAGCCAGGCCTTCTCGTTCACATCAGTGTCTGACCTCACAAATGCGCTTCTGGAAGAATGGTCAAACATTCCCACAGACACACTCCTAAACCTTGTGGACAGCCTTCCCAGAAAAGTTGAATCTGTTATAGCTGCAAATGGTGGGCCAACTCAATATTAAATCCTACGGACTAAAACTAGGATGTCATTAAACCTCATGTGCATGTAAAGGCAGGTGTCTCAATACTTTTGGTAAAATAGTGTATTTCTGCAAGTCAAAGGCATTGCTAGACTTCAGGCAAAAAATGGAGGTAAAGCTGGAATTCAGCTGCTTATATTTGCCTTTTATCTACTTCCACTGTTGCTTAAGTCTACCACTTGAAGTAAAGAGAAATACCTAATGCTTTCTGCTACTGGAAGCACATGACTCATTCCCCTTCTCATGTAATAGTGATAGCGCATGGTGATTGACCACTCAGACACCTAATGATGTTGTAACCTGGACTGTAGCTGATAGCTGTAGAACTTCTTCCTTTGTTGTTGCTGTATTATCCTTCTGCAGTGTGGACAGGGCTAAATTGATTAATTAATGCAGAAGTGCAGCAGCCATCTTTAAGTAGACCACTTTGCAATGCTGATCATTGGAGTGTCTCCACTGAATGATCCAGGAGGACGTTGACTGACTGATGCAGCAAAGCAAGGAGAGGTGTGTCTGCAGGCTGCTGAAAGGAAAAGGGAGGATGGCCTTAAAGCTAGCATAGGTGTTAGAAAAGACTGGGCCGCTGCTGCTGGCTGAAAAGAACCCTACCATAGCCAACTACAATCGGGAGAGACTGCTTTTCGCACAAGTCCTTGCTTCAGAGACAGGACCTTTCTCCCTAGGAAGGTGTGAAGTGTGATTTGGATGTGCTGCTAGAATACTGCAGGTTTCTTGAAAAGTAACATTGTCTTATTGATTGTATAAGTGCACTTGCTAATCATCTCTCATTTTAGGCTATGCTTCAGGTGTGCAGAGAAATCCCAAAACAATTCAGTGGCTTCTCTGGGGTGCATGGTCACACTAGGACAGGGAAAGAGTACTAATCCTGTGCAAACTATTGTGTAAGCTCCAACTTGTTTTTTTTTTTTTTTTTTTCATACAAAGGCAAATAAAAGGTACACTTTAAACAAGTGGAGTGATGGATAGCATGGACATGATTTATAAGAATTTTGCTGCTTTATAGCCAGTTTTCAAAGCCTGTGTAGAGCACTGTGACTCCCTTTCTTAAACACAAGTGCTATCAGAAAGTATAGATGCTGGAATGCATACCTACCCTAGTATCCCATTTCACAATGTTTTATAATAACCCAAGACTGGCCCTACCATGGGTCCCTGTGGGTCCATTGGGCCCAGGCAGTACTTTGAGAGGGGCAGCAAATTGAACCATGACCGCCTCTCCTACTCTTCTATTTACCCAGAAAATTTATGACCAAGAATTTTTTTCCAGCAGTTTTGTGTGTTAGGATGACAACTGCCCCCCCGGGCTGCTCCACCTGCCCATGTACTACCCTAGCCCATCCCTATACTGCCCTAGCCTATCTATATACTGCCCTAGCCTATCTATATACTGCCCTAGCCTGTCTATATTCTACCCTAACCTGTCTATATACTACCCTAGCCCGCCCCTTGGAATTGAACATAATGGTATGCCATATAATTTTGCATATAGACAAGGTGCTGTTGCATGTAAATCGGACTTCCTAATAAACTCAAGTTTAATTATCAGGATATAAAAATAATGGATGTGGGGGCCTTTTAGTGAGCGTGATTTTATTTTTTTTTGGGGGGCAGCATTTCATCCTTGGACCCAGGCATCACAATGTCTTGAGCCAACCCTGGTGTTACCACAGGCCTGATGAGGGAACCAGACTAGAGTGTGTTTAGTGTCCTTATCCAGGTGGGACTATCTAATGTTCCAACTCTGGACCACTAATATACAGCGCTACAGAAATGTCAGTGCAGAAATCATTTTCTATATGACAGTATTGTTTAGTTACAGATATTTAGACAGAGTTTACAGCTAATTACTGTAAATTACTCCTGCATTCATTAATTAAAATACTTGTGAACTGAAGAACTGAGACTTTTAATTAAAAGTTTAATATTATTGCTCGATGCAGCTGAGTGAACAAAAGCAGCACTGAACTATAGTTGTTGGTGTGAAGAGACAAATTTATTTTGGGAAAAGAGGATTAGGACTGAAGCCTTCATTTACAGAGCAAAACCTCTTCAGTCCATTGGGAGAACTGGTTCTGGAAACAGAGTTATCTAGGCTGTCTAACACAGGATTAGATAAACCATAGGAGAACACCACGTCAGATTTTCTCTTAAGTAGTCAGGGATAAACAGTCATTAACCATCAACCCTTTAAGTGTGAGGTGGTAGCTCATGAGGTTGGATGACTGGGGAGGCACAAGGATGTGTATTGTAGAAAGACCAAGGCTGTGCTCTAGGGAGGATAATAAATATGATACAGTAATAACGTTTTTTGGCCCGAGTGAGGAAAGAGGGTAAACATTTAAAAATGATTGTGAAATCATTCTTCCTCCTATCTTGGCTCTTATGGTTAAACTAAAACTCTAGACCCCCCCAACAAAATAGTTTACAAACCAACAAAATGTAAATACTTACATTTCAGTATTTCAATGCAGCAACATCTGTTTAATGCCATGCATAGGGCTGGATTTCTGCGTAGCCAACATAGGTCATGGACTTGGGGTAGCAGGGCTGCCACAACACACTGCTGTTGCTAATACACACACGTATTACAAACTTTGTTTATATTGCCACTTTCAGTACAATTCAGCACATATCTTCTTGTAGCTGACCTTGCAATTTTCATTGCTTCATTTCTGGGTCTGTGTACACATAGAACTCTTTTGTTAACAAAATGGAAAACCGTTTATACAACACCTAGAATAAAGAAGATTCTGGGAAGGCAAGCTGTCTTTCCACCACCTTGCCTGGTGTGACTGGCTACTAGGACAACTGATCTTGTTAGTGGGATATAAAGTATAGCCAGTTGACTAGGGGTGGTAGTAAAGGCAGCACATTTGGCCCTGAGCGCAGGAACTATAAATCTTCCCAGAGAGGATACCACTATAAAAAGCTCAGTGTAAAAAGATTTTATTTTTTGTATGTAGCGATTGATAGGGGTTTAACCCTTCCACACTATCCAAAGTTGAAAAAAAAAGTTTTCACTGGAGATTCTCCAGCAAAACCAAAGACTGAGATAGTTTTGGAGGAACTTATCCTTCAACCCCGATAAATTTCAGAAAATATGCAACTAATTGTTTTTGTTATCCTTATTCATTCATTTATAAACAAAACAACATTCAGCGCCTCCCCAAATTCATCGATTTAAATTCAAATTCGTGTCCATATAAAGTTCAAACCATATAATGAATAAATAAAGTGCCTTCCGTGAAGAAAGTGACGATAGTGCTCATGAAACTGCTTGGTGCATAAAGGTGCAACAAAGGTGCCAGGTGCTCACTCCCCTCTCGTGTCCCCACTCACCCTAAGGCGTGGACCTGCTACTTTGCAGTCAACAGGTCAAACAAGCGAAGGTTTATTGTGGATGACTTTACAGCTGGGCACTGGAGAGGTATGGCAGTACAGCAACTCTTCAGAAATCAAGCCTTAATGTGCTCAAAAGAAATAAAAAATACCATAGTGTAGACTGTCTAATAATAACACATTTATTGTGCAGACAATTGCCTACTTACAACAGAACTATGGTCAAGCGCATTCAATTGGAACACAGCGTGGTGACTGCTGGAACTCGCATCTGTTCGTCTCCTCCTGGTGGCGGATGTGACGTGGATGGTTGCGACAGGCCGGAAATGACGTCAACACGTTTCGCTCCCAAGATTAGAGCGTCATCACGGTATTCATTCATTGGTTGAACTAGATGGAATTGTGTCTTTTTTCACCCTAACTATGTAACAGTGTTACTAAACCCACAACAGTAGAATCAGTCTGTATATGCAGTAAAGCATGCTTGTTATACTCAATGTGGAACCTAAGGCGTTAATCCTCTGAATTGTGTAAAAAGGCTTTTTGATCCGGACTTCTCTGATCCTCCCCTCCTTCCACTGTCCCCTGATAATTTCCTGATAACACAGTCTATGGAGTCAGGCTGCACATGCTCAGTTTGGTGTGTTTTGCTAGAGAGAGTGCATGTGATCAGCACAGGGCCAATCAGCACTGTCCATACAGAGGGTAAGGAGTCTTGCAGTCCCATAGGACAGTCAGAAAACTCCTCCTACAAGCTTTACCAGTGCTTGGCTGGACACTGTTTGAAGTTACAAGACTGATCTAACTGCTGACGAGAAAAGGTATTTAGTAGTTTATATTTACTAAAATAATTGCATTTCCATTTTCTGTGTACTGTGAGAGACCAGATATAGTTAATGCAGGCCCCTGGGTTTAGTAACACTTTAACTCTCAAGTAAATTGAATGTTTGGAACTGCAGTATGACTTGGTAGGCCATTAACTGAAGGAAACTTTCAGGCTGGATTTACAATATTATGTTGCGGGAATGTGGGGTCTTCATTTTTTTCATAGTACCCCAATACACCTATCAAATCACACCTGTGCTACTGCGTACTGCAAAGCACTGCAACACACTACCTTATGTTATGGTTCTTGAGCTGCTAAAAATCATGTAGGCAGTTATTTTGCGCATTCAGCCACCCATTTAAAGTGATTCTAAAAGGTTTTTTGTTTTTTTTAACAAACATGTTATACGTACCAGCCCCTGTGCAACAGGTTTGCACAGAGCAGCCCTGATCCTCCTCTTCTTGGGCTCTCCGCTGGCCCTTTTGGCTCCTTTTCCCTGCAGAGTGCCACTATAGCAAGGCGTTTGCTATAGGGGCACTTGTGCATGCTCGATCCTGAGTCGGCTGTGTGTGTTCATTTAAAATAGAACACGGCTTTGCTCCGCTCCCTCCTCATTGGCTTTTAGTGCCACTGCACTTCAACGTTTGTGCTTTTCAATGTACCACAATACACAAAAAGGTAAAAACATCTGTGCGTTGCTAAAAAAAAAAAAAAATGATGAACTAAAACAATGTACATTGCAGTGAATTGGAAACCCATTTAAAATAATTTGGCTGCTTTACCACAATGCATGTTACAATGTGTGCAGTAACAATGTGAATCTGGCCTCAGACTGCATACTGCAGTGGAATGTGATATAAGGCTTGTTTCACATCAGTGCATTTTGCCTTTGAGTATTTTTTCAGTGTTTTTTGCTGTGCTATCTGTGTTTTTTTACCACTTTTTTACCATGATTTGCATTTTTTTTAAGGGGGGGGGGGTTTGTTGCTAGGCAGATTTAAAAATGCAAATCGTGGCAAAATCGCTGTAAAAATGCATCAAAGGCGCAGCACTTGCATTTTTCTTGCATGCCCATTGAAGTTTATTACATGCAAAATGCTGCATTTTGCGGGAAAAGAAGTCCCCGACCCTTTACAAAAATGCAATGATGTGAACATGTTCAAAAAAAAATCCTTGCATTTCTGCAAAATGCATCAAAAAATTCATTAGTGTGAATGGAGCCTTAGTGATTACTGCCTGAATTTATTTACAGCAACAGCTCCTATTATATAATAATATCCTATTTTTAATTGTCATTTTAATTAGATTAAAGATCAGACATCAGACCTTATATCCCTGATGTACTGCAGTTTTCATTCTGCCATCCATCCACCTTGGTAATAAAAACACCACTGAGTCAAGTGGCCCAGGCAATTAATAGCACATCAAAATAAACATTTGAGCAGCCTTGAAGCATGTATCACATTCATCCCGCTAAGATTACAGGTACTTTTTTCATGTGCAAGAAAAAACAACAACGCTAGAAAATATGTAACGTGCTACCATGATCTCAAGGGAAACAGCAGAATTTTGATTGAATTCATTCAAGTTCTCTGTTATTATCGAGCCTTTCTGACAGCAGAGGACAAACTGCTATCCAACAGGCAAGCTGCAACATGCCAGTGATTCAGGAAAGAAAGGGGGGGGGGGATCAAGAGGCCCACACGAATATATTTTCTCAGTATCACAACACATTGATTCTTTGAATGGCTTTGCAATTTAATATTTTGCAGCTTCTGCCGATAAATGTGAAATATTAGGCTTTGATGAAGCTTATTTACTTCAAGCAATAGAATATGTGTCAGGCATGAAAAAGAAGAATTATTATCACTGCCTGTTTAGCGTTGTTTTTTTTTTCTATGCTGGCGTCTCAAGCAGTACATTAAATGCAGCAACGTTGTCCAAAAATAATACATTCTGGGGTAAATTTTAGTTTGCTTTCTGTGAAGCACATGGCATTTTCTGCCATCAAAATCCATATAATCATCATTCTCAACTACAGAATGAGGATAAATCTGACCCTGCAAAATGTAGACCAACAAGCATAAGCCGGTTTAAATTGACTTCAGTCTTGCACTGAAGAGAGAGTTTAACCGGAGTAT
Source organism: Glandirana rugosa (assembly GCA_018402905.1). Classification (NCBI taxonomy): domain Eukaryota; kingdom Metazoa; phylum Chordata; class Amphibia; order Anura; family Ranidae; genus Glandirana; species Glandirana rugosa. The sequence goes on from BLSH010092148.1 coordinate 304,470, forward strand.
TATAAAATTGAAAGCAAAGCCTAAGTTTAAGGTATACAGTACCTGCACTAAACATTTGCATTTGTGTCTGGGGTCTGTGAAAAATAGCAATATAATCTGAATATGAATTACCCGCTTGCCGACCGCTGATCGGCAATTGACGGCGACAGTGTGGAGCTCCTGTGCAAATCGCCGTCATATGACGGCGACTGCGAGATCGTACCCAGTGAGCGCGCGCGCCACCGGTGGCGCGCCCGCGCGCTCACTGTGTTCGGGGAGGGCCAGGGGCCAGGGAGCAGGTGCGGCGGATTCGATCTCCGCCGGCCACCCGCGATGCCCCCCCCCCCCCCGAGTGAAAGAACAGAGGTCCGTGTAAGGAAACACGGACCTCCGTTCTGTGAGAGGGGGAAGGGCTGTGATCACAGCTTTCCTCTACATGGAAGCTGTGATCGCTTCCCTTCCCCAGCTAGGGCAGTCCCCCCACAGTTAGAACACGCCCAGGGAACACTGTTAACCCTTAGAGCACCCCCTGCAGGTTAACCCCTTCACTGCCAATGGCATTTACACAGTAATCAGTGCATTTTTATAGCACTGATCGCTGTATAAATGCCAATGGTCCCAAAAAAGTGTCAAAATGTTCCGACATGTCCGCTGAAATATTGCAGTACCGCTAAAAATCGCAGATCGCCGCCATTACTAGTAAAAAATAAAAAAAAATAAAAACCCCAGAAATGAATTCTCATCATCCGTAAACGCGACCACTTTTGCGCAAACCAATCAATAAACGCTGATTGTGATTTTTTTTATCACAAATATGAGGAAGAATATAAATCGGCCAAAACTGATGAAAAAAAATGTTTTTTTATATTTTTTTTTTTGGATTTGTATTTTAGCAAAAAGTAAGAAATTTGGGTTTTTTTGCAAAATTGTCGCTCTTCTTTTGTTTATAGCGGCGATCAGAAATCACACAGCGGTGATCAAATATCACCAAAAGAAAGCTCTATTTGTGGGAAAAAAAGGACGCACATTTCGTTTGGGTACAACGCCGCACGACCGCGCAATTGTCAGTTAAAGCGACGCAGTGCCGAATCGCAAAAAGGGCTCTGGTCCTAAAGGGGGAAATCCTTCCGGGGCTGAAGTGGTTATAGTGTTCATTTACTAAAGGCAAACAGGTTGCTCACTTAGCAAGGGAGGTTGCACTTTGCAAGCAAATTTTTCCCAGAGCTTCGGGTTTCACTTTGCAAAGAATACCCGATAATGTGCAAGGAAAATGAAAAAAAAAATGCATTTTTGCTTGCACATAATTGGATGTCAGCAAAGTGAAACTTGCAATGTAAAGTGAACAGTCTGCTTGCCTTTAGTAAATCAAGCTCTAGGTCTCCAGCCGCATGGTCTGGCCATGTGTTTGTGTATGTTTCTGCTGTGAATAAGCTTTTCCTGGTCACCATTATAGGGATGACCCCAACTAATTCTACTGCATGATCCAAAAACCTCAGATATTCATCAGTTTGGACAACCCACATCAACCTGCATCTACCAGGTATTACAGGTTCATAGGTCACCCACAGCACCAATTATTGGTTAATAAGATACTGTACTTTGTCAATTACCAAACGCTATTGGCTTTGAGGAGGTATAAACAGAGGAATACGAACATGGGTTTAGAAGTAAATGCAATATATGCCGGGAACCCATACAATTTGTTTAGTTACATTTTCTCTCATCATTTAATACTCATTTGCAAAAAAATATATACTTTGCTTTAATACTTGTCAAAATGTATAGGGCATCTTTTCTATTATGTTAAAGGATACCTAAGAAGAGTTTAAGCCAGGGATAGGCAACCTTGGCACTCCAGCGATGGTGAAACTACAAATCCCATCATGCCTCTGCCTCTAGGAGTTATGCCTGTGATTGTCAGGGTCTTGCAATGTCTTATGGGACTTGTAGTTTCACCACAGCTGGAGGGCCGAGGTTGCCTACCCCTGGTTTAAGCCCTTGTTCCTTACACACCACTGGCTAATCTCTGCACTCTTCCTTTATTTTATTATTATTATTATTATTATTATTATTCAGGATTCATATAGCGCCAACAGTTTCCTCAGCGCTTTACAATGTTAGGGGAGACACTACCATTACAATACAGTTCAATACAGGAGGAATCAGAGGGCCCTGCATTTATAAGGAGCTCCAGAAATATATCTACAACCTCGCCCCTCCTACATATTCTGGGGTTACTTTGTATCATTGAAGGAAGCCGGGTAGGCAGATATCACACAAGGTGGGGAATTTAACACAGATTTCCGAGATATCAGGGAGTGAAAGAGTTATTTGTATATTGAAGTATACTGTTTACGCTCCAGGTTCTCGAGAATGTCTAACAACTTTTTACTTTTTCTTTCCCTACTTTTCAGCTACAGAGAAAGTAAGGCCTCCTCTTGTACCAGTAAATTGTGTCTATTGCCATGGCCTGCTGAGCACTCTGGAGGATTTCTTCAATACATTCATCAGCAACATCTTCTCACCCGCTGCTCAATGAGAGAGAGAAGAGCAAGGGAGAGGCAGCAGTAGAAATGAATCACTTCCGATGGCCCCCCAGAGACAGCAGCTTGAGAATAGGTGGTCACCTCTTCTCAGAAGGATCATCACCAGCGCAACACTTTTGCTTACACCTTGTGCAGGTAGTTTGGCACTTGAATTTCTGGACTGTTTTTTTTTTTTTTACTTTTTTTTTTATGTGAACCTTTTGAAAAATGTGCAGTGTTTAATGCATTAAACATAGGTCTCTCCCCGCTACTGTATGCTCTGGCCACAGAACCGCTTGCTATTTCCATTAGAGGTAATCCACATATAAGGGGACTCCGGGTGGGAGCTCTCGAGGAGAAGATCAGTCTGTATGCAGATGACACCCTCCTATACTTGGCAGACTCCGGAGCCTCACTGTCAGAGGCGTTACGAATGTTCGAAGAATTTGGAGCCTTCTCGGGACTCAGAATTAACTGGGAAAAGTCCCAAATCCTCCCACTTGATTCGGCCCCACGAACGCAAGCCCAGACACTTTTGCCCTTGCAACGGGTTAGTACCATCAAATACCTGGGTGTGTACATCACAAATTCCCCGGCAGAATACATAACTAATAATGTAGAACCAATTTTCCCACTAATAAAAAATAAGGTACAAACATGGTCCAGGCTGCCATTAGGGGTGATGGGGCGTAT
>BLSH010092148.1:308656-324397 GCA_018402905.1 Glandirana rugosa
GGAGTTATGTTATGTTTCCCCAACTAAATGTTTTGCGTTTATCTGACAAACGAAACGTTTAGTAAAAGGGAAAAGGGACCACAAACGTTTAACTTAAAAGTGACGTACGTGAACCGATTTACTTCTAAAAGAACGTTTCAGTTGTCAGATAAACGGAAAGGATTTGGTTGGGGTATCTTAGGACCAGTACTTTACCATTTTGATTGGATGTAATGATAATTACAGACAACCAACTCTGGATACAAAAAAAAAAAAAAATAAGTTGTTTAAAATAACAGTCTTAGTTTCGTTTATGTAGGTAACGTGTAGTAAGTCACCAATATGTAAATGTAGTATATGCTTCAGATCATACCTGAGTTTCGTATATGATGTAAATGTATAACCACTGAATGATGTGCAATGGATGTATTTGCTTTGATTCTGACAATAAAATTTGTTGAATAAAAAAAAAAAAAAACATAGGTCTCAACCAACAGACATTAATAGTAATGTAGGTTAGTTTTACCATTTCATGACCAGGATTCTATGGGGTTGGTTTAGGAAAGGCAAATAGACTGTTGACTTTGCAAGAAAATCTTCATTTAGCCAAGTGCATGCAGTGAAAATTCAATTTGCAAACACCAGGGAAAAGGGAAAATGATTTGCAAAGCAAACAGTCTATTTGCGTTTTGTAAATCAACCCCTTTGTATTGTATTGAGGCAATCTTCTAGGAAGATGGCCAGAACAGTCTTAGTGGTTAGCACTCCTACCTTACAGCACTAGGGTCTTCAAATTGAATCCCAACCAGGATACTGCCTGCATGGAGTTTGTATGTTCTCCTTATGCTTGTATTAGGATTTCCTCCAAGTACCTCCCACACTCAAAAGTCAGGCTGGTAGGTTAATTCTCTCCAGTCTAAATAGGCCCTAGTATATGTGTGTACACATGAGGTAGTGGGGTGGAGACCTTCAATTTTAATCTTTGAGGACATGGACTGATTCACCAATCTTGATAAGTTTGCATTAGCCACCAGCAATCCCTACATTTATAATATGATGAAGCAACCCCCGACACTCCAAAGGCAGGGGACATGCCAACATTTCACCACAGTGCTAAGCAAATAGCCAAGATGGAGGACCAAAAAACAACACAGGATGCCAGTCATTTTTACTTTTTTTAAAGATTATTTGCAGAACAGTCAAAAGGTGAGGGTTAGGGGTCCCAGATGCCAAGCAAATTACTTACAGACTCTCCAGATCCATATCTAGCTTCACAGTGCCAGAACTTTTAAGCGGATCTGGCAACACTGTAATAGCATCTTAGCTGTTTCACAGACTTTGCACGGTTTCCCAGGCTCAGTGGGTCCTCCGAGCAAGTTACCAGGCTCTTCAGGGAAGCCAGCCTTCTCCCTGGCTTTCGCCAGCAAGGGTCCTCCTCTAAATCTCATCCATGCACACAAAATCCTCCATGACGAGGCAGGACAGCTCCAGGACCACTTCAGGCCTAGTTCCAACATTCAGCACATGTTGGGCCCCACACAGGCTATGGGGCTTAATAACTGAATCCAGCAGCACCTGCCCAGGTCTCAGCTTGGGGGAAGAGAGATCACAAGGCTTGTCCCAAATATTTATATTCTCCCCCCAGCATGCACCAGTGGCCATGAATCTTCTACTGGGTTGTCTGCAGGCAATATAAATATAACTCAGTCTTGTTTTGAAACCTCTTATTGTCAGAAGTACCAGTGACAGCTAATGGCAACCGTGAGAAATCACAATCTAACTTGAGCTTAGGGAAAGACCAAGTGAAAAACTATACAAACAGTCTGGGCTAATTACCACCCAGTCAAAAAGGAAATTTATCTTATTGCCCACGTTTAGGACAGGGTGGCTACACTGGCAACCATGGTGTTGGGTAATGTTCAAACCAAATGTCTGCAAATGTGTTGTCAATGTTTAATCAGAGACAGTTATTTTTGAGTTATCTGGCACAGGTCTTTAATAAATCTCAAGGCCTTATGCACACAGGTACATTAGGGTAAAACATAAAACTCTAGCTTTTTTTTTTTTCATGCCCAGGAAGCTCAGATGCTGCATACAGTCGCCTTTAGATATGAATGGCTGTGTGCAGCCATATGTCTTTGCGGACACGTTCTATTCATAAGGCCTCATGCACATAGGTGCACATTCGGGGTGTACAGTATAAAATTCTGGCTTTTTTCTGTGCCTGGTGTTACGAACTAGGAGCGCAGATAGAGAGCACACCGAGGCCGATCACACAAAAACCCGACACACGGGCATTTATTGGGGATCTTCGGGGTACAAACAACTGGAGAACTAGCTCACATTACACACAGAAGACACAGCAGGGGGAAGGGATCTCCAGGATGCAATCTGGGACAAAAAAAGGGGAAATAGTGCATAGGGCTAGCAATCCAGGGGGCCATGTCCGGACGAAGCTTGGCCCGACAGAGGTGAGCACAGCAGGGGTTAAAAATCCTTGGCACAGGCAGAGGTGAACACGGCAGGGATTAAGTCCTTGACACATAGAGCAGGGTTGGCACAACAGGACAGTAAGTCCTCATCACAAGCAGGGAACAGGGGGTTAAGTCCTTGGCACATCCAGGATACAGGTTAGTACACAGGGCAGCAATGAGGTACCGCAAGAACATACTCCAGACTCATAGGTCAACAATCCAGGCACAGTGAGTAGCAGGCCACAAGCTGGTACAGCAGAGTACAGAATCACAATCCAGGCACAATGACGGATGGGCAGCAATAGGCACAGCAAAGCAAACAAGACAGAAAAGTAATTTCCAGTGCTAAAAGACCTTGATGGTGGGCAACCAGGAAACCAATGGATAACCAGATGGATACAGCCCTCCTCGGATGGGGAAATCCAAAAGTAACTACAAACAACAAGACAAAGGAAGGCACGCACACCTAGTGTATTACCATAGATAATTTAATAAGAATAAAAGGTTTAAAAAATGTATACTCACAAAATCGGCGTCACAGAGCCGTACGAGGACAAGACATAAGCAGCTAAGCTCTGAGGAAGGGGGTGCGCCCCCGAAAACGCATCAGCTCTTATCCTGCCTTATGCCCTGATTTTATGTCTTGTCCTCATATGGCTCTGATGCTGATTTTGTGAGTATACATTTTTTAAACCTTTTATTCTTATTAAATTATCTATGGTAACGTACTAGGTGTGCGTACCTTCCTTTGTCTTGTTGTTTATAGGCATAGCAAAGGTTCAGGGACTCGCCAGTCAACAGCAGCCTCAGTGGGGGAAGCCCAGCCGAGCGGCAGGGGAAAAAGAGGTCCAGAGGGCAGATGTCCTTCACAAATCCATTACAGGTCCATGGAGGGCTGTGTGTCCTGACCTCAGCTTAACTCAAGCAGCAGTTGAAGGAAGAGCGGAGAAAAGCCCCACAGAACTAAAGTCCCCGCAGTGCAGAAAACAAAATCAATCTCAGCAGTTCACGCATCATTTTCTAGTCTCCTAATGAGTCTTGCAGCCATGATCTACTCTGTCACATGACCCAGCTCTTTCCCAGCATAAGCAGGAGCAGCTTCTAGTCCTCTGCTGTTAGTCACATGTTCAAAATAAAAAACTAAACAGCATTTGGAATACAGCATAAAAGTAACTTAAGGATATCAAACAGTTTTAACTTGTCATACAAATATGTATTTGAAATCAATTCTTTATTATTTTGTGGAAATAACATGGTGTGGGCAGATTTCTGCCGGTTACATTCCATGTCACACCCCTCCAACCTGTCTCTTAGAATAAGAGGAACACAATTCCTCCATTAATCTACATGTAATATCCCGCCCTCATTGTGTTTAGCTGGTTAGTGGACACGGAGAAGGTGGGAGGGAGTGGGCTGTCATTTTCCACTGTGTATACGCCCACATGTGTGACTTTATAGTCACATGGGATACTCAGATGTGATAGGGAGGAAATGCTCAGCATAGAAACTCACTAAAAACTGAGCATGTGCAAAGTTGCCACCGCAGCTGCATAATACCTAGCTGAATTGGGGACATGGACAGAAAGTGGAGACAGAGAGCAGCAGAATCAACCAGGTTTTTTGCATACTACAGAAAATAAATCTCATAGTGACTGAGTGAGTATAAACAGCATATAATACAGCATTTATTTTTATAATCTGGGTTTAGTGACACTTTAAATTTTCATAAATAAATTGGCAGCTTAGCAGTATCTACACAGAAACTGAGGAATTAGTGGAGTGCTGAATGGCCGACCGCGCGCAGTATATTTAGTGCAGTGTGGCGCTGTCCCGCGAATAGCCGTATATAAGCGACGGCTCGCACATGCGCAGCTAGCGGGCGTGAGCGCACCGCCAGTGGCTCGCTCTCAAGTCCCCGGCACTCTGCAGGAGTGTGCCTACGGCTCGGAGGGACCTGATGTCTGCCGGCGAGCCGCAATGACCTGCCAGAGAGAAAGGAAGGAACTGCCGATGTAAACACGGCGGTTCCTCGCTCTGTCAGTGGGCATGTAAGAGATCTACTGATCCCTGTCACTGGGATCAGTTAGAGCTCTTATGCCCATGGTAGCCCAGCTCCCTCACAGTTAGAACACGCCTAGATCCGACATGTCTACAATATCAAAGTCCCAATAAAAATCGCACATTGCCGCCATCACCAGTAAAAAAAGAAAAAATAAAATGTAAAAACACCAGAAATTAATTCTCATGGTTTGTAAACGTGGCAACTTTTGTGCAAACCAATCAATAGATGCCAATTGCAATTTTTTTTTACCAAAAATAAGAGGAAGAATATAAATCGGCCAAAACCGATGAATAAATTAGTTTTTTTATATTTTTTTTGGATATGCATTTTAGCAAAAAGTAAGAAATATTGGTTTTTTTTTTGCAAAATTGTCGCTCTTTTTTTGTTTATAGTGGTGATCAAAAATGACACAGAGGTAATCAAATACCACCAAAAGAAAGCTCTATTTGTGTGAAAAAAAGGATGCAAATTTTGTTTGGGTACAACGTCGCACGACCGCACAATTGTCAGTTAAAGCAACGCAGTGCCGAATCGCAAAAAGTGCTCTGGTCCTAGCATGGGAAATCCTTCCAGGGGTGAAGTGGTTAAGGCACCGTTCACTTTTCTGACTGTCTTTCTCCTGACAGGGGAAAAGCATAAATTAAAAAGGCACCTAAAAACACATTTTTCAAATGTGTTTAGGCGTATCAAGAATTTGGGCATTCATTCATTTTATGGGCATTCCTTCCTTTTATTGGCCAAAATATTAATTTATTCTGCCCACTAATTTAAAATGAATGAATGCTCAAGCACTTAACGCACACGCACATTTACATATTCTGGGGGGGGGGGGGGGGTGTTCTGTCCAAATGCTTCTGTCCTGAATGTGATTTTGGCGCGTTCGGATTTCTGCACCTAAATGCCCCTGACTGTAAATGCCAATGTGTGCATGGACACAGGCTAACAGAGGGGTGTATAGGGGCAGAAAAAAATTTCAAATGCATGCCTGAGTGAGAGAGCTGCAGAGTGTGCATTTGGCGTGAAACACATCTGCCACTTACACGGATTTATGCACCAAGCAAAAGTTTTGGGCACATCTGGGACAAATATGGCAGAAAATTGGCCAGAATTATAAACAGAATCAATAGTACAGAAGCCACTTGTCTTCATTGAAGACCAACCATTTCTTGACAATAAAATGTAACAAAATTGAATTTACTGCTTTAAAAATAGGACCTTTAGTGTAGCTTCTAACCATTTGGTAAAGTACATCTTAATACACAATAATATTTAGGTTGCAAAAGCACTTTTGACCCCTAATACTTCTCATAAGCCCCATCCCTTATAGAATCCACCCACTCTGTCCCCTGTATTCCACATATTGTGTCAGGAGTATACAGCTCAGCATCACAGGTGGGGTATATTGTAGCCAGTAACAGTATACAGCCAGTAAAACAGTATGCAACCAGTAACACAGGTGGGGTATATTGCAGCCAGTAATACAGTATGCAGTCAGTAACAGTATGCAGCCAGTAACACAGGTGGGTTATATATTGCAGCTAGTAACACAGTATGCAGCCAGTAACACAGGTTTGGGGTATATTGAAGCCAGTAACACAGTATGCTGCCAGTACACAGTATGCAGCCAGTAACACAGGTGGGGTATATTGCAGCTAGTAACACAGGTAGGGGTATATTGCAACCAGTAACACAGTATGCAGCCAGTAACACAGATAGGGGTATATTGCAGCCAGTACACAGTATGCAGCCATTAACAGTATGCAACCAGTAACACAGGTGGGGTATATTGCAGCCAGTAATACAGTATGCAGTCAGTAACAGTATGTAGCCAGTAACACAGGTGGGGTATATTGCAGCCAGTAACACAGTATGCAGCCAGTAACACAGGTAGGGGTATATTGAAGCCAGTAACACAGTATGCTGCCAGTACACAGTATGCAGCCAGTAACACAGGTGGGGTATATTGCAGCTAGTAACACAGGTAGGGGTATATTGCAGCCAGTAACACAGTATGCAGCCAGTAACACAGATAGGGGTATATTGCAGCCAGTACACAGTATGCAGCCATTAACAGTATGCAGCCAATACCACAGGTAGGGGTATATTGCAGCCACTACATAGTATTCAGCCAGTAACACAGTTGGGGTATATTGCAGCCAGTAACACAGTACGCAGTCAGGAACACAGGTGGGGTATGTTGCAGCAAGTAACACAGTATGCAGCCAGTAACACAGGTAGGGGTATATTGAAGCCAGTAACACACTATGCAGCCAGTAACACTGTATGCAGCCAGTAACACAGGTAAGGGTATATTGCAGCCAGTACACAGTCACTCACTGGCGCACACAGATACACTTTAAAGGCTGACCAATCACCTCTGGGAATTGCTGTCAGCAGACAGCAAGTGGCCCAAAAAAGCCGGCGGCCTATTTTTTTTTCTCAAATTCCAGTTGGGGGGGGGGGGGGGGCGTTGGACAGCGGACGGGGGTGCCCTCTATGGACGAGCCGCCACTGGTGTGCGCAGTGTGAGCATGTGACAGTGTGACAACGCAGGAGCACAAATTTAAAGCTGCTCTCACCTTATAGGCCCAAATAAGGACCTGCATGGTGGATTTACAAGGTATTATTTTAATAAAGTGGCCTATTAAAAAAGACTGAAAACAAGTTTTAATTACTTAAGCTTATATGACATTTTAGTTATGTGACCTTCAGATGTAGAGGTAAACACATGTGCCTTTTATTCATTTCAGATCTACTACCATTATTTTATTTCTAAAAATACAATAATGCATATTTTAGGGAATAAAGAAAATTATGATATTTTCAACTAAGATACAGGCAGTCCCCGTTACAAACATCCGACTTACAAACGACTCCTACTTAGAAACGGAGGGAGACAACAGGAAGTGAGGAAATCTACCCCTAGGAAGGGAAATTCAATCCTGTAAGAGTTATCATGGGAAAAAGATATTTCCACTGAAGCTTTATCACCAATCCTCATTTCCACAACAACCCAAACATTTTCAAAATCCAGTTTTCATAGGGACAGAAAGTGAGGTGAAATCTTCTGAACAGGAGCACAGACAGCAAAACAAATGTTACAGGTCTTCCCTAGGCTACCCAAACAACTTCAAAATTATTATTTTGCTTGGAGTTGAAGTTAAAAAATGTAGCGGTTCCGACTAACATACAAATTCAACCTAAGAACAAACCTACAGTCCCCATCTTGTTTGTAACCTGGGGACCGCCTGTATATATGATTGATATACTGTGTAACTTGATGCAATGCACCAAAATACTATGTTTGATTACCGTGTATGCTGCTCCCTATAAATACTGTTATACGGCACAGTTATTTATATCATCCAAGAACACTGTTCTGCAATTCGCTCGCTGCACTTCATATTCCCAATGGTTCGCGTGGGAATAAAACATCTTATGCTACAGCCTTCTGCATACATTTGCTATACCAAGAATAAATGATGAGCAATTAAAGGGAAATACTTTAAACTGAGGGTTTTAAGGCATTTTAATTTGACAGATTATTGAACATGCATCAAAATGAAACACTTCACTTCCAAGCCTCATTTTGAATTTTGACCTTGAAGCAAAGCGTACGCTTCTATCTATCCAGTGAACTAATGTAATGGATGGTCCATTTACTTAGATTTTTTATAAACAAAATTGTGCTCAGTTGCTTGACTGTCAAGCAGCCATGGTAGTTATTGATTGCTTGACTTACAAGCGTGCAAAAAAAAAAAAAAAAAGAGTGCAAGTGTGATCAATCATGCTCATTGCTTAGGTGTACATCAGACTATACAACATATATCAAATTGATTAGGAGAAGCAAATTTTTAAGGTTTTAGGAACCATGCCCCTTTTAGTGATGAGGTTTGATTTTACCGCTACCATGGCTTTGTAGCAAATTCTGTTTTAGGTTTGCAGTCCCAGTGAATTAATGTGGCAATTTGCCAGAGCGGGTTCTTTGTAATCATAATGCACTGCCTGGTCTTTGAACTTAGTTGGCTTAGTAGGGGACTTTTGAATAATCCAGTCCCCTCACTAATGAAAGATGAGGTCACAACAGACACATTTACAAAGTTTTTTTGACTGTGATATGGAAAGTGTTGCTGATAAAGTGCATAGGGAGATTTTAGTGTAAGGCTTGAATGCACTGGCAGGTCTGTTAAAGTAGATGTAAACCCTTACCAAATGTCATTTAGAAAGCAAAATGCTTTGTACCTTGGAGAATTTTGGGGTGTAGAGAGGTAAAGGTTTTTATCCTTACATTCTTTCTTACATCTTAACCGGTGAAAGCTCTTTAATAAAAAGAAAGTGCAGCAAGCAAACAAAAAATAAATTATATATAGCATATACAATTGCTACACAAACCATATTGTAATTCAATATTGTTGATAATTACCTTTCCTTTTCAATCTGCAGCTCCTGTCATTGTAAAATTCAAAAATTCAATGCAATATGGCAAATCTGGAGGCTTTCTGTACACGATGGCTGTCTGCAATAGAAAATTTAGTTTTGGTGAGATACTCTAGGGTTAACTACTTCAAAAAGGGATGCAGACAATGCAGCTTTTATCATCAGAACAGACGCGTTCAGCTGTTGGTTATAATGAGCCAGTCACTTCCATTCAGAATCAGTATCCAAAGGACACAGTGGAACAAACAGCTTATTCTTCAGAGCAGAAAAGGGTATAACTCTTTAAAATCCATAACATGTACATGGATTACCCAGAGGGGGATTTCTACTCAACAAAAGTGGAGCTCCTTTTGAATGTTGCTGATGTCCTTCAGCTTTTTTACAGTCTGTTCCTGTTCACATTCACTACAGCGATAACAGGCTGCATACTCTTTTTTCATAGGGCATTTTTCCTAATTATTGCTATATTTTTTTTTTAAACACCTTTCGGGAAATGGAAGGTCCACTTTATGGACAACCCCCCCCACCCCCATCCTACTCCCTAAAAGTCAAACCACCCCGACTTCACCTTTCCCTGGCTTCTGATGCTTCCAGAAACAGCAGTGCCTTACCGCTGCTTCCTGTTATGTCTGGGCATATTCTAATTGCATTTCAACATATTTTTTGGGGAATTTATAGTGTCAGGCTATCCCAAGGCCTCTTATACATGACACGTGCAGCAGGGTATGCTAGTACCTCAAACTCATATTGGGCCACATCCAGCCAAAAGGTGCATCCTTGACACCCAGTAGTTCATTAGAATGAGCACTTGTAAGCATTATTAAAAATTACAGCCTTTTTGTCCTTGCCTGTATTTGCTTGGCTAGGGCGTGGACAGCCTTAAGAAAAAATAAAAATGAAGTAACGAAAAGTTTAACTAGTTAAGCACATTGGACGTACATAGTAAATGCAAGTAATCTGGCAGCTGTTCAGTCATTGGTCACTTTCAGGATACAGGCAGTGCAGTGTCTCCCACATACCCCTAATATAATATAATATAATATAATATAATATAATATATATATGCATACATATACATACACACATATACACACACACACACACACACAGTTGTGCTCATAAGTTTACATACCCTGGCAGAATGTATGATTTCTTTGCCATTTTTCAGAGAATATGAATGATAACACAAACATTTCTTTCACTCATGGTTAGTGTTTGGCTGAACTCATGTATTATCAATCAACTGTGTTTACTCTTTTTAAATCACAATGACAACAGAAACTACCCAAATTACCCTGATCAAAAGTTTACATACCCTGGTGATTTTGGCCTGATAGCATGCACACAAGTTGACACAAAGGGGTTTGCATGGCTATTAAAGGTAACCACCCTCACCTGTGATCTGTTTGCTTGTAATTAGTGTGTATGTATAAAAGGTCAATGAGTTTCTGGACTCCTGACAGACCCTTGCATCTTTCATCCAGTGCTGCACTGATTTGTCTGGATTCTGAGTCATGGGGAAAGCAAAAGAATTGTTAAAGGATCTGCTGGAAAAGGAAGTTGAACTGTATAAAACAGGAAAGGGATATAAAAAGATATCCAAGGAATTGAAAATGTCAATCAGCAGTGTTCAAACTCTAATCAAGAAATGGAAAATCAGGGGTTCTTTTGAAACCAAACCGCGGTCAGGTAGACCAACTAAAATTTCAGCCACAACTGCCAGGAAAATTGTTTGAGATGCAAAGAAAACCCCACAAATAACTTCAGGTGAAATGCAGGACTCTCTGAAAACATGTGAAGTGGTTGTTTCAAGATGTACAATAAGGAGGCACTTGAAGAAAGATGGGCTGCATGGGCGAGTCACCAGAAGAAAGCCATCACTACACAAATGCCACAAAGTATCCCACTTACAATACACCAAACAGCACAGAGACAAGCCTCAAACCTTCTGGCACAAAGTCATTTGGAGTGCTGAGACCAAAATTTAACTTAATACCGTGTATTGCCCCCTTTAACATCAATGACAGCTTGAATGCTTTTGTGGTATTTGTGGATGAGGCTCTTTATCTTCTCAGATGGTAAAGCTGCCCATTCCTCTTGGCAAAAAGCCCATTTGTGGCTGAAGTTTTAGTTGGTCTATCTGACCGTGGTTTGGTTTCAACAGAACCTCTCATTTTCCACTTCTTGATTAGAGTTTGAACACTGCTCATTGGTATGCTCAATTCATTGGATATCTTTTTATATCCCTTTCCTGTTTTATACAGTTCAACTACCTTATCCCGCAGATCCTTTGATAATGCTTTTGCTTTCCCCATGACTCAGAATCCAGAAACGTCAGTGCAGCACTGGGTGGAGGATGCAAGGGTCTGTCAGGATTCCAGAAACTCATTGACTTTTTATATACACATACACTAATTACAAGCACACAGATCACAGGTGAGGATGGTTACCTTTAATAACCATTCAAACCCCTTTGTGTCAACTTGTGTGCATGTATTCAGGCCAAAATCACCAGGGTATGTAAAGTTTTGATCAGGGTAATTTGGGTAGTTTATGTTGTCATTATGATTTAAAAAGAGTAAACAGAGTTGATTGATAATAAATAGCTTCAGCCAAACACTAACCATGAGTGAAAAAAATGTTTTTGTGTTATTCATATTCTCTGAAAAATGGCCAAGAAATCAAATTCTGCCAGGGTATGTAAACTAATGAGCACAACTATATATATTGTGACGTTATGCGATAATAATAATTGATGGGCGATACTTGTCGCCTCGCATGCGATCACTTTAAGGCGAGTAGTGACAGTCTGACCTGGGTTTTGCCAGTCACCTTGGCAGAGCTAGTTCCAGCCCGGATGTTCTGGTCCATTCAAACCCCTCTCCACCTGCATTTAATGACCAGGAAGAGAGCAGAGGAGAGCTCTATCCTGGAACTCAGAGGGAGAAAGCTGAATGAGCTCTATGTGAGAATTTGGACTCAAAAGATTAAGGTTTGCACTGTGCTTATGTTTTTGTGGGTGTCGGGGACAGCCCCACACTGTATAGAGAGGAACCCAATTGTTTAGATTAGCGCCGGATGGTGAGGTTTTGTTTTCTGTTTTTATGTGTTTTGATCTTGCAAACCTGTGATAATAAACCTGGCAAGCTGCCAGATTATAAAGAAACTGATCTCCATGCTGAATATTTTCCTGAATTTCATGTATCTGTTTAATACACTGCAAATGTGTCTTGCTCTAAGCAGTTTTCTTTCCTTTTTTTGTTTTCTCATTTATTAGCACTACCTGTTTTCATTTGTCATCAGCAGCTTATGATACATAAGAACTCAGCTCTTGCTCCACGATCCCACCTCTAAGACTAAGCCTTGGGGGTAGGGTGTAACATCAGGGATGGGGCCTGATGGCCTATTCCTAGGCCAATTGTCACTTTGAGGCAAATCAGGCCAGTAAATGTCCCCTAGATTACATAGGGAAGGGGTTTGTAGGGCAAATTTTTAAATCCAGTTGCCAGCTGATACCTGCTGCCATCTGGAGCTGCACTGTCCAGCCACTCTACAATACGTGATGTTACTGTCCCCCATATAATATACTGTAACGTTTAGTGAACAATGAAACCTACCTCAACTCTCCCTTTTATATTGTGGCCTAAGGCGGCTTTAAATACGGTCCATCCACTGAATGATATTTGTGACTATTGTCTCCCAGATAATAGACTAATTATTTTTGTAAGATAGTCTTGCTTGTCGTTCTATTTGTTGCCTATTGCTCCAGTACTGTCCTGAAATTAAAACAAAATCCCAATAGTCCATGGATCATGGCTCTAACTCAGAGCCAAGATCAGTGGCATGGGATTTTGAAAGGGTAAGTGCCCTCTAAGCATCAATGTACCCTTTCAGCCCTGCCAGTCTGCACGGACATCCGGTCTACCTCTATGTCAAGCATGGTATTCTTTCACCCCTAATTGACCTCTAGTGTTTCCTCTCGGTCGCCGGCTGACCTCCAACGTTGACCAATAGCTCCCACTGACACCAATGCTTCTCTCCCCCAGGTTTTTCTCCTCCAATGGGCCCTGCTGGCCAACAACTTTAAGTCAATTTTCCTCACACAGACACAAATGCCAGGCATTTTTTCCTTGCACTGACTACCAACACCAGATATTTTCCCTGATGCTAGCTATTGATGCTGGGTATTTTTCTCCTCCACCAGTGTTGGGCATCTTCTTCTTCCCAACAATGCTAGTACATTTTTTTTTTCACATGAACTACTAACTTCAGAGCATGAGATGTTGGGGAACACCCAGTAGCAAGTCACAGTGGAGGATAGGTGGCTTTCAAAGTTAGAGTTACTGAGAGGTGTCCCAGTGGTGAACACCAGTAGTCCATGAAAGGCAAAATCTGGCCTTGCTAACCTACAGGAGTACTGACAGTGCTTTAAGTTTAGTACACTGAAGCAACATGTGGCAAGCACCTCTTATCCTTTGATGATTTAAGACTACAGACTTCCCTAAAGAAGTCATCTTTACAGCAGGGTTTCTCAACCAGGGTTCCATGGAACCTTGGGGCTCCTTCAGAGGTTGCTAGGGGTTCCTTGAGCAATGTCTGCCTCCCAGATAAGTTTTTATTGACACCATTGATCCTTGTAGCCATCTAAAAGAGGGTAATTCATCCAAAATGACCACAAGCGTAAGGAGCATTCTTCCCACAGACTATCACACAAACGTATCAGGAGTTGTAGATATAGTACTTTTTATCAGGGATTGCCTAAGACTGGAAAGTTATTTCAAGGCTTCCTCTGTGTTGAAAAGGTTCAGAAAGGCTGCTTTACAGCCTGCAAAAGTAATTCATGGTTTGCATTAAAATACATTTATATTTCTCTCGCCAAAAAAGCCTGCAGTGATTTTTGATAGGAGACTGATGTCCATGATACTAAAAATTATACGTTCAGCTGAACCTTAAACAGTCCTTCCCTCTAATTCATCAATTTTGAGTGGGAAAGTTCTATTGTTAGGTAGAAAAAAAGTTTTAAACTGGATGTATCTTGTCCAAATATGACCTGCATTCTGTGTCCCTAAACGTTTTAGAGTTCTAAAATGTTATCAAATGCCAAAACTGCCAAAATAGCCCGATTCAAATTGTTTGAAATGAACAAGAGGAAGGAAAAAATAACACTCAGGCATACAAATTCAAATACACACAAAGATAAATAATTCAAAAAATCATTTCATACCTTTAAGTATAGCAAATGTTTTACACTGAAACAGGTACTGCAAAACATTAACAAGAATCAGTCTACAGCTACGCAGATTAGCATTTTACCAGAGCTTTGTTCCGACCAAAATATCAAAATTTGATTTACTGTCATAAGAGCTCAGCAAATGAAAGGAGTTACATTATGCTTTGTAAATCAGAACCTTAACATCTCTTCTGAAGCATGTTTGCACAAATCGCTCTGCTGACACTTTTTTCTCATTTCACTTAACATTTAAAACATTCCTTCAAATGCATTTCATTTTCTGCATCTCATCTATCTGTAGAGTGTTTTCGTCAACAGAATAAGATCCTTGAGATTGCAGTGATTGGTTTTCTTTGCATGGCATTAACCACAAGTGGCGTAGCAACAACTAGACAGTAATGTACTTTTTTTAATGTTATTTTTTGGGCTGCTACTAAAATAATTTTACTCTATGCTGTAGTTGTACAAGAAATTAAATAAGCAAGCATTGCAAAAATTAGCTGTACATTAGGTATCTACTTTAATGTTTAGTTTTTTTGTTCCATTGATACATGCTCAGATTTTCTCCTGTAGATTTCTATCCACTATATTGCTTGCAAAAAACTGGTTGTACTTCTACAGAACAGTAATGATTGTAGCATAATGTGGCATGTCACTACAAGACACGTTAGGGTTGTGGAGCCCCACAAATATGCCACATTTTGCATGTCGTTTTTGGGGGTACAGGTACCTGCTCCCACTTAGCCTAGGCGGCTTGAGCACTTCTCTCCCCCTCCCTCCTTGCAATCTTCTGGAACACGGCACAGGTCCCAGAAGATTGCCCAACCAATGGGGAGGTGCTGTGTGACTTGTGCATGCGCAGTGCGCGCCCGGCTGTGAATCCACAAGCTGTCACAGCCGGTTGCCCACACTTGCAATACCAGCGCCGTGGACAGGAAACGGAGAGAAACAAGGCTTCGGGCGGCCGCATCGCTGGATCATGGGACAGGTGAGTGTGCGGATATTAAAAGTAAGCAGCTACACTTTTTGCAGCTGCTGACTTTTAATAAACACAGAAATGAGTGGAACTCTACTTTAAGTATAATGCATACTATTATATTTTGTTAATTTTCATTCTTAGAATATACATTTTGACTATGAAGTGTATATATTGTTCATTGATCACTATCTCTGTTGCTGAAAAATACAACAAATTCTTTAAAGTATATGCAAACCCTCAACTTTTAAAATAACCCATTGCATTTAAAATGGAAATGGAAGGCAAATCATTTGTGTATAAATATAAAAAAACAAATCCCTATTTGTTAAGTGATCACACACCCTCTAAGACCCCGTTCACACCCGTGCGAATTGTCATGCAATCAGTGTGACTTCAACTTGCACCGATTTAAAAAAAAATTCCTGTACTATTTTTGGTGATTTCATGTGCAACTTGCATTGACATCTGTGCACAAAATTGCACTGACTTGTGCCTGGGAAGTAGCGTGATTTCAAAGCCACATTCAGTGTGAACGCTATATGCAGCTGAAAACCGAGAGATGGGGGGGGGGGGGGGGGGG
>BLSH010092148.1:326552-344885 GCA_018402905.1 Glandirana rugosa
AGGTCTACGCCGGTTAAGTCTCAGAACATCTCACCCTATTAATAATAAAATAGAGACCTCATTTAGGGGACAAATTACGTACGATTATAAAACAAACGAAACAAATGTCGTCGAACCGTAACGTACAGTAACGACTCGGACAGTAGATGATCCTGGGGGTCCAGGAAAAGGTAGGATCTATGGGGGGTCCCCAAGAGGGGAATCGCTCATTGAAGTGCAACACGGAAACTCGAACGATCTTTTACACTGGCAAACTGACGAAATCCTTCTCAGTTAGAGGATGAAGGATGGAAGAACGAGTAGGAACGGGGGAAAATATATAATGTTTGGGGGTTCTAAGTAATTTTATAGCAAAAAAACCTGTTTTTAGCTGATAACCTCCAAACTCCAAAAAGAGGCTCGGTCTTAAAGTGGTTAAACATCCCCAGAAAAGAAGGGGGCAAGGATGAGCAAGAAGGTAGGAAGTAGGAGATTGACTCTTCCTAAAGCAGTCAAACGGTCACATTTTCTAGCAAGCTCAAAGGCACAACGTGAAGTTACTCGCTAAGGGGAGAACCCCTGGGGGGTATCTAGGATGGAAAAGGACCTGGGGGTCCTAGTAGATGACAGGCTCAGCAATGACATGCAATGCCAAGCTGCTGTAAACAAAGCAAACAAAATATTAGCATGCATTAAACAGGGGATTTACTCCAGAGATAAAATAATAATTATCCCACTCTACAAGACTCTGAATTGGCCGCATCTGGAGTATGCCATCTAGTTCTGGGCACCAGTCCTCAGGAAGGATGTGCTGGAACTGGAAAGGGTCCAGAGAAGGGCAACAAAGCTAATAAAGGGACTGGAGGATCTCAGCTATGGGGAAAGACTACAAGCATTGAACTTATTCCCTGTGGAGAGGAGACGCTTGAAAGGGGATATGATAGCAATGTACAAATACTGTACTGGTGACCTTAGCATAGGGTAAAAACTTTTCAGTGAAAGGGAGTTTAAAAAGACACGTGGCCATTCACTGAAATTGGAAGAGAAGTGGTTTAACCTTAAACTGCATAGACTGAGGGTTCTTTACGGTCAGAGCGGTAAGGATTTTTATTATTCCATTTTCTATTGACAAACACATGCACACTCACACACCACAAGTTGAACTGGATAGACTGGTGTCTTTTTACCGACTATAACTATGTGAACAACAAAATAGTGGAAACAAAAGACACCACAAGTAAACACTTAAGATATTTTATTTTTCTGTGCTTTTACCTGCAATTTCTTATGTTGACAAGGGTCTCTGATAGAGTTGGGTGACCGGTTCGGGCCGAGCAACAGTTCGGCCCGAACATCGCCTTTTCGGAGAACACCCAAATTTGCAGGGGACACTCAGCGAAATTGGAAAAAGTGATGATAACTTTGTCCAATCATGGCTCAGTGCTCATAGTCCCACCCCACACTATAAAAAGGTTCGTTCCCACAGGAAGCTTTTGCAGTGTGTTGGAGGAGAGATAGATAGAACAGGGCTCAGTTTGCTACCTTCATAGCACATTTAGTGCTGTATACTCCTCCTCTCCTTGGGGAGCCACCCCTTGTTCTCCTTTTTCCGGTGGAGATGGCGCTGGCTATCAGCATTGTGAGGAAGTGACCTCATTGGGGAGCTCTGCACTTGGATCTCGACCCGTGTTTTCCTTGGTCCTTCCTCCCTCCCCCCCCCTCCCTTCCTTTGCTTCTTCTACAGGGTAGCCCACGGTGTATGTGCAGGTTTTGCAGTGCTGGGTAAGATGTAATTTGAATTGTTTTATCTTCTCCACTGTCAATAATCCATCTATGTGTGCTAATTTGCAATGCTCTCCTTTCAGAATTTTGACTAATTTTCTCTTCTGAATGTACAACACTACCCCTGAAGAAGGGAAATTGCTCCCGAAACATGTAGGGTATGGGTACACATCCGAGAAAGATCCTTTGTCAACCCAGTTATTATATCTACATGATTGTACTGCACAGAATGTACTTTGCTTTTATTGACTATGTATGCATCATGTATGGTCGTGCATTTTTATACTTTGATTTTATATAAAATTCTAAATTTTAATTGTACAGTGTCTTACACAAACTGCCTTTAAAGCCCCACTACTGTACTGGGGGAGTACTTTATCCAAACATAGACTTTAATAGGGTTTGTATCCAAACGTTTGAGATGTTCGAGAGTTCTGGCGCGAACCAAATTACAAAGATTACAGGACCTGCTGACAAACTGATCCAATGAGTACCTTCAGAGCAGCTGTCCCAAAACAAGAATTCATGAGTTCTGACCCCACGGTTTTTTCATAGATGGTAGGGACAGCCAGATAAGTAGCATATTCAAGAAAAGGTATTTGATATATGGGACAATACACTTCTAACATGACCAAAATAAAAAATATGCAAGAATGTAATGTCAAGAATTGTTGCTTTCTGGAAATATAAAACCAGCATATGGAACCAGTATTTTTTAGCACCATATTTTACATACAAATTACAATCCCAGTACAAGAAAGGTTGGCCATATATGAATATTGTTATGCGGCATTCCTTTAAAATTAGATTGGCATTTTTAAGCCGTCAAATTCCTCATATGCCAACAAAACCTGATAAGATGTTAAATACATGACTTTCAGTAGGTAGAAATAAGATGGTTAACAGCAACAATTACAATTATGTTTTTGCAAATCATTAGAAGGTCACAACACTACAGACCGGGATCCTTTAGAATAACAATTAATGTGAATCAATAATGAATTAGTAGGATGGATTAGAGAATGCAGCAATTCACAAAGAGCAAAGTAATTTATATTTTAAGAAACTGTAAGCTTGAAATGAAATCAATACATACCCCATTCAGTTTCAGACCTATATTTTTTCCGGGAAAGTACATCTATATGTATTTGTAGAAAAAAATAATATGTGAAACTGAAAATAAATCTAATAATTTGTATTGTATTCAGTACTTTTATAGAAACTTTGAAAACCCCTTTAAAAAAACAAACAAACAAAAAAAAAAAACACTGTAGAACTACAGACTTGGAACACTGCTTTCCCATTGAACAAGCTCCATCTCTGCACCTGGTGACTAGGTATGAGCATCCGGTTGAACATAGGTTTATTCATTTATTTATTTTATTTCAGGTGCTTATATAGGTCCATCAATTTAAGCAGCGCTTTACATATACATTGTAATTTCACATCAGTCCCTACCCTCAAGGAGCTTAAAATCTAAGGTCCCTAACTCACATTCATGCACACACATACTAGGGCCAATTTAGACAGGATCCAATTAACCTACCAGCATGTCTTGGGAGTGTGGGAGGAAACCGGATTACCCGGAGGAAACCCACTAGGCACAGGGAGAACATGCAAACTCCAGGCAGGTAGTGTCGTGGTTGGGATTCGAAACAGTGACCCTTTTTTCTGCTAGGTGAAAGTGCTAAACAATACATCACTGTGTCACCCCCAGTTTGAGACAAACACAGCTTTCTCAGTTCTGGAAAATGGCAAACTAACTGGGTCAGTAATAGCACTATAGCCACTGTTGCAACCAATTACCAATAACTTCCTGTCCTTTGAAGGGCGATTAGATGGCTTAGAAGGGCCAATAATGGGGGGTTTCCAGTCTCTTCACTATAAAAGGCAGGAATTCCACCAGCCTTTTGTGGGGGTGTTGAAGTAGATAGAGCTGACAATGCTTGCAGACACAGATAGCGGTGCTATAAAAAGTGTTCTATATAGTGGTATACAGTGGCAATCCACAGTAAGCTCCTGGTCACACTATAAATCACACAGGAATGCACTGCACATTCCTTTGCAATTCATTTGTAATTCAGGGTGGCGCGACTTGAGCCCATTCATTTTACTGGACTCAAAATCACACCGGATGTAGTACATACACTATGTTTGAAAATGTACTGCAACTGGATCACATGGTACGTTTGTACCATCCGATCTGGTGCAGACTAACACACTGCACTTGCGGCCCGCATTCTGGTGTCATCAGTGCGTTTTGAATGTGGTGCAAGAAACTGGCAGAGAATGCGGGTTTCCCGCACCGCGTTCTGGCATGAACCTAGTGTTCTTTGGCGTGAGGTACCACGGAGGACTTCTGGTAAGTGCCTCTTATGCAGCCAGCTCACTGCATTTACATTGTAAAGTTGGGGCACAGCACCAGGGCTGTGACGATCTCTTCCTCCAGTCTGTCCTGGCTCTTTGTATAGCACATGAGCATTCAGCAAAGCCAATTGAAAAAGGTATACAGACACTTATTTGTACCAGCGTCTGGCCCTATGGGCAATTAAGTACGGCGCCAATAACTGGTCATTGAAGTCCACCCCTCCCATATTAAAGCGGAGTTCCACCCACATTAATTTTTTATTTTTTTGCTGGCATCCACCTAGTTAGTATTCATTACATAAATAAAGTAATTGATAGCTTTAAATCTGGGTAGTCTTTCTATTTATTTTGTACTTATATTGCTGATTTTTGCTTTCCTGGGAGTTCCCATCTTAGCTGTGAGCATGTGAAGCCCACTCGCAACCTCCTCGAATCTCTTCCTCGATAAGGTGCAAGCTGGGTAACCAGCATGCACCTCTAGATCTCGAGTGTATGTCTTGTTGCCATAACAACGGGCAGCGATGGAGGAAGGTCCCGCCCCGTTGTTATGGCAACATAGGTAATATGTCTCTTACCCCACAAAATCGTGCAATTTCCTTTCTGTAAATAATGTGATTTTACAACTCAGGGATGCCCACTGACTCATGAGAAATGATGACTCGCCTATCCCATGAGCCCAGGCGAGGCAGGAAGTGATGCGCAGTGCCACGGATCAGGAAGTGGAAGGTTACAGGGACCACATAGTAACAGGGCACTTAGGGTGAGTATAATTTTTTTTTTTTTCCAAAGGCGATTCATCATGCATAGAGGATTTGAAATATATAAAGATGCATTTGCGGGTGGAACTCCGCTTTAAGGTTGTATTCACGGACACAGGGGGGCTTTTCCAAAAAAACAGTCGCCATTGGAATTTGGACTGATGTATCTGCATGAAGGGAGGACAGAACGAAAATGTTCCAGTTGTCCCTCCACTTCACCGCGAGCAAATTATTCTCGTGTCCGCCGCGCACTCCCTGAGTGTGACCGTGGGCTGGGCGGACTCTGTCTGCCAGCGACCCGCAATCGCCTGTTAGAAAGGAAGAGCAGGGGAACCGCCGATGTAAACGCAGCGGTTCCCCATTCTGACAGGCGGCATGACAGTGATCTACTGATTCCTGCGATTGGAATCAGTTAGATCTGTCATGCCCCTGCCAGCCCAGCCCCTGTACAGTTAGAACACACACAAGGAATGCAGTTAACCCCTAGATCGCCCTCTACAGGTTAACCCTTTCCCTGCCAATGACATTTACACAGTAATCAGCAGTTATTTTTAGCTGTGATCGCTTTATAAATGTCATTGCATCCAAAAAGTGTCAAAAATGTCCGCTCTGTCCGCGGCAATGTTGCGGACCCAATACGGATACAGGCGTGACACCCGCTTTTATTGTCCCTTCTGTCCTGGCCAGCCTGGTCTCTGCATCAATGACCGTTTCCAACGCTACCACACACTAGTGGAGTATTAACATAAGGTACAGCACAACACAGGCATAGGGCACACTTTTACAGGGTCTCCAAAGATACCACCGCATTTTGAGAGATCCGAACCTGGAACCTTTATTTACAGTTAAAAATAAAAGTGTACAAAAAAATAAAAAACAGTTATAACCACAAAAAGATATATAAAATAAAAAAGCCAAAAATAGTTGTAATTTTCTTATTTTTTTCTCTCTATTCTCTCTATTGTTCTCTCTCTATTGATACTGTATTTTATGCTTACCCGTACTGTTTTATTGTTGCTGTGTTTTATCATGTTTTCTTTGTAACAGTGTGTTTTCTATAAATTGGGAAAGCATCTGATCACACCGATCTTGGTGTGGTCAGATGCTTTTAGGGCTGAGGAAAGATCTAGAATCTAACAGACCAAAAATTAAGAAAAAAAATACATGTCACTACATATTGTTATCATATTTAAATTCCCTGTGATAACGATAAAAATAAGAATGAAAAAAAATAAAATGAATAAATATGAAAGGGACAGTGTAAAAATAAAAAAAGAATCAAAATAATTAAAAAAAAAAAAAAATGCACTCCTGTCCCCCCTGTGCATGCGTGCAAAGGTGAACGCAAGCATCGGTCTCGTGTCATATGTAAACAGCAATTGCACCATGCATGTGAAGCATCACCGCAAACGTTCGATTGAGTGCAGTAATTCTAGCAGTAGACCTCCTCTGTAAATCTAAAGCGGTAACCTGTAAAAGCTTTTAAAAATGTATATAGTTTATCGCCGCTGCATGGGTGTGCACAATTTTAAAGCATGTTGTGTTTAGTATCTATGTACTTTGGCATAAGATCACCTTTTATATTTCACCAAACATTGGACAATATAATGTGTTTTTGCGCATTAAAATTCAAAAAGTGTTTTTTTTTCCCCAAAAAAATGTTTAAAAAAAAATTGCTGCGCAAATACTTTGTGAAAAAAAAATTGCAACACCCACCATTTTAATCTGTAGGGCTTCTGCCTTAAAAATATATAATGTTTGGGGGTTCAAAGTAATTTTCTAGCAAAAAAATATATATATTTTTTCATGTAAAAAAAGTCTCAGAAAGGACTTGGTGGTTCAAGTGGTTAGAAGAGTGGGTGATGTTGGGCATAAAATGCCAGGACAGTTCAAACCTCCCCCAAATGACCCCCTTTTTTGGAAAGTAGACACCCCAAGCTATGTGCTGAGAGGCATGTTGAGTCCATGGAATATATTATTTTTTTGTCACAAGTTTTGGGAAAAGTGACTTTTTTTTTCCCCCCACACAGTTGTCACTAAATTATATATTGCAGCTCTCATTTGTTTTGGAAAATTCATTTTTTTTTTTTTTTTCAAAACATTGTGACAAAAAGCGAGATCTGCAAAATACTCAACATGCCTCTCAGCAAACAGGTTGGGGTGTCTACTTTCCAAAATGGGGTCATTTGGGGGGTTTTGTGCCATCTGGTCATTTCATGGCCTCCGAAACTAAACTGATAGGTAGTGAAAAGTGAAATCAGAAATTTACGCCCTTAGAAAGCCTGAAGTCTGTGCTTGATTTTCGGCGTCCTGTACGCTGCTAGACTGCCAAAAAGTCTCACACATGTGGTATCCCTGTACTCAAGAGAAGCAGTTGAATGTATTTTGGGGTGTAATTTCACATATACCCATGTTTGAGCAATATATAATTTAGGGACAACTTTGTGGAAAGAAAAAAAAACTTTTTGTAATTTTCCCAAAACTTGTGGCAAAATAAAATATTCCATGGACTCAACATGTCTCTCAACAAATAGTTTGGGGTGTCTACTTTCCAAAATGAGGTCATGCCTTTGGGACTTACGCCCCACTCAACCCTAAAACTTAATTACTTAATTACTCATATCTTTATAGCAGCCTGACTAAACATTGCTCGGAACTGGAAGCTACCTACATCCCCGAATTAGAACACCTTCCTCTTGACTCTCAACGGACATGCCTCCTGTGAATACTCCTTTGCCAGAGCCCATCTGTTACTATCCAAATTCACACGTCAATGGTCTCCATGGCTCAACCATCCTAAATGCACTCTTAAAACCTAATCAACTTAATTACTCTAACATAACTATGATGATCACCGCCAAACCTACCAGGAACTAGCCCCTAACATCAGAGGTTTCCTAAGAGTAACAACATCTGACAATCTTCGCTAAGATCCTATCTACTTACTAGCAACATCTCACATATGCAGAAAGCTGTACTATCCACCCTACCACTCTCTTCTCTTCCGCTTCTCCCCTCCCCCCCAAGCCTTCACAAGGCGTTATACGGTTAATCCATACCTACTTATTTAATATGTTATGGTGTGTACATATACTCACTGCAGTTGAATTATCTGATACTGTACCACCTGTTCTGCTTTATATTAACCAATAAAGAAATACTGAAACTAAAAGCTTACGCCCTTAGAAATCTTGAAGGTGGAGATTGGTTTTTGGGGTCCTGTACGCGGCTAGGCTCCCAAAAAGTCTCATACGTGTTATCCCCGTACACAGGAGAAGCAGCAGGATGTATTTTTGGGGTGTAATTCCACATATACCCATGCCATGTGTGAGAAATAGATCATTTAAGTGACAACTTTGTGTAATTTAATTTATTTTTGTGATTTTTCCATCACTTGACAAAAAAATTAAACTATTCAATGGGCTCAACATGCCTCTCAGAAAATTCCTTGGGGTGTCTACTCTGCAAAATGGGGTCATTGGGGGGGGGGGTTTGCACTGCCCTTCCATTATAGCACCCCAGGAAATGCCGTCAAACTAAAAGCTGCGTAAATTCCAGAAAATGTACCCTAGTTTGTAGACGCTATAACTTTTGCGTGAACCAATAAATATACGCTTATTGACTTTTTTTTTTACTCAAGACATGTGGCTGAATGCATTTTGGTAAAAATGTATGACTAAAATTGAGTTTATTTATTTTTTATTTTTTTAATAACAAAAAGTTAAAAACATAATTTGTCAAAATTTTCTGTCTTTTTTCCTTTATATTGCAAAAAAATAAAAAAAATTCAAAAACACAGAGGTGATCAAATACCACCAAAAAAAAGTTCTATTTGTGGGAAAAAAAGGATGCAAATTTAGTTTGGATACAGCATTGCATGACCGCGCAATTACCAGTGCTCTGGTCATTAAGGGGGTAAATCCTTCTGGGGCTGAAGTTGTTAATATACCATAACATTCTTTGTTAAGGTAGAGACGTACCCTATAAGCAGGGATAGGCATGGACCAAGGCTGTAGCGGACATTTTCCAAAGAACAAACCTAAGTGAAGGATACCAAGGTACATTCTACTCTCTGGCCTAGTTTTACAAGTACAAATATGTTTAAAATAACATTTATATAATGTTATATATGTTTATATATAACTGGTGATGAACTCATTCAGGAAAACATGGGCTGCTGGCCTACTGCATCACTAGTGCCGATTTGCAGAAGCTGCTTGATGCAGTGCCAAGCAAAGCAAATGCTATGCTTCTCTGAAAACTTGTCAGCTAAGCATTTGCTTTGCTTGGCACTGCATCAAACAGACCTGCAGTTTCTGCAAATCTGCACTAGTGATGCAGCAGGCCAGCAGCCCATGTTTTCCTTAATGAGTTCAGAATCATCCAGTTCTAGCAGGGCCTGGCCTGTACTGATGATGATTGCAGTGCAGAATGCAGATAGGCCCCACTGCCCAAGGCCCAGCCCGGTCAGACCAGACCACCCAGTTGTCCTTCCCTTCTGTAGCTGTCCCACCGCTGAGGTGCCAGAGCTAGACTAGTCCACTCTACTCAGTGTCAGTATAAAAAAAAAAAAAAAGTTAACTTGCTTAATCTTTCTTTCATTCAGCAGGCATCCTCAGCACCCACTTTGCTCCACTAATGCACTACCTTAATCAGTTATCAGTTCCATTCCAGTTCCCCTTATCACTAAAGCATACGGCTTGTATTTTGCATCTCGGTTCATGTATATAGAATTTTCTGCAAACAAATATCCCTATAGCCCATGTCATACTAAACATGTATAGGATCTGTAGTAATGTAGTAATACCAGTATAACACAACACAAACACAAAAAACTCGTTCCTGCGTTCAGAGGGGAGACCTTGGTTGATGCAACTTGTATAGCTGCGGATATTGTGCCGCCTTGCTGCCACTGGTGAACTGGAGAAGTCCAAAGACACAGTAGCAAAAATACAAAAAAAAACATTGGTGCACCGGCCTAGCGCATTATTCTCAGGTAAAAGTTCATTAAAAAATTAAAAACATACTCACAAGCAAGCTGTAAAGCCAAGCATATCATGCATAGCAGTTTCCTTCGCATCCATGACCACATGTACTATGCGATTGGCATCTCACACAAAGACAAAATGGCCATTTTGTCTTTGTGTGAGATGCCAATCACATAGTATATGTGGTCATGGACGCAAAGGAAACCGCTATGCATGATATGCTTGGCCTTACAGCTCGCTTGTGAGTATGTTTTTAATTTTTTAATAAACTCTTACCTGAGGATAATGCGCTAGGCCGGCGCGCCATGGTTTTTTTTTTGTGTTTTTGCTGCGGTAATGCCAGCATAGCATAGCACGATTCAGTAAAGCTGTGATAATGAAAAAAGTGTTATGGTGATAACAAACCATAAATGGTCTTTTACCAGATCATAGTAATCTAATCGGTTATTATTAAATGCGACATTTGCAGATCATTATTGCTCTTTGCTTAACTTTACTCTCTGCTCAGCAGCAGTCTTCTGCAGAGTGCAGACAGACAGTGACACTGTCAGTCTCAGACTCAAAGTCGGTCCAGTCGGCTTCACTTGGCTTGAGGCAGGCAATGATCAGGCGAGCTGTTCCAGAACTCAGGAGAACTTCTTCTAAGTAGAATAAATCCACCGACCACCAGACACACAGGACGACAGTCAGTCTCACGTCTGGTCCTACTGTTTCGCTCTCGCCGCCACGAGTCCCGCGCTCAGCGTGTCGCCTGGCACTCCACAATGAGGTGACGTCTCTTCTCTGCCAGGCCAGCCCATTCCTCAGAGATCACTCCGCAGTGCACACTGCACTGCAGGAGAATTAGGAGAACGAGTGGGCGGTGTTGCATGCCCCGGCCGGACCTACAAAAACTCTACAGTGACATTACGCCTAGGAGGAGAGATAGAATAAAAAAAGGTCTGGAGGCGGCCGCGGACACCTCAAGCAGTGCTGGAGGACACTGTTGTCTGGGAGCGGACACCTTATTGATCCCTGCCTATAAGTTCAATTGAAGTGTCATTATAAAAAGATCAGTCAGCATTAGCAGTCACATGTTTTATTTGTTGCCCAAACTTGCACTTTCAATTAACAATATTCAAAAACAATCAAGATACTATTTTAAGGAAACATCTTTTTTTTTTCCCTGCTAACCACAGAGTACACAGTCTTGTTTCAACCGCATTCTGATTGAAAAAAAAATGGATTTTGAGCCATTAAATATCTTTTTGATGCCTAAAGGGTGAAGGTATGTACAGTACTGCAAAAAATTGTTATTCATTTTAATAAATTTGTTTGAAAGAATTTCTATACATTTTTTGAACATAACGTCCAGTTTTCGTTTAATTAGTACAGTTTTCATCTGAAAAAAATCGTAAGAGCAAGACTACGCATGCTCGGAAACTAAAGAATACATACAAAACAATTCAACACTTCTGAAGTTGTATTCTGTCCGAAAATTAAAGTAACCTCTTCAATTTCAATATGAGACTAGCATGCAACAAAAAACGGACGAATATTCGTCCGATAATCTGATGGTGTGTACAAGGCTTAAGTCCTAGCATGCAATGAACAAGCATGCATTCTTCCAGACATTTTTTCCAGTCTAGCAACCTTTTGCAGGCTTGTTGCTATATGCTGTGCAGTGTCAATTAGCCTTGACGTAATAAGGACTATGTGTAAACTGCATTTGACTCCTAATACACTGAAGTTTATTTACTCAAACAGTAGACACTGCAAAAATGAACATTACATTTCCCCAATGAACAAACTGAATGTGCGTTTAGCTTAGTGAATAAGGGAAGTGGTGTCAAAAGCAAGGGATAGTAAAAAAAATTTAAAAAAAGGGAGTTTTTTTGTCTTGGATATCACTTGATTCACTAATCAAAGTAAGATTTTTCTTTGCAAAAACTGGCTTTGCCAAGTGAACAGGTTCTATTAATAATGGGTTTCTTCGGATAATAAAAATGTGTGTGTACATATAAGGCCAAGTTTGCTTTGCTTTTATGCCTGCACAGTCAATGTCTTTGATAATTTCTTATATAAATGACACTGAATACAGGGAGTCATATACATAAGCATATATGTTTGGGGCCCAGGATTCACAATACCTTCCTTGTGCAAAGCTGGACATGATCATTATTTAGTAGATTCAGCCGGGTTCTCTACATAAATGTTTGGACAGATCAAACCTATATGGTTTCCCTCAAAGTCAGACTTCAAAGGAAACTCGGCTGCCAGCTTCATGCACCATTCCCTAAGTGTAGCGCATGAGGTCATGCAAAAACACAAGAAGCTAATTATGCCCATAAAGCCATCAGTCCATGTTAATGATATCACATTCAATAAATGTCACCAAGTAATGCTTCATCCATTTTGTTTGGATGGGCAGAAAATGATTTCCGTTGTTGCTTGGTAGACAGGTTGAAAATGCTACAAAGGCTCATTTTATTGTGTTGTGGGTCAGGATTTAGATATAACAGCAGAAGTACAATGTCAGTCTAGCGTTCATTTGTGACAAGGCTGCCAATTATGCAAGATGTCTCATATTGTGGGCATATGTCTGAGCACAAATTAAGATTACCAAGCAAATGTCAAGCTGCGTTCATCAGACCTCTGCATTTTTTTACCTTGGTTAGCTAGAAGATTTCTACATATTTTAAAGAAAATCATTTATCCAAGACAAAAAAGCACATCCGACAGTCTGAGCAAAGGAAGAAAGAGAAATAGATTCCCTTTTTATGTGCCACCTATTGTTACAAGCCAGATTTCCCTGAACAACAACTTAAAAAGGTATTGCCAGTCAGAGCCTGCAGGTTTTATAATAGAGTTATGCAAATATTAAACAGAGAAGACCTAGGCTGCTTTGTAGTTTGGGAACAAAATCTATGCATCGTGAAGACAAAAAAAAATAAGAAACATCTTTGCACACAATGTAAAGTCTCTACTGAATGTTCTTTAATGGTCTGTATAAGAGTGAGTTAGTGGTAAAAAATGGTATAATCTTTGTGAGAAACAAAATACTTAATGCATTCAGTCATGTATACAAGTCAGACAGTAATAATATGACCCTACTAACTCCATTAAGGGTTTGTTCATTGACAGCATAGTGCACACATTCGCATAATACACACATTCTAGTATGGGTTTTAAATTTGCAATGCATTGCAATTCATTTTTGAGGGAAATTCTAAACATTTTTTAAAGAGGTACTGTGCTGGGAGTATAAGGAGGGGAACCAAGTCCCTGACCCTTAATCCCATGTTATAAGAGCAATAAAAGAAGACACAACATAATGCAAGGAATACAAGTAATGCTTAGTCAGAAAATTACAATGCAATATTGTATAGAAACCATTTCCAGTGTAATAGGAACACAGACTGAAACCCCTTTTAGGCATGTTAAAGAGTACAGAGTGCTTAGGTCAGAAGTATGTAACAGTACCCCTTGTGTTGTTGGTCAGCATGTGCAAAAATAAATTCTATACTATATAAATTATATACTATAGTTGACAAAATATGAAAAGTGGCCAACTAGTGGCCATGGTCAAAAAAAATGGTGTTCCTTTAGGTTATATGGTATGTAGTGTGCCACTTTTCCCCTTTTGCATCACTATTATTTTGACAAAATTAAGCCTGGGGGTACCCTGAAGAGAATGTGGGAGTAAAATAAGCCCAATTGTTCATGTCAGTGGCAGTAATAATCTCCAATTTGAGTCAGGGCCAGCAAGTGTCAGGGACAGTAATGATTACCCCCAAAAACAACTCCCAGCAAGTGCTAGGGCCAACAATAATCCTCAGCAATTCTGGGCCAGCAATAACCCCCAGCAAGTGTCAGGCCAAGCAATATCTCCCAGCAAAATAAACCCCAAGAAAACCTTCACGCAAAAGGGGCGAGAGAGCAGGAGGAAGAGAGAGGGTTGATCGAGAGATAGGGAGGAGCGTGTGAGGGAGAGAAGAAAGGGAGGAGGAGGGGAAGCAAAGCAGGATGTGAGACGCAAAAAGAAATAGTAGGGGAAAAAGGTGTGTGTGTGTGTTAGTGTGTGGGGGGGCGGGGCTGTGGGATGGAAAGAGTAAGGGCGAGAGCAGGGGGAGGGGGAGAAGGGGAAGGGGACTGGAGATATTGAGGGAGGCCAGGGTCATTTGTGGCGTGAGGTAAGCAAGACAGCCTCATCTGCGAACCTGTATACTAAGACCACATACACACTATCCAACTTTTGTTGTCCGATTTCCTTTAGATTTACCAAAACCATGTAGTGCAAGGGCCTGCCTGATTGCATACATATTGAAACTCTTAAGGTTTTACCTCAGATTATATGGTTTTGGTAAAATATGAAAGAAAAAAATCTACAGAAAATTGTATAGTGTGTATCCAGCTTTAGAAAGCATTCAACCCTTGCAGTGCAGGGAAGCTCCAAGGAAGGTTTTTTTTTTATTTTTTCCTCAGAGTTAGTCTTTAAAACTATATTTTAGCAAATTAGAATAAAACCTACCCTTGAAGTGGGATCCTGCTGTAGTCTTTAACCATGGGTATATGCAGCTATTGGACACTGGCAAAAAATAAAACTGCAAGAGCATCCCCTATATATCCCCTCCTACTCCCAACTAGCAGTTTGTAGCAAGCATTGGGGAAATCATGGAATAGAGAGGGAGTAACCACCGTCTTGGACTGTACTCCAAAAACTAATTTTACTGCGAGTCAATATCCTATTTTCTTAGTCATACAGTATAGGACATGGATATTATTCCATAGGATGTTTGTCCAAAAACAGTCCAACTAGAGGGTGGATAACACAGAATCAGACATCAGAAATGGCTTAAACATCCATCTGATAAAACTAGAGTAAACAGAAGGCCAGGTAGCAGCCTTGCAAACCTGAGAAACAGATGCTGAAAAGGTAATGTAGTGCCAGGGGATCTGGTATAGTGTGCCTTAACAGTGAAGGGAGGAACCCTATCCTTTAGACCATAGCATCAAATGATTTCTTGTCTAATCCAACTAGCAATGGTGGAGTGAGAAGGTGAGATTCCCGGAATCCTTGGAAAGTACAAAGGGGGAATCCAATTTCCTTAACCACTTCCACACCCCAGAACGTCATCGGACGTCCTGGGATTTCAGTAGTGATATCTGAATGAAGTCTTCAGCTGCAGGCATCATTCAGATATCATTTTTTTTCAGCAGTCAATTCCCTTCACCATAAGAACAATCATAGCGGCTTCTTACAGGGGGTGAGAGGGGACTCCACCCCTGCCCGCCAGTGCTTCTATCGGCTCGCCCATGCGATCGGTGAGCCGGAGAAGGAATCTGCAGGTGCCGGAAGATAGTCAGAGAAATCCAAGCAACAGATGGTCCCCGGCAGTCTCTATGGCTCGGAGGCCCGGGCTAGACGTTATGACATCACGGCCAGGCCGGTGGAAGTAAACAATGCCGGGGACTCGGCTGGAAAGCCTGAGATCGTTCATTTTTTTGTTTTTTTTAATCTCAGGCTTTAGAGGCCTGGAGGAGTGAGGTCCCCACATCTCTCCATAAAGAGGACCTGTCACACATTATTCCTATTACAAGGGTTGTTTACATTCCTTGTAATAGAAATAAAAGTGATCAAAAAAAAAAATTTGAAAAGAGTGTAAAACTAAAAAAAAAGAAAAAAAATTAATTAAAAAAAGAGCCCCCGTCCCCACATGCTTGCATGCAGAAGCAAATGCATACGCAAGTTACGTCTGCATATGTAAACTATGTTCAAACCACACATGTGAGGTATCACCACAAACATTAGAGCTCCTCTGTAACTCTAAACCGGTAACCTGTAAAAAATTTTTAAAGCATTGCCTTTGGAGATTTTTAAGTACCGAAGTTTGGCGCCATTCCACGAGTGTGCACAATTTTAAAAGCGTGACATGCAAGGTATCCATTTACTTGGCGTAACATCATCTGTCACATTATACAAAAAAATTGGGCTAACTACTATTTTTTTTTTTTTTTTTAATTCATGGAAGTGCTTTTTCCCGAAAAAAATAAATAAAAAATGTGTCTGAAAAATTGCTGCGTGAATGTGGCATAAAAAGTTTAAATGACCGCCATTTTATTTCCAAGGGTCTCTGCTAAATATATATATATAGTCCAAACGGGGATTGTTGCACTTAAAATGTATTAGTCACAATAGCACAAAAGGTTACAGCATACATGTCATATCAAAAGATCAGCAGCAAGCTTTCGGGCCAAGTATCGAACGCTCTTCTTCAGGCTGTAATGACATCTAAAGACATACATAGTATTTCCATTTTTAAGCACAATTTCATTGTTCAAACAATCAATAATGCAATTAGCAAAAACCTGTAGCAAAAACAGATAATGAACCGCAATAGATAAACCTTCATTCTAATACCTTTCAATTAATTTCATTCGTTATAGATAGGTTTCAGAAGGATGGTCACCATATGGCAAACACTCCCCACTCAGAGGTAGTATTAACCCCTCTTATACCTGTTGCAAACAATAAAATAAAATTAATATTGAATAATATTAAACCAAAAGAAAATTATGCAAGTATATATACATATAAAATTAAAAATATAAAAATATAAATAAAAACCAAGATTGATAAATATCAAAAAGAAAAACAAACAAGAAAATAATAACAACCCAATAACCATAATATATGGGGGGCTCTCATGACTCTCTGATCTTGTTTCATACTTAAATCAATCTTTTGATACCCAGTCTAAAATGTAATATCGTCTCTAATAGGGAACACATTTCCTTTTTAGATACTACTCTCAGAATATGTGAGAATCATATAGTGAGTGATCTATATACTAAACTGACAGATAAAAAATCAGCTGCTTCACTTGAAGAGTGTTCACCCGCCAAGTATATTGAAATCCATTCCAAAGAGCCAATTGTCTAGGGTTGCTCAGCTTTTAACTGATCCAATCACAAAGGAACACAGGTTTAAAGAGATGGAAAATAAACTTACCCAGAGGGGTTATCCACCCAGTATTATACAAAAAGAAAAGAAAAATTTGAGTCTATGTCCTCGGGGAAATAGAAATATTGGTAGACGGATTCCATTCGTTTCCCAATATCATGCCTTTTCTTTTAGAATATTTTGAAGAAACACTGGCCAATTTTAAAGGATAACTATCCTTCTATTATGGAATTTGACACTCCTCCATTACAATCATATCAAAGAGGTAGAACGATTAAAGATCGTATAGTGAGAGCTGACTTATGTCCTCTACCCAAACCTATTACAATGTTCCTGGGACCACGTAAAACAGGTTCCTTTCCCTGTTTAAACCATGTTCAGTGTGATAATATGATTAAGGGATCTAAGTTCACACACCCACATAAGGGCACTGACATGATTAAAAATTATTTTATATGTCAATCCGCTTTTGTTGTGTATATTATTAAATGCCCTTGTGGTTTGATTTATGTAGGAGAAACCACCCAGAAAGTGAAAGATCGGATTGCCCAACATAAAATATTCACTTAGGGATAAGCTGGTCCAATTGCCCCTAGCAAGACACTTTGTGGAGTATGGACATTTTATATCACAATTAAAATACATGGTGATTGAGGAGGTAAAAATAACATAGGAGGGGTGGTGACCGTGAATTAAAACTTAGACAAATGAAATTAATTGAATGTGATTACAATGAAGGTCTATCTAGTGTGGTTCATTATCTGTTTTTCCTACAGTTTTTTGCTAATAGCATTGATTGTTTGAACAATTAAATGGTGCTTAAATATGGAAATACTATGTATGTCTTTAGATGTCATTACGGCCTGAAGAAGGGCGTTCAATACTTAGCCCGAAACTTGCTGCTGATCTTTTGATATGACATATACAGTATGCTGTAATCTTTTGTCCTATTGTGACTAATACATTTTATGTGCAACGATCCCTGTTTGGACTTTCTACATATGACCAGTGGGACGGTCTGATTGTTTTGCACTACTGCGGATTCCGTGGAGCTGTTCACCACTTCTATTTTGTGTATATACACACATACACATACATATATATATATATATATATATATATATATATATATATATATATATATATATATATATATACATATACATACACACACACACACACACACACACACACACAC
Organism: Glandirana rugosa; assembly: GCA_018402905.1. NCBI lineage: Eukaryota > Metazoa > Chordata > Amphibia > Anura > Ranidae > Glandirana > Glandirana rugosa. The sequence continues at coordinate 344,568 of BLSH010092148.1, forward strand.
ACACGCGGTATCTCACAAAAGTGACTACACCCCTCACATTTTTGTAAATATTTTATTATATCTCTTCATGTGACAACACTGAAGAAATAACACCAAATTTAGCACACCTGCTCCCCCTTCACACCTGAGACCTTGTAACACTAAGGAGTCAAATGACACCGGGGAGGGTAAATGGCTAATTGGGCCCAATTTGGACATTTTCACATAGGGGTGTACACACTTTTATTGCCAGCAGTTTGGGCATTAATGGCTCTGAGGGGACAGCAAATTTACACTGTTATACAAGCTGTACACTCACTACTTTACATTGTAGCAAAG
>BLSH010092148.1:345424-362988 GCA_018402905.1 Glandirana rugosa
ATCTAAACAGAGGTTATAGTTAATGGCGAGAAATCGTGGCCATGTTTATATATATATATATCTATCTATCTATCTATCTATCTATCTATACACACACACACACACACACAGTCACACAGTATATAATGTTTGGGGGTTCTGATGATGATTTTTACATGTAGGAGAGGAGTGCTGGAATTTGCGTGGTATGGAAGTGGTTAAAAGGAGCTGTAGCCAAGACGTCCCCCCTGGTCATTGCAAGATCATTCATGTTCATGGGCCTGACTGTACCTTCCTTGATGTAAGTGTTTTTAACCTTTTTTCATTAAAAAAGCATTACGGTTTTACACTATGGAGATTCTCGTTTATTTCATGGCTTTATTTACAAAATTTGGAGTTCCTATTGCTTAGGGTACCTTGGTCTTTATATTGATTGAATCAATGGTGGAAGTTTTTGTACCGGTGCTAAAGAGCGGTAATTGATATTGGAGACAAATCTAAGATTCATAGTTCCACCCGGCTGGGTGCCAGCCATTGGTTACATCTATGCGCATGTCCTAGCGCTTTCTGGTAAGCGTTTGGTGTATCTGGTGGTGGATTCTCACGAGTGGATTGATATTGTTCACTGGTTTATATCCTCATATGATGCTATGAACACTGGATACCGGTTTACTTTTTTTCTCCAATCAAAATCCCTCGTCCAAACACGGACGCTTTGTTATTAACTTATTGTATAAAGCACGGACACTTTTCACTGCATTTTTGGTTTACTACCTAAAAGCACTGACACTTTATATGGACACTGGATATTATTAGGAATAATTACGATTTTTGCACTTATTGTCTGGGAAACAGAACAGATAATCTACTGTTTACTATACTTTTTTGCACTTTTTTGTCTGGAAAACCGATCAGATATTTATGGTTTACAATCACTTCATGCACTTTAAATATTGTATATGAATTTGATTCACGTCTGTTTGTAAGTACAATGCTTCATTTTACTATTACATGTCAAGATAGTATCACACTATGTGAGGCTTGTTTTTTTACGTGTGTGATCTATGCTGGAGCGCACATTGGAGATTATCTGGGCTACAAGGGACTCGTCCCCTCAGGAGTGATCGATTGTGTGGAGTGATTCATCTAACCCCAAAAGGGACCCGGGCTGGGTATTGAGCCATATGAGCTTAATACGCTTACGTCTGGTAAGTAAGTTGTCTGTGTGGTGGTGGTTTAGTGTACACGATTTGAAGCGGAGCACTGGGTATTTTGAGCTACATCATTGTGTCATCTGGCTACCCACAACAGCAACACCTATGAACTTTTTTGCTATGAACGTTTAATATTCTTGGTTTAGAATTCAAGATTTGGTGGTTTGGTTTTATAGTGCAGCCTTCCTTTGAATATTTAGTAAAGTTAGGTGGTCATTACAACTAGGAGCTCAGTAAATAGTTAAGGTCTTTAACTCCTGTGCTGACCATTTTTTGATATATTGGATTCTTGAAGTACCTTTGGCCATGCAAACTCTTCAAAAGCATTAAAGTTGATGTATTTGTGCAGGATGTATTTTTATCCAGCTGATCTAGACCAGACTGGAGACAAACAGAATGTGTTCCATGGATTGATTTCCTAGGTTTAAATTTTCTATCTTGCACCATGCAAAAATAAGCTTTTCAGGTGTGATTGTCGAATTTACAAGATGACGACCTCCTAGCCTTCAGGAGGGTACCGATTACTGAATCCAAGGGTCTGAGGGTCCCTGGACCTAGCGACAATCCTGTCCAATTTTTTCTTGAATCTGGATGCCAGAAGATCCCTGTCTGGCTTCACCCAACTGCAGCAAAGAACTTGGAACACCTCTAGATGGAGAGCCTGTTCCCCTTGATTCAGACGCTGATGACTGAGAAAGTCTTCCTAATAATTGTGAACAGCAGACAGGTCTGAAAATGTGCAATTGTGCCCAATGAGATTAAGTTTGCTTCCCTTTGAGATGTGTGACTTCTGGTGCCTCCTTGATGGTCAATGTTGGCTATAGCTATGGCATTGCCCAACTGAATTCTTGTCAGGTGACCTTGCAATTAAGAAGTCTAGAATTGAAGGGACAACCAAATTACCCAGTTCCAGGATGTTGATTGGGCATACAAAGAGGGCATTCAGGACTCCTCCTCAACCCAATAGACTGGCATCTGTCCTAAGAACTTTCCACATCTTTGGGGAAAAGGGTCTGCCCGACTCCAGCACTGGGTTGGAGATCCATCACACCAGGGAGAGCCTTGCCTTGCAGACTAGATGCATGGGGCGGTTTAAGGACCAAGTCAGCTTTTCCTGCACATCAGAATGATGTTTTGCAACAGTCTGCAGTTAAACTGGGTGTATGTCACTGCATTAAAGGAGGCTAAGATCAGGCCCAAATACCCGACTACAGGCACAAATGGAGGGTAAACCCTTAGACTGAAGGGCATGGGCACATGAGCGGCGGGATTCAAGTTTGTCCTGGAGAAGGAAGATCCTGGATAGGGTCACATCTAAATGTCAGGCCCAGGTACTTCAATCCATGAATCTGTTTCAGCAACAACTTCCAAAGGATGAGGATTCAACCCCATCTCCGCAGCGTCTGCACTGTCCCATGGACATTGGCTGACAGGGATAGGGATGATGAGAGATCTAGGTCACCCACAATGTAAATCCCATCAGAACAGAGCAGAGCTAAGACTGGGGACAAGCACTTTGGTGAAAACCTAGGGGCCATTAATAGCTCAAAGGGAAGGGTGACAAACTGGTAATGCTGATTGCCCACAGCAAAACAGTGTTGAAATAAGCATCCTAGATGTCAGCTGAGGCCAGAAAATGCCCTAGAAGGAGGAATACAATGCCTTACCTGCTCAGTTCCATAAGGTACTTTTAAACCTGCAGGAATAGGTTGAGAATTCAGATTCAGAATGGGCCACACTCCTCCATTTGTCTTGGAAACTGGTTCAAGTGGAAACCCTGTTGTATTTCTCAAACAGAACTGGGGCAATGACCCCCTGTGAGAGGAGCTGCTAAATAGCAGCAAGAAGTTCAAATTTGAAAGTATGAAGTTGGGAGAAGGCAGAGTCCAAAAACCCCAATTTGAAGCCCCTAGAAGTGACACACTGGGCCCATACATCACAAAATTCTGATGCCAAAAGACTGAAAAGGCTGACAGACACACCCACACTCTGACTCTGGGGGTGCCCTGCTACTGAGAAGAGGATTGGAGCCTTGGTTGACTTGGAGAAGCGGGTCTTCTGAAAAAAGCGTGTTCCAAACTTGAACTTGGAGCTGGAAGCCGGAGAGGGATGAAAGGAACTTTTTCTAGTATTAGGGGTAGGTGGTTTACCTACAGATGTGCATTTTTTATCTAGGGGAAGATATTACTCCTCCCCTAAGATGTGTTTTTCTAAGGAGAGACTAAAGAGGCTTTCTTCCTCAAAGGACAGCGGCTCAAGGTATTTCTTGCATGGGACTTCCTCTGACCAGCATTTAAGCCAAAGGGGTTAATTTACTAAAAGCAAATGGGTTGTTAACTTTGCAAGGGAAATTAAACATTGCATGGAAATTTTCCCCACAGCATAATGAATGTGATGACGCTTTACTGACTTCCCTCATCCAAGAACATGCAAGAAATTTTTTTTTTTATTATTTTGCACATGATTGGGTATTCTTTGCAAAGTTAAATTTCACCACATTCACAGCCAATTTTCCTTTAGTAAACCCCAACAAATCCTTCACATATGGACAGAAAAAAGGCTCATCCTGGAAATTTTGAGACGTGTATTCTCCAAGCCATTCACACAGTAGTGTAATGCCACATGTAAAGACTCTAGGTGAGCGGTGAACATAGATCAGTTCAGATGGGACTATGGTCACAGATTATGTAGGTCAGTCCAGGTAGCAAGAGTCTGCCAGACGACCCTGGTGGCATAGCAGGGCCCACAAAGGAAAAAAAGGGCCTCTAATGTTTTGTCCACTGAGCCCTTGAACACGGCATTACCCTCTTCAGGGGTTGTTCACCTCTTGTTAAGGCAACATATGGCAAGGGCCACCACAGGAGAATGTCAATAGTTTCGTGGGAAGCCCTCCTCCATAGAATATTTCTGAGCAAATGTTTTGGAGGAACAAATAGCTTCTCAGTGTGAGACCAATCACTGTACAAGACAGACTCTAAAAGCAATTGGACTGGAAAGATATTGCAGGTTTGGTCAATTTTCGGGACTCCATGCTTAAAATCTTGGGGTAGGAACGGCATCTACTGTATAAGTTGGATAAAATGTTAGCTAAAGACATCTCATCCTGTTCCAATTTCTCATGGGGGGGTTGTCTACCCCCTCCTCCTCAGGCAGAGTGTCAGCAGCAAAAACAAAGTTGAAAACAAGCTCAGGAGGGGACGCTAAAAGGGCTCACTTGTGACCCATTATTGATACCATAATCAAGATTCTGCCATGAAATCAGAAGGTACAGGTGATCTGTGGACATAATTACCACCCCATATGAGCGCAGTCTGAGCTAGCAAGGCTATTTGACACTTTGCACTGCACTTATCTGTTTTGTGCAGTGCAGAATGTCCCCAGAGGGGTACTTACAATCTCTGCAGCTGTGGAGAGGGAAGGGTAAAGCATTCTGTGGCCAGCACTACAGACTTATAACAAAAAATAACCAAGCTTTAAGTGTCCCCTTTATGCTGCTACTGGTTTTGCCAAATAAACGAAAATACACATTAAAGGATATCAGTCACAAGAAAAATATGGATGCACCCATCACTGATTTTCCTTCTGAAAATTACACTGAGCAAAATTCTAAAACGCAAAACGTTTGTGTTTGCCCCATTTATCATGAGCTGAACTCAAAGATCTATGGCTTTTTCTATGAACACAAAAGGCCTATTTCTCTCAAATATTGTTCACAAATCTGTCTAAATCTGTGTTCGTGAGCACTTCTCCTTTGCCGATCTCCATCCACCTCACATGTGTGGCATATCAAGACGCTGGTGAGGCAGCATGATTATTGCACAGGTGTGCCTTAGGCTGGCCATAATAAAAGGCCACTCTACAGTAAAATGTGCAGTTTTATCACACAGCCCAATGCCACAGATGTTGCAAGTTTTGAGGGAGCATGCAATTGGCATGCTGACTGCAGGAATGTCCACCAGAGTTGTTGCCCTTGAATTGAATGTTCATTTCTCTACCATAAGCGGTTTCCAAAGGCATCTCAGAGAATTTGGCAGTACATCCAATCAGCCAAACAACCACAGACCACGTGTAACCACACCAGCCACACCAGCCCAGGACCTCCACATTCAACATCTTCACCTCAAAGATCATCTGAGACTAGCCACCCGGACAGCTGCTGCAACAATCGGTTTGCATAACCAAAGAGTTTCTGCACAAACTGTCAGAAACCGTCTCAGAGAAGCTCATCTGCATGCTTGTTGTCCTCATCAGGGTCTCGACCTGACTGCAGTTTGTCATCGTAACCGTTTTGAGTGGGCAAATGCTCACCATTCAATGGTGGCTGGCACTTTAAAGAGGTGTTCTCTTCACGGATGAATTTCACTGTACAGGGCAGATCGAGTGTATGGCATCGTGTGAGTGAGCGGTTTGCTCATGTCAATGTTGTGGATGGAGTGGCTCATGGTTAGTGGTGGGGTTATGGTATGGGCAAGCATATGCTATGGATGAACACAGGTGCATTTTATTGATGGCATTTTGAATGCACAGAGATACCGTGACGAGATCCTGAGGCCCATTGTTGTGCCATTCATCCACGACCATCACCTCATTTTGCAGCATGATAATGCATGGTCCCATGTTGCAAGGATCTGTACACAATTCCTGGAAGCTGAATACATCCCAGTTCTTGCATGGCCAGCATACTCATCGGACATGTCACCCATTGAGCATGTTTGGCATAATCTGGATCGGCGTATACAACAGCGTGTTCCAATTCCTGCCAATATCCAGCAACTTCGCACAGCCATTGAAGAGGAATGGACCAACATTCCACAGGCCACAATCAACAACCTGATCAACTCTATGCGAAGGAGATGTGCCTCACTGCGTGAAGCAAATGGTGGTCACACCAGATACTGAATGATTTTTGGACCCCCCAATACACTAAAACTGCATATTTTAGGCCCCTTTCACATTTGTGCGACCTGAAAGTTGTGCGATTTTGATGCGACTTTAAGCAATGCCTGTGTAATATTGAGGTCTATGGACTTCAAATCACATCACAGTCAGACCAAAGTAGTGCAGGGACTACTTTGAAGTTGCACAGATATGAATGGTACTCATTGGAAATAATGGGGTATGACTTTGCAGTCTCAAGTCGCAAAAGTGTGAAAGGGGTCTTAGAGTGGCCTTTTATTGTGACCAGCCTAAGGCACACCTGTGCAATAATCATGCCGTCTAATCAGCATCTTGATATGCCACACCTGTGAGGTAAAGGAGAAGTGCTAACTAACACAGATTAAGGCTGACCATACATGCTCAATTCTCTTGTATAATTTTCCTTTAGATTTACCAAAAACCAAATAATATGAGGCCAAAGCTAAACAGCTTTCAATTGTATCCAATTAGGTAGGCCCTTTCATTACATAGTTTAAGGTAAATCTAAAGGAAAATTGTTCAAGAAAATTGAACATGTATGGCCAGCCTTAGACAGATTTGTGAACATTTGAGAGAAATAGGCCTTTTGTGTACATAGAAAAAGTTGTAGATCTTTGAGTTCAGCTCATGATAAATGGTGGAAAATACAAAAGTGTTGCTTTTATCATTTTGGTCAGTGTAGTTGTATAACAGTAATGCTGACAATTTTGCTTCAGTACCATCAATCAATCACTGACCTGGGACAAGTGAGTAAATATGTATTTATGCTTTTTCTTAGATTTTCTGAACTGCACACTTGTCCCTGCTCAGTGATCCATGGTACTGAATATCCACTTACCAACAGGAAGGTTTTCCAGCTTTAGGACCAGAGCACTTTTTGTGATTCGGCACTGCGTCGCTTTAACTGACAATTGCATGGTCGTGCGACGTTGCACTCAAACAAAATTTGCGTCCTTTTTTTCCCACAAATAGAGCTTTCTTTTGGTGGTATTTGATCGCCTCTGCGTCATTTCTGATCGCCACTATAAACAAAAGAAGAGCGACCATTTGCACCCAAATTTCTTACTTTTTGCTAAAATTCAAATCCAAAAAAAAAAAATAAAAAAATGTTTTTTTCACCGGTTTTGCCCGATTTATATTCTTCTTCATATTTTTGATAAAGAAAAATCACAATTGGAGCTTATTGATTGGTTTGCGCAAAAGTGGCCACGTTTACGGATGATGAGAATTCATTTCTGGGGTTTTTTTTTTTTTTTTATTTTTTACTAGTAATGGCGGCGATCTGCGATTTTTAGCGGCACTGCGATATTGCAGCGGACATGTCGGACATTTTTGACACTTTTTTGGGACCAATGACATTTATTCAGCGATCAGAAATTTAAATGTCCATTGATTACTGTATAAATGTCATTGGCAGTGAAGGGGTTAACCTGGGGGGGGGAGCTAGGGGTTAACTGTGCTCCCTGGGTGTGTTCTTACTGTGGGGGGGTTTGGCTACCATGGGCATGAGAGATCTAACTGATCCCAGTGACAGGGATCAGTAGATCTCCCATGCCTGCACTGTCAGAATGGGGAACCGCCGTGTTTACATCGGCGGTTCCCCGTTCTTTCCCTGTGGCCGCTCATCGCGGAGTGCGGCGGGTGCGCGCGCCCCCTAGCGGCTGTTCGCAGATCGCCGTCTTTTTATGGCGATTCGCGCTCAGCATCCCGACTGCCACCGTGAAAACACGGCAAGCGGTCGGGAACTGGATATAGGGGATCAACATAACAGCCAGTCAACAAGCATTTTAAGAAAAAAGATCAGCAAATCGCAGCACTCATGGAGCTTTAATTACTGCAAACAGGACACTTGCATAATATTCTAAAACCCTTCTCACGCATTACAGCCAAGTACAGCATCAACCTGCCCTACTATCTTATTTTAAAACAAAAGGTTTACTTCTTAAAGCGGATGTCCACCGCCTGCCGCCGTTCCTTTAAAAATTAAAAGTCAGCAGCTACACATACATACAGTAGCTGCTGACTTTTAACTTGAGGACACTTACCTGTCCTGGAGTCCAGCAATGTCGGCACCGCCTACCAATCTTCGGAATGGCAGGTCGAGTGCTGCCACCGCCATTGAGGCTAAGGGAACCCGAACATGTAGCCGTTCGGCTTCACGGCCAGGTCCCTACTGCGCATGCGCGAGTCGCCACTGCGCTTTCCCATTGGCGGCAGTGGAGGAGGAGGGAGCCCGGCTGCTGATGGCCGTGGCCGCAGCCCTAGGCTCCTGGATGTGTGGAAAAGGACACCTGTCAAAGATGGGTGTCCTCTTTCCCCTCCCCCCCAAAAGGTGCCAAATGTGACACCTGAGGGGGGGAGGAATCCGACCAGCGGAAGTTCCACTTTTGGGTGGAACTCCGCTTTAATAAAGGTGCAGTGGTCACTTTTGGCATGAACAGAGCATAGACATTTTCTATTTTCTGGGCTTATAACTTCTTACTGCTGCACTGTATGCAAAAGTAGCAACTTTCTCTAAATGTGAGGCTATATATTGCCTGTATCAAAAGAACTGTAAGGCAGTAAAATACTGCACAGTGAAAAGTATTCATTTCAGATTTAGTCCGCTCAAACCATATGCAACATACATAAACACAGGAGCAAAGTAATTTTATATTGTTCCTCCTATATCAAAGGGTAGCCTGGGAAACCCTTTTCTATGTCCAAGTACACTGGCAGCTGAAGTAGAACTATACTGTATCTGAGCACCACAAACCAAAAATGCTATTTAACCACTTGCTTACTGGGCATTTAAACCCCCCTCCTGCCCAGACCAATTTTTGGCTTTCGGCGCGGTCACATTTTGAATGAGAATTGCGCGGTCGTGCGACATTGTAACCCAAACAAAATTTAGATCATTTTTTCCCCACAAATAGAGTTTTCTTTTGGTGCTATTTGACCGCCTCTGTGTCATTTCTGATCGCCACTATAAACAAACAAAGAGTGACGATTTAAAAAAAAAACATTTTTTACTTTTTGCTAAACTACAAATCCAAAAAAATAATAATAAAAAAAAATTATTCATCAGTTTTGGCCGATATATATTATTCTACATATTTTTGGTAAAAAAAAAACAAAAAAAAAAAAAAAACGCAATCGGCGTTTATTGATTGGTTTGCGCAAAAGTTATTGCGTCTACAAACTATGGGAATTGCTTTATGGCGTTTTTATTATTTATTTTTTACTAGTAATGACGGCGATCTGCGATTTTTATCAGGACTGCGATATTGGGGTGGACATGTCGGACATTTTTGACACTTTTTTGGGACCAATGACATTTATACAGCGATCAGAAATTTCTGACTGAAATGTCCACTGATTACTGTATAAATGTCATTGGCAGTGAAGGGGTTGACCTGCAGGGGCGGTTAAGTGTGTTCCTTGGGTGTGTTCTAACTGTGGGGGGCGGGGCTGGTCGGGACATAACAGATCTAACTGATCCCAGTGACAGGGATTAGTAGATCTGTCATGCCCCCGTCACAGAATGGAGAACCGCTGTGTTTACATCGGCAGTTCCCCGTTATGCAGCTGTGACAAGGGACCGCGGGGACTCGATGTCCGCCCGACCCGTGGGCATGCCCATCGTCTGTGAGTGGGCGTCCATGGACGTCCACCCAGAAATTCAGATCCGCGCTGGAGCCATACTTTGGCTATAGTGCGGATCTGAAGGGGTTAAAGTGGATGTAAGCCCGAAAAAAAAATGTAATTAAGAATTCTGCCTAGTAGAGTAGAGCATGTTATGTCATCTGTGACCAGTCTTGCCACAAAGAGTTAATCCAGCTCTGAGCAATCCCCTAATCTTTTTTCAGTAAGAAAGAAACCGCCTCACAGAGAAATAGGAGATGTTTCTTCTCCATGCTGTGTGAGTGACAGGTCATTTCCTTACCTCATGCAAGTAGCAGACAATGCTTCACACTCCCCCTTCCTTTCTCCTCCAGCTGTCCCAGGATTGGCTGCTACACACCTCAGCACGATTGGACATGCTGAAGTCATGTGGTGTCTTTCCTGAGTTTTGACTAGATGTTTCTCAAAACTTTGGAATAGCAAAGGAGAGTGTAGAGGTGGGCAGGGAGTCTTGTGACATCACAACTCTATCCACCAGGCTACAGCAAAATTGACCTATCTACTGATTCCAGAGATTTGTGGGGCTGCTACTGCTGAAGGGGGTGACATTTGCAAGGTATAGATACATGCAGGAGGCTTGCATGTCTATATACTTTAATACTGTGCCATTCGTTTATACTGGGCGAGTGGTGGGTTTACATCCACATTAATTGATTTTTAATATTCAAAGAAAACTCCCCCATCCATCTATGTCTACATGATTTATTTTGTTGAGAAATCACTTTGAAAAACACCCCCTAGCAATTGTGGCCGTGGCCACCTTGAGTACAGGCAGGTGATTCATGTAGCATTTACTTAATTGAATCCACCTGCCCTTAGCTCAGGCATGTAAGCAGGAGAGTGTGCCTAGATGAGAAAGCCCTTCCTCCCCCCTTCCCCTACTGAAGACTCCTGGGATGTATGACTCAATTTGCCTAGGGAATGAAAATGAGAAAGTAACTGAAAAAAAAAAAAAAAAGTTTAAAAGAAGCAAATATAATATACCCTCCCATGTATTTATGATTGCTAGCAGCACAAGGATTAAACATAGTGAAGGTTGATTGAGAGAGTGATGTTGCACTTAAGTTAATATTTACAAAGTGGTCTTTGACAAAGTCTGTCAAATGATTAATCCATGCTCCTTGCCATCACCCACCCTGGATAAACCCCAATGTTAGAGTTTACCTGGATGGGTGGCACCAGCATCAGGCAACATAGTCTGACAGTTGACAGCATAAGCTATCAGGACATACAGTATCACTTATTTGCACATCTGTCCCTCCATTGCTAGCATGCGTGTTCCAGAATTAATATGCAAGAAGCTACTTTTCTGATGATCAATATTTGCATTGAGATATCCGTGTAACAATTCTGGGATCTGCCAATAAGCTACTCATGCAGAGGGCCTCACATTGTAGGATGGACTCAGAATATATATTTTTCACCCACAGAAACAGGAGAAGCAGTGGAGGTACTTCAGACAGTGACGAAGTGACAGAAATGGAGATAAACCCATGTGTATATAATGCCATGTGCTGACAGCTTATGTGTCAGATCATGCTGCCTAATTGCTAGTTTTGGCTTCCCACAGGTTTGTTTTAAGTTCTTCTCTGCTGGTACATTGATTTAATTATTGAAGTTGAATCAATTAGGATACTGTGAAACTCATCTGTGTGCTATAGGTATAGCTGTCCTTCACCTCATTGGGTTAAAGAATCAAAATAACTGCAGCACCAACCTTCTGCTTGTGAGAATGGATAAGATCTCACCTGTCAATTCATATTATCATGCTCTACAAGTGCACTGCCATTTAAAGGGCATTGCAAAGCAAGCTACTTCTGTTACCATATGGTCTTAATTACCATTGGGATGCTGCTCATATTATGTCCATTTGCCTTGCTCTTTCTAATAAGGAAACTGCTCAGTTTCACTGAGCTACAGGTTTCAGTAATACAGGAGCTTAATTTACCTTTCACGCAAGCTCATTAAGCATACACTATTTACTGATTTTACCCTTCCAAGTAAACCAATTTTTAGTTCATGTGCGCTTCAAAACGGAATGGAAAAAAAATCTAATGCCTATAAAGCTGTCCAAAATGAGCAGCACATTACTGAACATGATGTTATAAGCACCGTCATGCATTAGGCTTCATACAGGAACTCTACAGTGTTCAGAGCCTGCATAAAATCACTCTCCTGGGACACACAGCTACCATTTACAGCCGCTCATTGAAATTAATTAGTTGATGTGGCTGTATGTGGTTATGTGCCAGAAGTTGCATAAAACACCAGCATGGATGAATGCTTTGAACACACACCATCTACATACTGTATATAATTACATAGTTAGTCAGTTTAAAAAAAAAAAAAAAAAGACAGTGCATCTAGTTCAACCAACCTGCAAAGCATACAGTATGTCCTGTGCACATGCTTTCAGTACACATATTTGTCAGCACACCATGGATCTTCGAATAATGTCCAAAAGTTTTATTCAAAGTGATCATAGTTAAAGAGTGCAAAGTTTTCGGCCACACAGGACCCTTTCGCCAGGCATGTGATCAAAGGGGTCTTACACGGCTCTGAAACCTTAAACTCTTTTGCTGTAATTGCTTTGAACAACATGTTGGACATTATTCAAATATCTATGGTGTGCTGGCAAATATGTACAGTACATTGATCTTTGAAGTCTCCAATCTCCAGCTGGTTATTGCAGTAGCACTCAATATTCTTTAGGCCTATTCCAGAAACATGTGCGATGGGGATATTGATCACCCTTGTGACCAGTAAATATTGTGAACATGCAAAAAAAAATTTTTTGCAGGCTTAGACCCCTCACAGTGATTTCCCTTCACATGCAAGAATGAAAATAAAAGGTTTTTACTTTTTGACACTTTTTGGTGAATGGGTAGAGGTACAATGTACATGATACCCATTCACATGGGGGGCCGGGATCTGGGGGCCCCCTTGTTAAAGGGGGCTTTCAGACTCCGATAAGCCCCCCCGCCCGCAGACCCTGATAACCAAAGCCCATGGTTGTCGGGAAGGGGCTCTTGTCCCCATCAACATGGGGACAAGGGGCTTTGGGGTGGGGGGCACAGAGCCCCCATGTTGAGGGCATGTGGCCTGGTATGGTTCTGGAGGGGGGCATGCTCAGATAAGGGTCTGGTATGGATTTTTGGGGGGGACCCTACGCCATTTTTTCATTGATTTTTCATCTATATTGCCAGGAGACGGCAATACATTACAGCCGCGAGGAAGTTTAGATTACATTTTTTCCATTAGAAAGGTCATTATTGCTGCGGCACTGTTGTACACATTGCACAAATGCAACACTTTACAGGCCGACTAATGGGACCCCCCAGGCATGATATTTAAAGGAATATTTCATTTTGATAGTTTCCCTTTAAGCATTATTAAAAATCACTGCTCCTGAAAAAAAACGGTTGTTTTAATAACTGTTTTTTTTTTTGCATTGATACATGTCCCCTAGGGCAGTACCTGGGTCCCCATACACTTTTTATGGCCATAATTTGCATATAAGCCTTTCAAATGAGCACCTTTGGTTTTTCATGTATTTGTCCCATAGACTTTAATAGGGTTTGCATGTTCGCTAGAACTTTTTGCCTGTTCGCGGTGTTCTGGTGAAAACCGAACCTGGGGGTGTTCAGCCCATCTCTATTCACTGGAGATTGCATGGTTGGCAGGGTGCCCAAGCTTGTGGCTCTTATGCACTATTTATATTAGGTGGTTTGATGTCTTTTTTTCTGCTTTTTAATTTGAAGTACACAGATATCACTATTTGTCTTCTGTTTTATATGCCATCATCGTGTATGAAAAGATTACCAGGGAGATCTGATGCTAATTGTTTATGCACCATAAGTCATTGGGAGTTTCTAATATCAACACGAGTCACTAGAAAGCATGTTTGCGCCTCAGTCTAATAGCGAGGTAATGCAAGGAGGTGAGCAGCCAATTTACACATGATTTAAATGCATTTAGATTTTCTGAGAAGGGTTCCACCATTATTGCACATTAAACATAAGAACTCAGTAAAAAGGACTATATATGGGCACTTATAGAATTTTGTTTGTGAGTCACTAGAAAGCACGTTTGCGCCTCAATCTAATAACAAGGTCATGCAAGGAGTAGAGCAGCCAATTTAAACATGATTTAAATGCATTTAGATTTTCGGAGAAGGGTTCCACCATTATTGCACATTAAACATAAGAACTCAGTAAAAAAGGACTATATATGGGCACTTCTAGAATTTGGTTTGTGCGCTATTATTTATTATGTTAGTTCTGCATGCCATACGGCCCTCTATGGCTGTCTGCATGAAGACATATAGACTAGTATGCCAAAACATTTTTCTATTAATGGTATGCCTGAACTTTCTTACTAAGGATTCTCAATTCATATAATCAACTTGTCAAAAAACTGGGAGACATTTAGCCCCATCACAACCCAATCAAACCTTGCCTATCTTAAGTAGCTACAAGAACAACAGTGCAGCATTGCTCATAAATGAAAAATACCTACAGTCGTGCTCATAAGTTTACATACCCTGGCAGAATTTATGATTTCTTGGCCATTTTTCAGAGAATATGAATGATAACAAAAACTTTTCTTTCACTCATGGATAGTGTTTGGCTGAAGCCATTTATTATCAATCAATGGTGTTTACTCTTTTTTAAATCATAATGACAACAGAAACTACCCAAATGACCCCTATCAAAAGTTTACATACCCTGGTAATTTTGGCCTGATAACACGCACACAAGTTGACACAAAGGGGTTTGCATGGTTATTAAAGGTAACCATCCTCACCTGTGATCTGTTTGCTTGTAATTATTGTGTGTGTATAAAAGGTCAATGAGTTTCTGGACTCCTGACAGACTCTTGCATCTTTCATCCAATGCTCCACGGACGTTATCACGTGACCTTAAAAACCGGCCCGAAAATCAGCGCAAGAGCTCCGCTAAAACCCTGCTAAAGCACAGCAAGAATGACTGCCTCTTCAGCGCTGTTTTAGTAGCGCTCAGTGTGAAAGGGGTCTTGGATTCACTTCTTTCTGTCATATACAAAGGAGATCATCCTGATAGCTCTTGGCTCTTGTTGCGGGACTTTTATATTTATGGTTTCAGTTTATTCTGATGCTCTTTTGTTTTTTACATCTTTGATTATGCACAATTTTGGTTCAGTTCGAAGCACTTGTATGACTACATTTATGGTTTTGCTTTTTGCATTATACACAATTCTATATTTACAGCATTCCCAACCCACCCCAAAAATGCTGCTTGCAGGTCTTATCCTTACATCTCGCAAGCACACCGCCCCAGTGTGAAAGCACTCGCTGCAATGAATGAGAGGCGGTTTTTAGGTGCTTTTCAGAGGCTATTTCTAGCTCCAAAATGCCTTAAAACCATCTCAATGTGAAAGGGATCAAAGAAAAGCTTCTGAATATCCAGATGTTAGGACCACTATGCAAACCACAAGCAGTGCATAAAGAGTGGGGGCTTACAGTATTCCAATGATTCTCACTAAGGAGGGATCAAACTGCATTTATTAAATACTCCACAAAACCTCTGATCTATCATTGGAGATCTTGTCAGGCCAGTTGTAACACAGCATATCCCAAAGTTCACTGTGCGCTGAGACTCCATACACGAATAATACTGTAAAAGAAGAAAGCAATCTCTATATTGTGAATCCGTAAAGAGCAGCAAAGTTTAATAAAAATGACATTTACAATGGATAAAAGTCAAGCAGGCAGTTCAACCAAGTGTGATTATTTTCCCAAAAGCAAGATGGCTGGGGCTGGCTCGCTCATGCTTCGCGTGTGTTCCGGCTCTGCCCTATGCATTTCATCATATGCAACATCAGGGGATTTTCTTTGGGATTCACCTCTCTTTATGTCATATACAAAGGAGATCACCCTGATAGCTCTTGGCTGTTGTTGTGGGACTTTTATATTTACAGTTTCAGGTTATTCTGATGCGCTTAGGTTTTTCACATCTTTGATTATGCACAGTTTTAGTTCAATTTGAAGCACTTGTATGACTACATTTATAGTTTTGCTTTTTACATTATACACAACATAAGCATGGTTTTATTATTTACACAAGTATTTTTACTTATGAGTGCTGCACCGTTCTTGTATTTATGTATGCCTTGTATTAGGGTATCGTGCTAGCTGTTATTCACTATATATATTTTCCTTGTTTACATCTTATGTTGCTGTTTCAACAAAATGAACATCAGGAGAAGAGGCTTTTGAAAAGTGGAAGTTCCTTCTATGTTATCACCCAAGCAATAATGGAACAAACACTGGAATTTTTTTGGAAGCAGATTTGTTTTTATTAATTTGCTTAAAGCTGAACTCCAGGTAGGATTTTATTGCAGAGTTACTTTGGATTAGCATGGACCAATGTACATATCTCATATCTGGGGGACCACTTCTATCTTCTGGTTCCTGGGCCAACCAGCTTTCCAGCTCACCACAGAGGGGCACCCGCTCAGCATTTTGTGAATGGTGAATAAAGAAGTCTTTTAAATACTTACCTCTCTAGTGGGTGTAAAACCCATATGTCACTCTCTTCAAACCAAAAGAATCATCATCATTCCATGTTTGCCAGATGCCTGGTCCTGGGTGTGATGGATGCCTGCCCCCTCCTTGTGCATTCCTCCCACTGGCCCAAACATTTTTGTAATAAAGGTTTTGCCTCGGGTTGAAGATCAAGCAAGAGAACCAAGTAAGGCATGGATGCTGAACCAAGTAAGGCATGGATGCTAGCTGGGAAGTTAACATTTAAAGAGTCTGCAGTCGGTTAGGGTATCCTGACAGCCATGGACTTTTTAGCAGCTTTCCTGCTCTCCAGCCCTGCATACCTGTTCCATGTCAGTGAGGAGTTAATTTTATAGCCAGGTATCTAATGTCAGCAGTGGCAGCTTTCATATCTCTATGGAGATAGGACAGAGTATAGCAATAGCAAGATAGATAGATTTAACATTTTTTTACAGCTCTCAATACAGAATTAATTTTCACCTTAGGCCTAAGTTTCCCTTTTTGCATTCCTTTTTGGGATTTATATAAACACTTGTATAACAACCATATGCCTCATGAGTATTCATTAAACAATACGTGCTATGAGACACTGGGGCTGATTTACTTAAAAACAGCTATCCAAAAGGTTTCTGGTGTCCATAACATAACCAACTAAATCCATTGTATAACAAAACACTTAAAATTGTATTGAATCGCGGGAGCTCCGATATGGACGTCTGAGTCGGAGCTCCGCAACGCCGCCGGTTCTAGGAGCCTGCCCTGCATCACTGTGCCCGCGGAGACGAGCGATAAGGGTCGCCTCGGACCCCCCACACACCACAGAACCTCATCATATGGCCGGACCAGCGGCGAAAAAAGAGCTATTCCCTCCGCTGGCGGTTACACCTGCATCAGGGTGTACCAAGATGGCCGCCGCTCCGGCAGCTACAGGAGGCTTCCACGAGGCACACAGTGACTCCAGCACGGGGACAACACACTCATCGGAGTTAAGGCAAGTTCTCTCCCCAGCCACCCTCAACTACACTCCCAAGGCCCAGGGCAGCTTGATCCAGATGGATACCCCATCCCCAGCCTCCACAGTTTCATCACTGGGCCGCATACAGGAAGAAGCTGGGCCTCCCCACTTAGGCCAGGATTTCCAAAGCTATCAGGCTGCAGGAACTCACAGCCAAGACATCTCCTCACAGGTGGATGATCTTTATCATAAGTTTTCACTACTCTTAGAAAGGGGCCTAGCAAACACAGTT
>BLSH010092148.1:370676-396731 GCA_018402905.1 Glandirana rugosa
GCCCCCCCCCCCCCCCCCCCCCCATGCTGCATGCACTGTAGAGCTATTTATCTTCAAAATTCACAGCAGAAGCATTAAAGTTATTGTTTAAACCAGCTCAGTTTACACAGCTCCAACCTTTTCATCTCTAATATAAATCTTGAGCGAATGCTCTGGGAGGGCGGAACTTGGTTGAGCTGGGAGTATGACTTTAATAACGTCAGTGCTTTTGTGATGAAATTTGAGGACAAATTGCTCCATGGTGCCTGCAGCTACAGCCAGCGAGATCTTGTTTTAAAGCTATTTTACCACTTAAGAAAATATAAAATATTTGAATATTCATAGCCTGTCCACAGTTACACATTAAAGGTGGCCCTACTTATTATTCAGGGTGTGAGATTGAGTAATTGCCTCTCAGATTAAATTTATGATTAAAACAATGCTCAAAGAATACAAGAGAAAAAAGGGGATTTTATTATAACTTACCGTAAAATCCTTTTCTCTGAGTTCACTGATAGACGCAGCCCTTCTTATAACACGTGGGGTTTATGCTCATATTACTAGGAGTAGACTAGGCAAAGAAAAAACAAAAGCATAGGTTAGCCCCTCCCGGGAGGCTGTCCTCACCTTACCATATAACCCCCTGCTGGACAATAGCATATCAGTTCGTAACAAGACGTACAAACTCAACAGAGGGGTGGGTGCTGCGTCTTTCAGTGAACTCAGAGAAAAGGATTTTACGGTGAGTTATAATAAAATCCCTTTTTCTCTTACGTTCACTGACAGACGCAGCCCTTCTTAGAACACGTGGGGACGTCCCAAAGCTGTGCCAATCAAGAGGGGCGGGCAAACTACAACAACTGTACCCAACAAAAAAGCCCTCTCAGAAGGCGCCAGTCGCGCCTACACTGCCGCCTGTAAAACTTTGCGGCCAAAAGCAGAATCCACAGATGCTGAAACATCAACCTTGTAAAACTTAGTAAACGTGTGCACTGAGGTCCAAGTAGCCGCTTTGCACACCTGAGACACCGAGGCCTGGTGTCTAAACGCCCAGGAAGTACTAACTCCCCTGGTGGAATGAGCCGTGTCTGGAAAAGGGGGAACCTTGCCCCGAACCTCATATGCATGAGTCACGGTCTTCCTGGTCCAACGAGAAATGGTAGCTTACGAGGCCACCATGCCTTTGCGCGAACCTTCCGTCAGCACAAATAAAGAGTCAGACTTCCTAAAAGAAGCTGTAGAATTCAAATACACCCGCAAGGCCCTCACCACATCCAAAGAATGTAGTTCAAATTCCTTGGGATGCGACGGGTGCGGGCACAATGAGGGAAGAACAATATCCTCATTCAAATGAAAAGAAGAAACCACCTTCGGAAGGAAAGAAGGGGAAGGTTGCAAAACCGCCTTGTCCTTATGAAGGACCAAGTAAGGTGACTTGCAGGATAACGCTGTCAACTTAGACACCTGCCTAGCAGATGTAACAGCCACCAAGAAAGCCACTTTTTGCGACAACAATTGCAAGGGAATGTCCCTAATCTTCTCATATGGGGGCTTCTGAAGCGCAGAGAGCACCAGATTCAAATCCCACAGCGCCAGAGGCGACCGTATCCGAGGAGCCACATGGCGTACACCCTGTACAAAAGTACGGATCAACGAATGGGACGCCAAGGGTCGTTGAAAAAGAGCCCCGCCAGGGCCGAAATCTGACCCTTAAGCGTACTTAACGCCAGGTTCTTGTCCAGTCCCTGCTGCAGAAAAGTCAGCACCCTGGACACCGCATAAGAGCGGGGGTTCCAACCACCCGCCTCACACCAGGCAATAAAGGCCTTCCAGGTCCTATGATAAATCTTACGTGAAGTACACTTGTGCGCTTTAATCATAGTAGGGATCACGGAGTCAGAGACACCCCTATCCCTCAACACCTGGGACTCAATAGCCAAGCCGTCAAAGCCAGCGAGGGTAAAGCAGGGTGCAAGATGGATCCCTGAGACAGTAGCTCTTCGCGAAGTGGAAGATGCCAGGGAACATCTGCCACCATCCGTACCACATCGGCGTACCAAGGATGCCGAGGCCAATCCGAAGCTACCAGGATTGTCGGGATTCCCTCTGCTTCTATCCTGCGCAGAACCCACGGCAGAAGCTTCAGAGGAGGAAAGACGCACAGTAGCCGATACCGACCCCAGGGTGCCACCAGTGCGTCCGTGGCGACCGCCAACGGATCTCTTGTTCTGCACACAAAGGTCTGTACCTTGTGATTGAATCTGGAGGCCATGAGGTCCTCCTCTGGTGTGCCCCACTTGAGGCAAATCTGGCGGAACACTTCTGGATGTAAGGACCATTCCCCCTGATCCAGAGTACGGCGGCTGAGAAAGTCCGCCTGCCAGTTTTCCATGCCTGGAATGTAGATTGCGGAGTGCTGGCACATGAAGTTCTGCCCATCATAGGATCAGAGCCGCTTCCGCGGCTGCTGCCGAGCTTCTTGTTCCGCCCTGATGGTTCACATATGCCACAGCCGTGGCATTGTCTGACTGAACCTGAACAGGGAGGCCTCCCAGCCTTGTCGGCCAAGGGGATAGACAGAGTCTGATCGCTCTCAGTTCCAGTACATTTATCAGAAGGCAAGCTTCCTGAGCTGACCAACGGCCCTGGGCAGAGAACTGACCCAGGACCCCTCCCTAGCCCGATAGGCTGGCATCCGTCGTTAATATCGACCACTTGAGGGGGAGGAAACATTTTCCCAACTTTAGGGCTGGAGCCCGAATCCACCAAATCAAGGATCCTCGGGATTGATGATCCAACCTGACCACTCATACAGCTGTAGGCCATGAACCCAGAAGTCTCAAGTTTGAAGGAAAGAACCTTTCTGGGGGTAGAGAGATGAACTCTATCCTATACCCAGAGGACACCACCTCCAGCACCCACCGATCGGTGATGCAGACAGTCCATCTGTCTGCGAACCCCAGTAACCGCCCCCCCCCCACCCGCGAGCCGGGCGGGGGCAACCCATCATGCGGAGGTTGACTTATCCTTCGTCTTTTCAGACTTACGTTGCCCGGGCCTTTCACTGGGCCCAGCAGAAGCCTTACCGGACTTGAAGCCCTTACCCGTTGAACCGGGCGCACAAAAAAACGTCTTCTGGCCTGAAGAAACAGGGCCCTGCCTACGGCGAAAATCCCACCGTTTTGGCTCCAGAAGGAAAGTACTCTTCCCTCCCGTGAAATCCTTAATGATTTCATCCAATTGTGGGCCAAACAGACACCCTCCCTGAAAGGGGAGATCCGTAAGCTTTCTTTCTTCGATGCCTGGTCGCCCGACCAAGAGCAGAGCCACAACATCTGCCTGATAATAACTGCAAAAACAGACATTTTTGACAGCATGGGAAGCAGGTCCAATGCAGTATCACATAGGTAGCGGAGACCCTCTTCCAAGTGTTGTGCTTGTTGCACCCCAGCCTGCGCACACTCACAAGTCAAACCGGTGTGCAATGTGGTAGCGCACTCGAGAAGAGATTGCGCCACCATAGCAGCCGCCAGAGCTGGATGCATGGCTGACCCAGCCAACAAGAACAGTGCCTTAGCCACTGCCTCCGTGCAGTGATCGGCTGCCTCTTTAAAAGACGGAAACCCCTCCAAGGGAATGGTCGTTGCCTTATTCAGATGGGCCACCAGTGGGTCCACTGCTGGGGAAGCCCATCTCTTAGTAAAACTATCCTCAAAAGGGTAACGAACAGCAAAGCATTTGGGCAAAGCAAAGGAATTTTGCGGCCGCAGCCATTCCTTGAACACCGCCTGCTCAAAAACCTGATCATAAGGGTAGGCCCTGGGGGACCTAGGGGGCTTAAGCCACCCACAAACATATGTGGACTCATGTGACTCCCCTGCTTGGTCAAGCCGCATGGATTTGCGAATATCAGTGATCAGAGCAGCCACTATCGCCTTGTCGCGAGATAGTGAAGCCCCCTGACCATCTGAGGGTATCAGTTCACGCTCTGATAGCTCCACGGGGGTTCCCGTGACCACCGAGGCGCCCTCTGGTTCAGAATCCTCCCCCGAAGAATGACGGGGCGGGCGCTTTTTAGGGCCCCCCAGAGTCGGGTACAAACCCGCCTGGGGAAAGAATTCACCAAATACTGCCCTCAGCTGCTCCAAGGAAACCAGGGACCCCGGCGTGGATTGTTGCTTGACTGGCACCCTCCTTGGAAGAAACCGCAGGTACCCCTGCCATAGCACTGCCGGGCTCTGACATCCCAGACTTCCGGCACCCCCCCTGTGTGACCACCACCACTACCC
Organism: Glandirana rugosa; assembly: GCA_018402905.1. NCBI lineage: Eukaryota > Metazoa > Chordata > Amphibia > Anura > Ranidae > Glandirana > Glandirana rugosa. The sequence goes on from BLSH010092148.1 coordinate 374,945, forward strand.
CACCAATCAGCCAGGGAGACCCGGAAGGATTGTCCCCACCGCTACCAGCACCCAGGGAGAGCCAGCTATACTTGCTGTTTTTAATGCCTCAGCGTTGTGACCGGAATGAGCAATAAAAAAACTCCACTTCAAGAGCCTGCAACACCGCGCCTGTCAGCCACGCTGTCCAAAGTGAAAGCGGAAGTGCCAGGTGCCTGCCGCACGTCTTTTACCACTTCCCCGTACTACCACAAAAAAAAAAAACTGGGGGCAGCCAGAGGACAGGCTGAAACAAGCATGGGCTACAGAAAAATGGCCGCTGCCATCAAAGACATGCCGATCTACGGCAAAATGGCGCGGTAGCACTGAAAGAACGGCCATCCACCGCGAAATGGCGGCGAATCGCCGAATGTAGTGCCCAAAACGGTCAGTGCGGGGTGTGGTACCGCGGGGGGGGGGGAACGGGGGGGTGACAACCCCAGATAGTGTCCCCACTAATAAGCCCCCACCGGCCGGCTACCTCAGAAGTTGCCCAGGTGCCCACTCTCCGTGCCCCTAGAACGGAAGAGGGGTCCACTCACCGATCCGACGTGCGCAGCGGGTAGCCACCCGGAGCAGACTTTCCTTTCCCACAGAGAGGGATGCTGCTGGCCAGGCCACTTGACAGGAACAAACCAGTCACTGGGCACAAGTGGGATCAGCCACTGGCTGCCTGCACGGAACGCCAAGGCTAAGGGTAGCTCGCACAGACGTTGGCCGGACTGGGGAAAGTTTTGGATGTCTAGGTATCCTCTACACCACCAGCCGGCTTCTTGATAGCAGTCTTCATCAGGAAAAAAACATCAGAAGAATGCAGATCCCATAGGGAACCAGGTCTAACTCCTTGAACTAGGCAAATAAACCTGATATGCTATTGCCCAGCAGGGGGTTATATGCTAAGGTGAGGATGGCCTCCAGGGCGGGGCCAACCTATGCTTTTGTTTTTTCTTTGCCTAGTCTACTCCTAGTAATATGAGCATAAACCCCACGTGTTATAACAAGGGCTAAGAAGGGCTGCATCTGTCAGTGAACGTAAGACAAATATATTTTGTGTATTGTCAACTTTTTCTGTACTGTTACACAAGGCATAAGTAACAATTACAACCAAAGAACAGTACCAGTACATCAGTAAGAACAAACAGCAATCATGATGCACTACAAATACCAATTACACAAATGTGGGCAGTTCAGGTCAGAGAGGTCAAGGGGGAAAAAATGTGTATGGCCAACTTTAGTATTTAATTATGACACTTGTTCACATTGTAGTGTTTTTTAGTGCGCTTTAACTTTTGTATTCAAAATGTAAAAACAATGAATAAAACAGACCAGTCAGGAATGAATACAATTATGTATTCAGCCTATCACACCCCCTTCAGTACGGTATCAGAACAAAGTAAAAACAGTCGTACTGTACTTAGGAATTATGAATGTGCATATTTATCCATTTTACACTTGTGTAAAATTCAATCTTGCAATAAACAAAACGCTATTACCTTTCATAAAAAGTTGTGTTGACTATCTTTTTTCTCCAAATACTGTATTATTCAGACATCTTTATTGTACTGTTATGACACATTCCCGAATTGCTTATAAAGTTTCCCAAACAGGATGCATCTTTAAAAGTACCAATCTGGTTGAGTGATTAAGGTTTGCAATTGCCAGCCCTATTTTGGATTTTGCAGTCATTAATTCCATCAGCGTTTCATCTCACAATAGGGTATTCTAAACGTGTCTCTCCAGGCAAGAGTCTTATTTTAGCAGAATATAAATTAGGAATCAATAAACTGCTGTTGGAAGTTTATCTAAGGTGATTTTTTAGTACAAGAACCTATAATTGCCTGCAAAAGTAAGTTTTACTTGGGCTGCGCATTTTAGGTTATCTGAGAGACAGGAAATGGGAAAAAAAGGTAAACAAATATTTAACACTGCAATCCCTTGAAGAAAAGGAAATTTTAATAGCATTGTGGCATTTATTTTCTTCTATCTTTGTCACACTTCCAACATTTAATCTTGTAAAAATAATTGGCCTTCAAATAAGCTAAGAAATAAAGCAAAGCTTAAAGTGAATGTATATTGCTTTTTATATAATGCATTTATTATATCAAGGACAAAAAAAAAAAAAAGTGTGTTAAGTTTTTACATTTCTTTTTAATCAGGTAAATATGGTAATCAGGTAAATATGAAATACTGGATATGAATATTTTATTTTTACCTCTTTCAGCCAGCCTAGTCTGCAGCTCAAACCATGTTTTGACTGTTAAGCTCTGAACAAAGTTGCAAATGAGAGGTGAAAAAAAGGGTTTAAAGTGGTTTTAAAGTCATAACAATTTTACCTTCATGCATTCTCTGAAATAAGATATAAAATGTCCCAATAACTGTATTAAACACTTACCTGAGTCCTCACGTGAGCCAATGCTGTGCCCATCTGCTGCGACAGTTGAACACTGAAGGGTTAACCCCCCACCCCACCCTCGCATGTGGGAGGTTTGGACTCCAACACTTACTGTGGCTGTGTCCTCTCCTCTCAGGGCAGAGCAGCAGTGGCGGAGGTGCCTGTTCCGGCGGGTGCCTCGGTGCTGTGTCTTCTTCCTTAGCGCCAGGCATCCAAAAGGATCGCCAGGCACTTTAGCCAACCTGGAAACAGGTCTAACTGGAGCGTTCGTGTGAAAATAGTGAAAATTAATTCGCTATGGTCACCGAGCCCACCCTATTGTGAAGCTTATTAGAGCCCCTGACTAATTATGTGCTTCAAAATACCCCCCCCCCCCCGCCTAACCCTGCAATTGTAATCCATGCATCCGGCGTCCTGAAAGGGGCCGGGCATATGGATAGGGGCAGCAGAGATGTTGGGGGGCAGCGGCCGTGCGCCCTCAATGCCCTCGTGCCCCCTGCTAACAAACGCATGTTTCCTAGGTCCATTTCTTAAGGTCAGTACACTGGAGTGAAGGTTGTGGGAGTACCCTTGCGTGGCAGTTAGGGATGGGCCGAACACCCCCCGGTTCGGATGGCACCAGAACATGCCAACAAGCAATAAATTTGAACCCTATTAAAGTCTATGGGACCCGAACATCAAAAATCAAAAGTGCTCATTTTAAAGGCTTATTTGTGAGATATTGACATAAAAGTGTATGGGGACCCGGGTACTGCCACAGGGGACATGTATCAATGCAAAAGCAAGTTTTTAAAATCAATTGTTTTTTCAGGAGCAGTGATTTTAATAATGCTTAAAGTGAAAAAATAAAAAATAAATACTCCTTCAAATATCGTGCCTGGGGGGTCCCCTTAGTCTGCCTCTGAAGTGGCGCATCTGTGTGATGTTTAGAATAGTGCTGCAGCAAAATGACATTTCTAAATGAAAAATTGTCATTTAAAAATCGCTTGCGGCTGTAATGTATTGCCAGATCCCAGCAATATAGATAAAAATCACTGAAAAAAAATTGTGTGGGGTCGCTCCCCCCCCCCAGTCCATACTAGGCCCTTCGGGTCTGGTATGAATTTTAAGGGGAGCTCCACGCCAAAATTAAAAAAAAAATTTGACGTGGGGTTCCCCCAAAAATCCATACCAGACCCTTATCCGAGTATGCAACCTGGCCACCCACCAGTCCCCCCCTCCTGACCAGGCTACATGCCCTCCACATGGGTGGGTGGCTGCTTTTGGGCAAGGGGACTCTGCTCTCCCCACCCCAAAGCACCTTGTTCCCATGTTGACCGGGACAAGAGCCTCTTCCTGACAACCCTGGGCTGTGGTTGTCAGGGGTCTGCGGACGGGGGGCTTATGGTAATCTGGGCCCTCCAGATCCCGACCCCCCCCATGTGAATGGGTATTGGGTGCACCCCTATCCATTCACCAAAAAAAAAAAAAAAAAACAGGAGACAATATGGGACAAGCCCTTTATTTAAAAAAATAAATAAATAAGTGTCCCCCGTTGTAATTCATCGTCAATCACGGCATGCAAAGACCCGAAAAAAACCCCCAAAACAGCTCCTCCCACATGGGAGGGCTCCCGCCGTCTGGTCTTTTGCTTTGACAGTCTATTTATAGTTAAGGGCGGGGCCATCCAGTGACGTAATTGAGTGACCCTGCCCTCCTCTAACGTCACGTGTCAAAGGGAGTGGGGTCACACATTTACAACAACGGGGTGGCCCCGCCCATATATATGTATATATATATATATATATATATATATATATATATATATATATATATATATATATATATATATATATACACACACACACTGTAAAAGCAAAAAGAGCAGACGACGGGAGACATGCAGTCGGGGAGGAGCTTTGCGCACTGTGATCTCAATGCATTATGGGGCGCTCCGCGGTCGACTCTAACATCAGGCCCATCCCTAATGGCGGTGGGGTCACATTATACCATCTATACATGAATTGGAGGAGTCTAGGTGTAAATTTTATTTGGGACTTCTTTTGAACAGGAGTTTAAGACAGACTTTTATGGACTTTGTTAATATCACGGACATTAATGGTGATTTAAAATGTTGATTGTATGCTATCTATAATGCTTGCAGAACTTTTTGTATTTGTGATAACTATTCTCATTTTATTAAGTTCACACTTATATATTTATTTATGTGACTCACAGAACATTGAAAGGGAGCATTGCATTATCTTTAATTATTTATTGCAGCTCCAATCAGGGCATTAAATTCTGACAATTAAAACTTCTCTGTTTAGTATCACTAACTACTTGCAGACAGCCCACCGCTCATATATTGCAGCAGGGCGGCCCGGCTGTGCAAAACAATGCATCTGTACATCATTCATGACTTCTGGGTGTGGGGCGCACACCGCCGGTGACCCACTCCCACTGTGATTGGACACAGCGAGAGCCAATCAGCGGATCACCCACGATCGTTCGGAAGAGAGACAGATCGCCGTTCTGTTAGATAGGAAGAGAGAGATCTGTGATCAGAGTTGATCGAACCTCTGGAAGTTCGGGTTCTGCAGGTTCGGCCGAAATTCGGGACAAAGTCCATGTTCGGGTCCGGTCTTGACCCCAACTTTGACCCGGACCCCAAACCGCATTGAAATCAATGGGGACCCGAACGTTTAGGCACAAAAATGGCTGTAACAAAGTCCTGGCAAGTCCCAGAGGTCTGCAAAAGGAAGGAAAATGGGGGTAAGGGTCGGACAAGTGCCCTACAAAGAAATGGGGATAGGGACATAACTTAAAATAATTTTTAAGCTAAAATCACATAAAAAAAAATAAAAAAATGGAGGTGGATGTGGAGTTGGAGGTTGAGGAGGCGGTGAAAATGGCGGTGGAGGAGGAGGAGGTAGCCAACACTTTTTTTTATTTTTGGAATGGTTTTGTTTTTTTTTAAACCAGCAATGTAGATGCACTTTTTAATTTTGTTCAATTAACAATAATCTGTCCCTTTAAGCAACAGTAGGAACCTCTCCCTATAGAACTAGGAGATGATTTTAGATTCTAAAATCATCTCCAAGTTGTACAGGGAAAGCCTCCAGCTATTGCTTTAAGGGAAAGATTAGTGTTCTAAAATCATCTTCAAAGTGTGTGGGAAAAGCCTGTTTCAGCCACATAGAGCCATATTACTGTTCTAAAATCATCTTCAAAGTGTGTGGGAAAAGCCTATTGCAGGGGCATAGAGCCATATTACTGTTCTTCCAGCCGCATAGAGAGCCATATTATTGTTCTTAATTTTAGAACAATAATATGGCTCTATGCGCCTGCAATAGGCTTTTCCCACACACTGTGAAGATGATTTTAGAACACCAATATGGCTCTATGCGGCTGAAACAGGCTTTTCCCCCACACTTTGAAGATGATTTTAGAACAGTAATATGGCTCTATGCCCCTGCAATAGGCTTTTCCCCACACACTTTGAAGATGATTTTAGAACACTAATCTTTCCCTTAAAGCAACAGCTGGAACCTTTCCCTGTACAACTTGATGATGATTTTAAAAGAATAATCTTTCCCTTAAAGCAACAGACTCTACCTAGTCCAGTCAGATCGTTCTGTGCAGCAGGATGAGGTGTGCAATCTGTCCCTCAAAGCAGCAGTATTAGTATCTCTCCCTAGTCCACAATCAAATCGTTCAGTAATGCAGAATGAGATGTTCTGCAATCTGTCCCTCACAGAGCCAGCAGCATCCTCTCCCTAAACTATCCTGAGAGCATATGACATGCAGCACGGTGACTCCAGCCCCATATAGAGGCTGGGTCACATGGAGCACTGGCCAATCACAGCCATGCCATTAGCAGGCATGGTTGTGATGGCTTCTAGGGAAAACCAGTGAAACACTTGTTGATTGGCTGCCCTTGGCAGCTTTTCAACACGTGAAATAAAATACCAGAACCCCGGACCCAAACCCGGACTTTTTTTTTTTAAAAGTCCGGGTTCGGGTCTGGGTCCCAGACACCCAAAAGTTTGGTACGGACCCGAACTTTACAGTTCGGGTTCGCTTAACTCTATCTGTGATTCCTGCTAATCAGGAACACAGATCTCTCTTCCTCGAGTCAGTCCATCCCCCACACAGTTAGAAAGCATTCCCTAGGAGCACACTTAACTCTTTGGTTGCCACTGTTAACCCCTTTCCTGCCAGTGTCATTTATACAGTGACAGTGCATCTTTTTAGCACTGTATTGGTGTCTCTGGTCCTTAAAAAGTGTCACTAAGTGTCCGATTTGTCCGCCGCAATGTCGCAAGTCCCACTAAAAATCACTGATCGCCGCCATTACTAGTAAAAATAAAAACGGAATAAAATATCCCATAGTTTGTAGACGCGATAACTTTTCGCATACCAATCAATATACACTAATTGGGATTTTTTTTACCAAAAATACGTAGCAGAATGCATATTGGCCTAAACTGATGAAGAAATATTAAAATATTTTTATTGGGTATGTTTTATAGCAGAAAGTAAAAAATGTTTTTCCTTTCAAAATTGCTGCACTTTTCTGTTTATAGCGCAAAATATAAAAAACACAGAGGTGATCAAATACCACCAAAAGAAAGCTCTATATGTGGGAAACAAAAGGACATAAATTTGGTTTGGGTACAATGTTGCACGACTGCACAATTTTCAGTTAACCTAACACAGTGATGTATCGCAAACAATGACCTTGTCATTACGGGGGTAAAACCTTCCAGGACTGAAGTGGTTCAGTCAGTAGCTACAAATGCTTAGCGGCTGACTTTTTTTAAAAACAAAATGGATACTTACCAGTGCCTGGACTCCAGCACTGAAGAACCAGATGTGGGTCCCTGATGCTACCATCTTTGATATGGGAGCCCACGGTGGCTTCCTGAGGAACCACAGCCAGATCCCCACTTAACATGTGTGAGCTAGCAGCCTGCTCGGTGAATGGCCCTGCAGCCCTGTAGGACTTGTGATGTGTGCCAGGAGGCTGCAGAAATGGAGATGGCAAGGCAAGTGGCATCATCCTCTCCTAGGCAAGGATTGAAGAAGTGGGAGCCGGTAGGGATAAAATCAGTATTCACTCCCTTCCTTCCCCCAAAGAACCTGTAACTCAGAGGCTGGGGGGAGCAGTACTTCACTATTTTGGTGAAGTTCCAATTTTATTTAAAAAAAACCATGGAAAATAAAAAACTGTTCATAGACTATTATATCCCTTTACGTGTACTTCAGTAACACCATCACAATGACAAATGGTACAACAGCTAAAATGTCTAAAATGCCTTCACTTATTCATGGTGACTGACCAAACAAAATACACTAAAAGAAACTTCTGTTACATCATTGCACCATTGTTCAGTCTAGCCCCCCTATGATTGCAGAAAGTAGTAACAGAGAGAAAATGTATCTGGCAGAGAAACAAATTTTGCTTGTTCACAAAAAAGGATGTTTTTTTAACATTCAAGTCATCAAGTTAGCTAATGTCCCATTATTGGTCTACATGGCAATTGATAAAATTCTTTAAAGTTGAACTTCATGCTTACATTTACATTTGCACAGTTGTACATGCTTCTCTCCTGTACTGAAGTTGCTTACATTCCACTGCACACTGAGTGGAACCTGCAAATCGTTGTAGTAGTTGTCACAATCCCCTCTGGTTAGTATACAGAAGGGAAGCTTCTTAGCACAGAAGCCAGAAGAACGCTGCTATCTCTATAGTAGCACAGACTACCAAAGTAAATGGCAGCTTCTAGGATGATTGCTCGGGCATGGGATATACAGATTACATTGCATTGGCCAAAAAATCTTTTTTAAACCTTGAACCTCCTGCTAGCATGCTGTAGAAGAGGACACACACTCATTGTCTGGAAGCACTAGTCTTTCTGCAGGTCAGACACGCCCACTGCTCAGTCAGATCTAGAGTCCTGCAATTACCAAAATACATTCTCCCTGCTAATTGGAGATCTCTAAATCTGACTCTAGATCTAGACAAGGGTGTGTCAGACCTCTGCAGAGCACTGCTTCCATACAGGGTCCTTCTCTACAGCATTCTGGCAGAAGACAGGCTTTTCTACTCAGGTTGTGGCTACTTTGTAAAGAACATTAACTAGAAGACTTTCCACCATTTTATTTTGATGGACTTGGGCTGTAAAGTAAAAAGTTCAATTGGGCTTTAACCACTTCCGGACCACGTCATGTACATTTACTGCTGCAATTTGGCAGCATAACGCAAATTGCCGTCTATAAATGGTGCTAGCGGCCCAGTTCTTTAGAGCAGTGTTCCCCAACCCAGTCCTCAAGGCCCACCAACAGGTCATGTTTTCAGGATATCCCTCAGATGAATCAACTGTGGTAATTACTAAGGCAGTGAAACTGATCAAATCACCTGTGCAAAATAATGGAAATCCTGAAAACATGACCTGTTGGTGGGCCTTGAGGACTGGGTTGGGGAACACAGCCCTAGAGGACTGATCAATCTATAGCCACAGACAAATTATTTTTGATCTGTAGCTGTTGATCAGTCTTGGCAAATGAAATGCCTTCCCTGCCTCTGTAATGTAAACAGAAAACAGGGGAAGTGATGTCACCCCCCCCTCCCTGTGTCCTTTTTCGTTCTAGAGGGACAGAGAGGGAGAGCGAGAGAGAGATGACATCTAACCGTGAGTTGCACCAACACTACACTAACACCAGTACATGAGGCACACTTTTAACCCCTTGATCACCCCCCTCCACTGAGTGCAAGGATCAGATCGTTCACTGATCGCTGTACTTGTCCCCAGCAGCAGCTGGTGCATAAGGAACGCTTGGGCGCCGCCTCCCCGCCGCTGAGAAAAAAAACAAAAAAAAAGTAATTTTTTTATTTTTTCCTCGGCTCCTTGCTGTCAGCTGACAGCAAGTAGTGAGCCGATTGGTCAGTCATTAAAGTCTATGTGTGTGCACTGAACAAGCGCGCACACACAGACTGATTGGCTGCCCCCTAAACCATCAGAGCCAATAATTCTCTGTCATTGGATGCTGTTGGGGGCGGGACTACGGGGGACGTGGTGGCTGCTTGATTACTCCCGCAGGCACAGCACTCCCCAGGACACTGAGAGTAAGCATGCTCTCCGCTAGTGCTGCCTCTGCATAATGTCAGCCCGCTTTCCAGCAAGCCGATCTCTGCAACACTGCCAGCCTGAGCATGCCTAATAGATGGGGTAAGTGCGGGACTTGTCCTGACCTTGGGGGGGGGCTGGTGACTGTTTACCCTACCTGGGGCTCTGTATACTGCTATCTGGCACCCTGTATACTGCTACCTGGGGATCTGTATACCCTATATGGGACCCCTGTATACTGCTACCTGGGACCCCTGTATACTGCTATATGGGGACCTCTGCATATTGCTATATGGGGACCTCTGCATACTGCTATATGGGGACCTCTGCATACTGCTATATGGGGACCTCTGCATACTGCTATATGGGGACCTCTGCATACTGCTATATGGGGACCTCTGCATACTGCTATATGGGGACTCTGCATACTGCTATCTGGTGATGCTGTATATACCACTATCTGTGATGCTATATACCCTATCTGGTGATGCTAGGCTGTATATTCTTGACAAAAGGGGTGGAAACTATAAGGGATGGGGCTTATGAGAAGTGGGAGGGGGTCAAAAAGGAAGGCCGGGGTCTGGCGCCCCCCCCATCCTAAAATTTCACCAGCCGCCACTGTCACTTGTGTCACTAATCAGTGTTAGGGTAGGTAGTAGTAGGCCTACGTAGGTATAAACCCCCCTTACCCCCCTAATAAAGGTTGTAACCCCTTGATTGCCCCGTCACTTGTGATCACTGTATAAGGGTCACGCTACTAATGTAGTTTTTTTTTCCCATCAGATTACCATATATATATGCACACACACACACACACACACACACACACACACACACACACACACACACACACACACACACACACACATCATAGTTACGTTTTAGACTAAGTTAGGGTCAGCGTCACTCCCCGGCGGGGTCAGATTAGTACAGGTATTCTGTCACGCACACATACACCTAGATAGGTCAGTTAGTAGCATATTATCTGAACAGATCAATATCTGATCTTACAAGATCTATATTAGCGTCCCTACTAGATTAGTGTTCTAAAAAATGCAGCGTTAGCAGGATCAGCCTAGATACCTGCTAGTACCTGTGTTTAGCCCCTAAGCCCAGCCCGCCCAAGTGCAGGATCAATAAATTGCTGACACTTACCAAACACATCACACATATGTGCAGCGTTCACAGAGATCAAGCCCGATCCCTGCCAAAGCTGACATTGATTTTGGTAGCGACTGGAAACACTCTCTGACAACAAGGTGCGCTTTTTTGCCTGTGAATCACACTAGTGTACCGATAAATTTAGAGTTCAACATGTCCAATCCAAGATACACTAGTGAAGAGGCCTTCGCGTTGAGGAGCATGACAGATGAGAGTGATGGGGAAGCCTCACTGTCAGATTCAGGCTCAGCATACGATCCCCTGGACAGTAGCGGCACCCTGTCAGATAGCTCTGATGACAGAGTAGCGATCCCTGCTAAGGTCAGGCATATCCGATCCCATTCTGCGATCGCTGAGGTGCAAGAACCGCAGGGCTCTCGTATGGAGCAGAGAGCCAGGTACTACGCTACTACTTCTGGTGAACTGACAAGCACCAGCGGCCTAGTACACCCTGGTCGTACAACCAACACTGCAGTAATACTTGCTGACGTGGGGAGTCCCATAAGTGTAGTTCAAGCTGGTGTGACTAGCCCAAGTAGTCTCCCGAAAAAGACAAAGACAGGCCCGCAGAGCCCAGTGTCCTTCCCGCTGAATACACTAACCCCGAGTTGCAACCCGCCACTGATTCAGCACCCGTACTTCCCCCATTCACTGGCCAACCCAGAATTCAGGTGGGAACAGTTAATTTTAAGGCCATTGATTTTTATTCACGGTTTTTCACTGAAGATCTCTATAGATATATTGTGGACAAATCAATTTATATGCTGGTCAATACATCACCGCTAATCCCCATTTGTCACTTGCCAGGGATTGGAAACCAATTACAGTTCCAGAATTGAGGGCCTTTCCCTCAACATGGGCATAACTAAAAAATCTGAATTGCAGTCATAGTGGTCCACTAGCTTTATTCACCATATGTCCGTGTTCTCTGTTTCCATGGCCAGGACACGATACAAGCAGATCCTGCGGTTTATCCACTTCAACGACAGTGAACTCTGTCATCCACGGGGTGACCCTGAATATGATCGGCTCCACAAAATCCGGCCCCTCGTAAACCACTTCAACCAAAAATTCACAGCACTGTATATTCCTGACCACGTTGTCTACGTAGACGAGTCCCTGATTAAATTTTCTGGCCGTCTTGCTTTCAAACAGTTTCTCCTCAGCAAGTGTGCCAGATACGGTGTCAAGATGTATAAGCCCTGTGACAGGGCCACAGGCTATACATATAGTTTTATGGTTTATGAGGGAAAAGATAGTCACGTGGAGCCGGAAGGATGCCCAGACTACATAGCGAGCGCTGGCAAGATTGTGTGTGACTTGGTGTCACTCTTATTCAGAAAGGGGTACCATTTGTACGTGGAAAATTACTACTCAAGCGTGCCACTTTTTAGTCACTTGTTTGTTCATCAAATTGGTGCATGTGGCACTGTGCGATCTAATTGCCAGGGCTTCCCCCAACGGCTGGTAGAATCCCGACTTAGATGGTGGGAGAGAGACTGCTTGAAATGTGGTAATTGGCTTGCTGTGAAGTGGAGGGATACAAAGAATGCTTTCATTCTTTCCTCCATTCACACAGACACAGCTGTCCAAATTACAACGGCGACTGGTGTTGTGGAGGAACCCTTCTGTGTCCACGAAAATAACCAAAATATGGGAGGGGTGGACCTTAATGACTAGTTATTGGCACTGTACTTAATTGCCCGTAAGGCCAGATGCTGGTACAAAAAAGTGTCTGTATACTTATTCCAATTCACTATGCTGAATGCTTATGTGCTATACAAAGCATCAGGACAGACTGGATCTCTCCTTACATTCCAGTAAGAGATCATCAGAGTCCCTCTGTTTCCAGATGGTTCTGCACCCCATGTTCCCAATCCAAATGCAGTGAGCTGGCTGCATGGACGGCATTTTTCACATGCCATCCCTGGTACCCCTACCAACCGAGCCACCCAAAAAAGATGTTGTGTCTGACGACGATGCGGATACAGGCGTGACACCCGTTATTATCCCTTCTGTCCTGACCAGCCTGGTCTTTGCGCTACCATACACTAGTTGAGTATTAGCGTAGGGTACAGCACTACACAGGAACAGGGCACATTGTCACAGGGTCTCCAAAGATGTCACAGCATTTTTAGAGACACTAACCTTTGCTGTTGAAAGAAAAAAGCGTACAAATAAAAAAACACCAGTAAAAAAAAATAAAAAAAAAAACAAAAAATATAAAATAATAAAAGCCAAAAACAGTTCTAAGTAGAGTTGAGCGAACACCTGGATGTTCGGGTTCGGCCGAACTTCGGTACCGAACCCGAACGTTTCCGCGAACGTTACCCGAACTTGACCCCGTACCTCGAACCCCATTGAAGTCAATGGAGACCCGAACTTTTGGGCACCAAAAATGGCTGTAAAAAAAATCCTGGAAAGTGCTAGAGGGCTGTAAAAGGAAGACAAATGGGAACTGTTATTATATCTGCAATCTGTCCCTCAAAGCAGTAGTAATCTCTACCTAGTCCAGTATCAGATCGTTCTGTAATCAGATCATTCTGTAATGCAGGATGAGAGATTCTTCTGTAATCAGATCGTTCTGTAATGCAGGATGAGATGTTATTAGCTCTGCAATCTGTCCTTCAAAGCAGTAGTAGTAATCTCTACCTAGTTATTAGATCTGCAATCTGTCCCTCACAGCGCCGGCAGCATCCTCTCCCTACAATAACCTGAGAGCATGTGACATGCAGCACTGTGACTTCAGCCTCATATAGAGGCTGGGTCACATGATGCACTGGCCAATCACAGCCATGCCATTAGTAGGCATGGCTGTGATGGCTTCTAGGGAATACCAGTGAAACGCTTGTTGATTGGCTGCCCTGCAGCTATTCAACATGCGTGATAAAATATCAGAACCCAGAACCCGAACACCCGAAAGTTCGGTACGGACCCGGACTTTACAGTTCGGGTTAGCTCAACTCTAGTTTTAAGTTTCTTGTTTTTCTATCTTTATTTTCTCTCTATTCTCTTTCTATTGCTCTCTCTATTGTTAATGTTTGTTATGCATATCTGTAATGTTTTGTTATGGTTTTTTATCCTGTTTTCTTTGCAGGTATGTAATGTTTTAGAATGTTTTCTTCTTAGCAGGAATGTCATTTTTTATGCTACCGTGTTTTAATCATTTTTTGCTTTTCAGGTACGCCATTCAGCTGCAGCACTGATTTATCCATGGTGACAGCAACAGCATTTGCTTCCACCATACGTAAAGCAGCGACTCCAGCGCTGTAGGAGGTGATTTAAAAAAAGAGCATATATACCGGAGCATAGGGGCAGTGGGTGGAAATTGGGGTGGATTGCCCCTATGCTTCGGTATATATGTTTAAAAAGGGGCTATGCCCACCATTAGACGTGGGTGGATGAAGGGCGGTTTTCTAATGGTGGGCATGCCCAACAAGGATCAGCGATGTATTAGTATGTTGCTGGTCTTCTCAGGCTCTCCTGTCCCACCGGGGAATGCGAGAATGCAGCGGACCATAGAGCTGATCGAAGACTATAATGGCTCTAATCATCTCTATGACCTAAGAAACCGGAGGCTACAAGCATTTTGTGACTTTGGTTTCACCGGATATAAACCGTGCCTTTGGGAAATTGTGAAAGCATCTTATCACACCAATATTGGTGTGGTCAGATACTTTAAGGGCTGAGGAAAGATCTAGACAAATTTGTGTAATTTTATTTATTTTTTTAAACATTAACATAAAAAAAAAATCAATACAAAGCAACAAAATGCTCACAGATACAGTTTGAGATTATGAGTTTAGGGTTATCCATCTACTGATAGAGGGCATACACATCCAGTAAAATATAGGTTATATTCCATTGACAAGGTATAACAATCTTAGTAGACCAACGGCAGCTTCCCACTCTCACCGGGAAGAGCCTGCCACCCCATTGGGTACTTACTGTGGACAGGCTAGATGCACATACAGTCACCTTTAAGTCTCAACTTAAATACCTCTGTTGATAACTATGGGGTGGAAACCCAATTCTTAATTTAACTCTCCGCTGTGAGCGAATACGGCACTACCTCAATAATAACATTCAGTTGCTTGTACTGTATTTTTGTTTAGTGCCAGTCAAATTAGCAGTAACCAGTTTAACCAACCTATCCATACCACCCATTGCTCCTGACCTTGGTAACATGAAAGTGACCTTCTTATTTGTGTCTCCCTTTTATGACTGTCACCTCTTATAGCTTATAGGAAAGTAGCCAGATATTCCAGTTTTGGTGAACTCTCTCAACATTTCCATGTACTTTGGCAAAAGAGTATTCATATGAGCATTGAAGTCTTACGCTAGATGGTTTCTTCTATAGTAGGGGCTAGATTTTTTTTAAATTTACTCATGATTGTTAGTCTGGCTGCTATTAAAATGTGCACGGTAACTTGTCTTAGATCTGAAGGGAGTTTCTCCAGATTTAGACCTAGAAGGGCCAAATCTGGGGAAGCATGTACTATGCAGCCAGTGACTTGATAGATTAGCCCAAATATAGCTCACCAGAAGCTTGTTGTTTATTTGCATTGCCAAAGGATATGGAGGATGTTGCCTTTTTGCCCACAGTTGCGCCAGCAGTCTGTGGAAACCTCTAAGTGCATGAGTGACAGACGAGTCGGGGTTAAGTACCATCTATACCTTAATTTCAGGATATTCTCCCAGTGTAGAACACAATGGGTTGACCTCATATTATGTTTAGTTGTGTTTAACCATTGTTGTTCTGTGTAGGTTTGCCCTAGGTCTCTTTCCCATTTTTTTATGGCAGCTGTGTGTTTCATAGGGGCTTCCTTTTATAACATGAGATAAATCCGAGATATACCTCCCTTGGATACCGCCCAGTTGTTGTACAATTCCCAAATGTCCTTGTCTATAGAGACATTGACTGAATTTAGCTTTTTTTGAAAATGGTTAATTCTATTGGTGTTAAAATGGCTCTTTCAATTTCGCTTCTTCTGGTACTGTAGACCATGATGCGAACCCTTGTTTGGCCCATGCGTCGATTGAGAGGTCTGGGATGAGGAATTCAAGTATCTGCAGAGGGGCCCTTTTAATTGAAATGTTGATGCATTCCCTCTGTAAGCTTAAAAGATCTCTCCAGGCTTCAATTGATGCCATCAGTGAGGGGTGTTTTGGTATTTGAATGAGAATTCTAATAGTAGCTGCTAGTAGTAATGGTTTGAGATTTTTATTATTTACCATGGCTTGTTCGATTAGTACCCATGGTTTATGGGGATGGGGGGGTGATCCAAGCTCTTAATTGTTCTAATAGGGAAGCTCTATAGTAGTCTTTAATGTAGGGGGCTCCAGTTCCTCCTTTGGATCTGTGTTTGAGTACGATGTTGAATGCTATACGGGGCTTAGTATCTTTCCAGATGAATGATTTAAGGAGTGAGTTCAGTGTGGTAAAAAAAGGGTTTGGGACAGGTATCGGCACTATTCTAAAAGATATACAATATCTTTGGTAGTGTTACCATCTTAAACGTTGCTATTCGACCTAGCCAGGATAGTTTTTGTTAACTTAATTGGGCGAGTTCAGTTTGAACGGATTTTAAGAGTTTCTTGTGGTTGGCTTCATATAGGTTCACCGATTTATTAGGATTGTGAATTCCCAAATATTGAATTTCTGTGGAGTCCCAGTTGCATGGGAAGATAGATTTCAACGTGCCTCTATTTCTTTTGTTAATATTTATGGGTAACGCCTGACATTTGGAGAAGCTGATCTTGTAATAGGAGATTATAGATCATTGACTGCTGGGATGGATTGTTCCAAGTTGGAAAGGGTGAGAATAACATCATCTGCAAAGAGTCCTGTAGAGTAGGAGGTGCCTGCTACTTTTATAGCAGAAATCTTAAGGGAATCCCTTTTAGCTGTCGCTAAAGGCTCCATTATTAGGGTGAAAATCAGTGGTGAAAGTGGACACCCCTGAAGAGTGCCATTTGAGATAGGGAACTCTTCTGATAGCACTGAAGCTGTAAATACTTGCGCTGAGGAGTTCATATAGAGGGCTGCAACAGCCAAATTAATGAAACCTGTGAATCCGAATTTGGCTAGGGTAGCTTTCATATATCCCCAGTGGACCCTGTCAAAGGGCCTTTTCAGAGTCAAGAGCCAAAAAGGCCACTGGGGTTTTACTATTTTCTGCTATTCTCTGCAAATTCAAAATTTTCCTAGTGTCGTCAGGGGCTCGTCTGTTTAATACAAATCCTACTTGGTCTTGTGCTATTATTGTGGGTGTCATTGTGGCTAGTCTATTGGCAATTAACTTGGCGTATATTTTAAGGTCTGTGTTTAAAAGGGAAATTGGTCTGAAATTTTGCGGGGAGTCTGGGACCTTACCTGTTTTGGGTAATGTTATTATAATGGCCTTAAGCATTTCTTTAGGTAGGGTACCTGTGGATGCTGAGTTATTGAATAATTCTAGGAGAGGAGGTATAAGTATTTCCTTGAAAGAGCAATGATATTCTGCTGATAGTCCATCTGGACCTGTAGTTTTATTTGTTGCTAATGAATTTATTACTGACGTGATTTCTTTGATAAGGGGAGTTTAGGAACTCTAATTGATTGGGGTTGGTGGAGGGTAATTTGAGTGAGTCTAGAAACTCTTTGATTTTTTTCTGAAGATGGTTGGGGGGTGTTAGGATGCAATTTTAGATTGTATGGGAGCTGTAGTCATTTTTAAAGTTGTTTGCTATATCTTTAGGGTGGTGAACTTTCGTGCCTGTGGAGGGATTTTTCATATACGCTACTTTTGCTTTGGATTTGTCTCGCTAGATGCTTCCCATGCCATATTACCGAATAAATAGTAAGAAGTTTTTAGGTATCTGAGACACCTTTCGTGGTCTAGCAGTAATATTTTTTTAAGTTCGGTTCTACGCCGGTTTAGGTTTTCTAACATAGCTTGGGAAGGTAATGATTTGTGTTTGTGTTTTTGTGTTGTAATTTTTTAATCTCGTTCAGGATGAGATCTAGCTTCTGGGTTCTTTCTCTTTTATCTCTGGAGGCAATTTGTAGCAAAATACCCCTTATATAAGCTTTGTGTGCACACCATGTATTGGCACAGGAGCTATCTTCTGTTGTGTTATAATGGAAAACTTCTTTTAGTTGCTTAGCGACTCCATCTCTGCGTGACGCCTGCTGGAATATGCTGATGTTTTTACACCAAAGCCTTGTGGGATTTACATTGTGTTGTTTGGAAATTGTGATAGTTATGGGTGCATGGTTGGACCATGTAATATTTTATATAGTCGCTTCACAAATAGAGTTGAGCGGACACCTGGATGTTCTGGTTCGGCCGAACTTTGCGAAAAAGTTTGAGTTTCGGCCCCGAACTTGACCCCGAACCCCATTGAAGTCAATGGTTACCTGAACTTTTAGGCACAAAAATGGCTCTAAAAAAGCGGCGGTGACCATGTCGGTGGTGGAAGAGGAGGTAGCCAACACTGTTTTTTGTTTGTTTTATTTTTCTAATTGGGGGAGCCCCCAAAATATTGAAACATATTAAAAAAAAAAAAAAAAAAGACTAAGTTCACTTAAGTATACCAATGGCTGTGTGAGGCCGGTATAAATGTCTATTCTGCGCAAGGTACAGACAAGTCTTATGGGATCCATGCCTGGTTCATTTTAATAAACGTTAGCTTGTCCACGTTGGCTGTAGACAGGCAGCTCCGCTTGTCTGCGATAATGCCCCGTCGTGCTAAACACACGTTCAGACAATACACTGGCTGCAGGGCAGGCCAGCACCTCCAAGGCATAAAGGGTAAGCTCAGGCCATGTGCCCAATTTGGAGACCCAGAAGTTGAATGGGGCAGACACATCAGTCAGTACGTGTAGGCATGTGCACACATACTGTTCCACCATGTTGCTGAAATGCTGCCTCCTGCTAAGACGTTGCCTATTAGCTGGTGGTGCCGTTTGTTGTGGCGTGCTGCTGACAAAGCTTTTCCACATTTTGGCCATGCTAACCCTGCCTTCTGAGGCGCTGGCGGTGCCACAGCTGGGCTGGCAAACTCTTCCTCCTCCTCTGCTCTGGGTCCCTGGGTGTGGTGGGTAGTAGCAGGCGTACTGTCTAGGGGGCGGTCACTCCGTTTTTGCAACCCGATTTCTCTTTTGCTGTGCTGGTGCCTCTGTGCGACCACCACCTCTTCCTCCAAACTGCACATGTCACTCATGACCTTCATTCCATGTGGGGTCTAGGACCTCATCATCCTCCACATCATCTTCCACCCACTCTTCACCGCTGCCCTCCTTGTCAGTCTGCACACTGTAGAAAGCCGCAGCAGTTGGCACCTGTGTTTCGTCATCATCAGCAACGTGCTGTGGTGGTGTTTCCATGTCCTCATCCTGAAACAGAAGTGGTTGGGCATCGGTGCACTCAATGTCTTCCACTTCTGGGGCAGGGCTATGTGGATGGCCCACGGAATGCACACCAGCAGAGTCATCAAAAAGCACAAAAGACTGCTGCATGACTTGGGGCTCAGGCTGGTTGGCTGATTTACAAGGGGCTGATGTGAAAGACAGATGGCCATGGGGTTCAGGTGCCAACTCGGAGATTTCAGCAAGGGACCGGGTGGGAGACAATGTGAAGGAACTGGAGGCATTGTCTGCCACCCAATCTACTATCGCCTGTACTTGTTCTGGCCTCACCATTCATTGAGCGGCATTTGGGCCTACCATATAACTTTGAAGGTTCTGTCGGCTACTAGCACCTGAGGAAGGTGTTTCACTTGTGCGTGTAGCTGGCACAGATTGACCATGTCCTCTCCTTGCAACAGGAGCTTCACCAACACCACAAACACCAGCAGCACCACGACCACGTCCCTGATTTGACGCTCTCCTCATTGTGGACGCAAATGTACTATTTAGCACAAATTTATATTATTTTTTAGAATGCTAAAATGAGATGATTTTCGCTAATCTGTCCCTCACAGTAGCACCAGGATCCTCTCCCTATACTAGCATGAGATGATGCGACATGCAGCACTACGTGACTCCAGCTTATATGGAGGCTGGGTCAAATGATGCACTGGCCAATCACAGCCATGCCATTAGTAGGCATGGCTGTGATGGTTTCTAAGGGCAAACAATTGAAACGCTTGTTGATTGGCTGCCCTGCAGCTATTCAAAAGGCGCGAAAAAATACCCGAACCCAAACTTTTTCTCAAATGTCCAGGTTCGGGACACGGACACCCTAAAGTCCGGTACGAACCCGAACTTTACAGTTCGGGTTCGCTCAACATGTAGATATCCATAAGAGCTAGATCTATTCTAGAGTATGATCTATGGGGATTTGAAAAGAAAGTGTAATCTTTTTTGCCTGCATGTAGGCATCTCAAAGTATCGTATAGTGATTCAGTGTGCAGATAATCTTTCAGAGTTTTTTTGTGGGAGTGTGCCTGTTGGGAGCAATCTAGCATAGCGCTAGGTAGAGGCATAGTTGATACAGTCCAGGGTCAGTTCACGTGAAAGGCAGAAACATGGCGAATAAACAATGCAGATGGCCGGCAGAGGCATAGTTGATAAACAGACCAGGGTCAGTTCACATGGAAGGCAGTGGTATGGTTGGTTGAGGCAACAGGGAAATAATCAGCACAGGAATTGAAAATGGGGAAATGGCAGTCTACTTGAAATATGGGCTAATAATTTACAAGGGTATGATAGCGTCGGAAGCATTCTCCGTTGTAAAGGCCAGGTTGGGAAGGACATAGGAGAGACACTAGTTTCCATTGTCCCCAAACACCTCTTTTGCTGCACACTTGACTTTTTTTGGCGTCTTCTTCCGTTTGATCATGGTGGAATATTTTCAGAAAAATGACGACACTCATGCAGTCTGCTGACACAATCGGAGCGAAGGCTTTCTGGGGGGGATCCTTGTGGATACATCAGGGCAGTGATGACATCTTCAATGAATTTTAGGAAGGTGTTGAATACTTGGTATTGGGTTGATTTTTGATAAGTGATGAATGCGTTGTACATGGCCAAATGAAAAAAGTAAATAGCGACTTTTTTATACCAGAGGAGGGACTTTCTTGTGGATAGGTAGGACTGCAACATCTGATCATTTAAATCTCCCCCACCATGAATTTATTGTACTCGTAGATACAGCAAGGCTTAAGAACTGGACCGCGTCTTCTGGGAACTTCCACCGAGGTATCTTCATGGATGGTTGCCATGATGTATACATCCTTCTTATCCTTTCACTTCACAGCCAACACTTCCTCGTTCCTCAGGCTTTCCGATTCCCCCCTTTGTAGCCTTGTGGTGACAAGATGCTGTGGGAAGCCCTTCCTCTTTTTCCTTGCTGTACCACAGGCCAAAGTTTTATTTAGGTATAGGTGGCGTAAAAGGGGCAAACTAGTATAATAGTTGTCCATATAAATGTGATACCCCTTCTGGAAGAGTGGGAATGCCAACTGCCAGACAATTATCCCACTTGCTCCCATGTATGGTGGAGGCTGTAGCTGGGAATCTTTGCCTTTGTACACATGAAAGGCATGGACATATTTGGTGGAGCTTTCACAGAGCTTGTTGAGCTTCAATCCGTATCTGGCCCTCTAGCTTGGGATATGCATATGGTTCCGCTCTTTACACACTGTTTGCAGATGTTTGAAGAACAGTGATATCATATCAGTGATATAATATCACTGTTCTGAAAACATCTGCAAACTGTGTGTGAAGAGCAAAACCATATGCCTGCTCTTCTCTATGCTGTAGTTTCACACACAGATTCCAGATGTTTGAAGAACAGGTGTATGGTTCCTCCCCGGTTTTAGGTAAAGTGTTCTAAACTATTTCCAGATGTATGAAGAACAGATGTTGACTTATTAGTGGCTATAATAAAAGTGACACAGACTAAACAGATGTGTTCTTCACCAGATGTTGACTTATTAGCAGCTATAATAAAAGTGAAATGTGGGGGTGTACCGCGCTTATGGTTTTTGATATTAGACTGCTGCTCTCCAAAAATTCCCTCCCGTGGGTGGGATAAGTGATTGATAGGGGTGGTGCTTGGAGATGGCGCTGTCTGAGTACAGGGAGATAAAGGTATCCCTGCTGTGCTGTGCTCAT
>BLSH010092148.1:409140-426326 GCA_018402905.1 Glandirana rugosa
GATACCTTCCCTGAGGAAGGAAATTCCTAGGACGACTATCTTCTTGTCTCCGTGAAAACTTCAGGAACAAAAACTTACGCCCGAGGCGCCACGCTGGACGGAACCGACCCCGGTACCGTCGTGTCATGGAAAGCCTCACGTACTTCCTTGAATTCAGCCTAGACTGACTTCCAGCGGAGTACCCCAGCCAAGGCAGGTCGCACCGCGGAGCCCGCATTCAAAAACAAGGACTTCAAAAGTGCCTCTGTTCTTCTATCAGCAGGATCCTTAAAGGAAGGAGTCCCTTCCATAGCAATGGTAGTCGCCTTAGTAAGGCATGCAATAGGCGGATCCACCGCAGGAGATTCCCATTTCTTTAGGAAGTTCTCCTCAAAGGGATAGCGTTCAGAAAAACGTGCAGTCAGAGAGGGGGAACGGCGTGGTTGTTGCCATTCACGGAATAGGAAATGGTCAAAAAATTAATTGTAAGGATAAGACTTGGGGGCCCTGGGGGGCCTAGAAGACCCGCACACATAGGCAGCCCGCGATTCGCCTGTTTGATCTAACTTCAGCGTGGTGCGAATGCCAGCGATAATGGTGGCTACCAGCACATTGTCCTGGTCAGTCACAGGCTATTGGACCTCAGTCCCCATGTCACCACCCGTTTCCTCATCAGACAGGTCCCCCGGGGTCTCTAAGACCCCTAAAGCCACCTCCGGCTCAGAATCTTCCCCTGAAGATGGGGGGGAGGGGGCCGCTTCCTGGGGGCCCGTGGAGGGGCGCCCCCACGTGGAAGAAACTCAGCAAGGACATCCCGCAGCTGGGAGAGAAAAGCCCCTTGGTCAGACTGCATGGCAGCTGAAGCCACCTCAGTAGGTTCAGCAGGGAGATCAGCCATTACTTTAGGGATGGATGGATGGATGGATGGATGGATGGATGGATGGATGGAGGGAAGGGACACCCCGCACACAGCCACACAACCACAGGACCCAGAGGACAGCACCCCACCGCCACCAGTACCCAGAGGGAGCCCAGCTATACTTGCTGTTTTGCTGTCAAAATCGCTCAGAAGAACTGCCTCTGTCAGCCGCCGTTTTCAGGGAGAAGATGAAGCTGCAGCCACGTGTAGATGCAGAGCATGCAGTGAAGATGGCCGCCAGGAAGCACTAGAGGGTGTGCACACCTCTCAGGCAACATGCAGTACCGATTCTGGCCGCTCCGAGCGCTAGAGGGAAAGCCCCATAGACTGAAAATGTCCGCGGCTACGGCAAAATGGCGGCGGTCCGCCGCAAAATGGCGGCCGAAGACCGCATGGCGATGCTGGACGAGAAGGCTGAACGGAGGTACAGCGCTGAGCAGGGGGGTGGAGGTGGGGGCTGGCAGGGGGCAAGATGAGAGGCTGATTCCCACCCGGTGTCTACCCTGTGCAGCTACAAGAGCAGAGAAAAAATTGCATTTGCGGACGTCGGGCCCTCTCGCTCCCCATGTGGGGAGGGAGGCAGGGCGCTCACTTACCAGTCCGACGCCACGGTAGCCACCCGGATGCAGACTTTCCACCCTTGGCGGGGGATCGCTGCAGGCCCAGGGTCACCCTGCCGAACGAATCGGGAAGGGGACCAATATGGGGGATTTCGCCCCGGGCCACCCGCACGGAACGGGTAAGATGCGGCGGGTCCCTGTGTTGGGGCCGGCTTCGCATCATGTTGGCCAGGTCCGGGAAAGTACAGAGCACGAAGACTCTCGATGTCCCGACCGGCTTCTTGATAGCAGATCATCTTGATTGCAGAAAAAGAAAAAAAGAAAAGAAAAAAGAAAAAATGGTCACAATAGGACCGCAGTTCCCATAGGGAAGCCAGGTCAACTCCTTGCAAACTAGGCATTGAAACTGGAGAGCTCTTCTGTGAGGGGGGGTTTTAATGTAGGAAAGGAGGACGGCCCCCAGGGGAGGGGCCAGCTGAATTCTTTCCCTGCCTAGTTAACTCCTGGTAGGACGAACATAAAACCCACAAAGTCATGAAGAGCTGCGTCTGTCAGTGAACGTAGGAGAAATAGGATTTCCACATGATACTTGCGCTTCCCAATCTTCACATGATTCCGCATTAACAAAAATGAGACAACATATTGTTTTATTCATAAAAAGTACTTAGTACTTTCTAAAATGTATTTTTCCTTTTAAAAGAACAAAAACTGCATGAAACAACAATAAAGACAGACATTACCCAGGCTATGTTTAACTTTACGAGATACAGCCAAAATCCTGCCTTTCACTACATTTTCTTTCCTTGATTTTAGAAATAATGACCTTGTAATGAAAATGTTCAGCAAAGAGTTCTAATCCCTTCAATGTGATTTTTCTGAAGATAACCTGAATTTATAAACCTTTGTATCTTGGCAAAGTCTGTGAATCGCAGTTGGACATCAACAGGTTTTAAGAGTTAGAAGCTGCAATGCAGGCTTTCATGGCATTAATTTGAAGTAGAGTATTGAGCTAGATATTTGGAGTGATATGAAAATGACTTCAAAGGCTTTACACACAATAAGACCAGTAAAGTCCATACTTTCTGCAAGGAAAACAACTGCCAGAGATAATCTACTCACAGCCGCTTTTATTTTTTTTATATTTTAATTAACCCTATAATAATCTAGTGTATGAATCCTGTAGTATTAGTAGTTTCCTTTTTAGATGTTAAAGTGGCTGTCAAGGCTGCCAAAAAAAATAAAAAACACCTGCAAGACAAAAGCATAATGAGCCAGTATGCATGACACACTAGCTCATTATGAAATACTTACCTTAGATTAAAGCTGTGGCAGTAGTTCCCGAGCACAGCTGTGACCGCCGTCATGTTGTCTGTCTTTTGCCAGGATTGCGGGCTCTGGCCAATCACAGCGCGGGCGCCTGCGCTGTGATTGACCGGAGCCACGCGGGAGTGGCTGTACACGGTGTGTTAACTGAAGAAGCAACACCCTGGGGCCGATTCTTCAGTGTGCATGTGCCGATGATGTCGGCACATGCAGATACAGGGAATATCTCCTGGAAGGTGCTAGTTTAGAAGATATTCCCAGGACCTACAGGTAAGCCTCGTTATAGGCGGTAGTTTAAAATGGTTGTCATGACTTGACAACCACTTTAAATGTTTATTTGTAAAATAAGACTTATGTGTATATTATTATTGTGTATATTATTATATATGTGATGTCCTTAATTTATTTGATTTAAAATGTACACTAGTGATGAGCCAAACACCAGAACGCAAATAGGCGAAAAAAAAAATTGTGTGAACCCTTTTTTAGTCTATGGGACATGAACATGAAAAATCAAAAGTTTTTTCAGGAGCAGTGATTTTAATAATGTGGAAAGTGAAATAATAAAAATTAAATATTCCTTTAAATATCGTGGCTTGGGGGTCCCCTTAGTCTGCCTGTAAAGTGGCGCATCTGTGTGATGTTTAGAACAGTGCCGCAGCAAAATGACATTTCTAAAGGAAACATGTCATTTAAACTTGCTCGCGGCTATAATGTATTGCCGGCTCCAGGAAATATATATAAAAATTTCAAAAAAAACAAAAAAAACAGAGTCCCCCCCCCCTCCCCGTAGTCCATACCAGGCCTTCAGGTCTGGTGTGGATTGGGGGAACTCCATGCCATAATTAAAAAAAAAAAAAATTGACATGGGGGTCCCCCAAAAGCCATACCAGACCCTTATCCGAGCATGCAGCCTGGCCGGGCAGGATGGGGGGGGGGGAGATAAGCAAGCGCCCCCCCCGAACTGTACCAGGCAACATGGGGGGGTGGGTGCTTTGGAGCAGGGGGCTCTACGTCTGCCATCCCAAAGCATCTTGTCCCAATGTTGATGGAAACAAGGGCCTCTTCCAGAAAACACTCGCCTAATGGGTCGTCTTCAGTTTTACAGCTCTTATGTAGGCAAGGGCGGGGCCACCCTGTGATGTAAATGGGTGACCCCGCCCCCTCTGACCTCACATGACGTCAGAAGGGGGCGAGCTCACTCAGTTACATCACCGGGTGGCCCACCCTTGCCTATATAAGAGCTGTCAAAACGTAGACAGCCCATTCGGCAAGTCGCCTCTGAAATAGGCAAATGCGCTTTTCATTTTTTTTTTTGGTCCGTCGGCACCGTGATTGACGATGGATGTACATTGTGGGGCACTTTTTTTAGTAAAGGAATTACTTTGACTTTTTTGGTGAATGGGTACAATGTACCTGATACCCATTCACATGGGGGCCTGGATCTGGGGGCCCCCTTGTTAAATGGGGCTTTCAGATAAGCCCCTCGTCCCCAGACCCAAACAACCACTGGCCAGGGTTGTTGGGAAGAGGCCCTTGTCCCCATCAACATGGGGACAAGGTGTTTTGAGGGGACCCCAAAGCACCCTCCCCATGTTGAGGGCATGTGGCCTGGTATGGTTCAGGAGGGGGGGTGCTCACTCGTCCCCCCCTATCCTGACCTGCCAGGTTGCATGCTCTGATAAAGGATCTGGTATGGCTTTAGGGGGGATATATAACACACCTATACACACACACACACACACACACACACACACACACACACACCCACACATATGCATACACACACACACAAACACACACACACCATCTCACAAAATGTTATATATATTTTTTTGTGTGATACTGTGTATGTATATACAGTATCTCACAAAAGCGAGTACACCCCTCACATTTTTGTAAACATTTTATTCTATCTTTTCATGTGACAACACTGACGAAATGACACTTTGCTACAATGTGAAGAAGTGCACAGCTTGTATAACAGTGTAAATTTGCTGTCTCCTCAAAATAACTCAACACACAGCCATTAATGTCTAAACCGCTGGCAACAAAAGTGAGTACACCCCTAAGTAAATGTGTCCAACTAAAGCCCAATTAGCCATTTTCCCTTCCCAGCACCATGTGACTCGTTAGTGTTACGAGGTCTCGTGTGAATGGGGAGCAGGTGTGTTAAATTTGGTGTTATCGCTCTCAGTCCCTCATACTGGTCACTGGAAGTTCAGCATGGCACCTTATGGCAAAGAACTCTGAGGATCTGAAAAAAAAAGTGTTGTTCTACATAAAGATGGCCTAGGCTAAGAAGACTGCCAAGGCCCTGAAACAGAGCTGCAGCATGGTGGCCAAGACCATACAGTGGTTTAACAGGCCAGGTTCCACTCAGAACAGGCCTCGACATGGTCAACCAAAGAAGTTGAGTGCACGTGCTCAGTCTCATATCCAGAGGTTGTCTTTGGGAAATAGACATATGAGTGCTGCCAGCATTGCTGCAGAGGTTGAAGGGGTGGGGGCTCAGCCTGTCAGTGCTCAGAACATACGCTGCACACTGCATCAAATTGGTCTGCATGGCTGTCGTCCCAGAAGTAAGCCTCTTCTAAAGATGATGCACAAGAAAGCCCGCAAAAAGTTTGCTGAAGACAAGCAGACCAAGGACATGCATTACTGGAACCATGTCCTGTGATATGATGAGGCCAAGATAAACATATTTGGTTCAGATGGTGTCAAGCGTGTGTGGCAGCAACCAGGTGAGGAGTACAAAGACAAGTGTGTCTTGCCTACAGTTAAGCATGGTGGTGGGAATGTCATGGTCTGGGGCTGCATGAGTGCTGCCAGCACTGGGGATCTACAGTTCATTGAGGAAAACCATGAATGCCAACATGTACTGTGACATACTGAAGCAGAGCATGATCTCCTCCTTTCAGAGACTGGGCCACAGGGTGGTATTCCAACATTATAACAACCCCAAACACACCTCCAAGATGACCATTGCCTTGCTAAAGAAGCTGAGGGTAAAGGTGATGGACTGGTCAAGCAGGTCTCCAGACCTAAACCCTATTGAGCATCTGTGGGGCATCCTCAAATGGAAGGTGGAGGAGTGCAAGGTC
Source organism: Glandirana rugosa (assembly GCA_018402905.1). Classification (NCBI taxonomy): domain Eukaryota; kingdom Metazoa; phylum Chordata; class Amphibia; order Anura; family Ranidae; genus Glandirana; species Glandirana rugosa. Next base: position 415,026 of record BLSH010092148.1, read on the forward strand.
TCTAACATCCACCAGCTCTGTGATGTCCTCATGGAGGAGTAGAAGAGGTCTCTAGTGGCAACCTTTGAAGCTTGGGTGAACTCCATGCTGAAGAGGGTTAAGGCAGTGCTGGAAAATAATGGTGACCACACAAAATATTGACACTTTGGGTCCGATTTTGACATTTTCACTTGGTGTGTACTCACTTTTGTTGCCAGCGGTTTAGACATTAACCCCTTCCTTACTGGGCACTTAAACCCCCCTCCTGCCCAGACCAATTTTTGGCTTTCAGCGCTGTCGCATTTTGAATGACAATTGCGCGGTCGTGCGACGTTGTACCCAAATAAAATTTGCATCCTTTTTTCCCACAAATAGAGCTTTCTTTTGGTGGTATTTGATCACCTCTGCGTCATTTCTGATCGCCGCTATAAACAAAAAATGAGCGACAATTTTGCAAAAAAGAACAATATTTTTTACTTTTTGCTAAAGTACAAATCCATTAAAAAAAATATTCATCAGTTTTGGCTGACATATATTCTTCTACATATTTTTGGTAAAAAAAAAAAATCGCAATCGGCGTATATTGATTGGTTTGCGCAAAAGTTATCGCATCTACAAACTGGGAATTGATTTATGGCGTTTTTATTATTTTTTGTTTTTTTACTAGTAATGGCGGCGATCTGCGATTTTTAGCGGGACTGTGACATTGCAGCAGAAATGTCGGACATTTTCTTACACATTTTTGGGACCAATGACATTTATACAGCGATCAGAAATTTAAATATCCACTGATTACTGTATAAATGTCATTGGCAGTGAAGGGGTTAACCAGCAGGGGGCAGTGAAGGGGTTAACAAATGTTCCCTGGGTGTGTTCTAACTGTGGGGGGGCAGGGCTGGCCGGGACATAACAGATCTAACTGATCCCAGTGACAGGGATCAGTAGATCTGCTATGTCCCCTGTCACAGAACGGAGAACCGCCGTGTTTACAACGGCGGTTCCCTGTTCTGAGGCTCCCAAAAGAGATCGCCGGGTCTCGGGCGGACTCGATGTCCGCCCGAGACCCGGGCGCGATCGCGCCGCCGCTGCCTCCAGGGGGCGCGCCAGGAGTGCGCACAGTGGACGAAGTCCATGGACCGCGCTGGAGCCGTACTTCAGCAATAGCGCGGATCTGAAGTGGTTAATGGATGTGTTGAGTTATTTTGAGGGGACAGCTAATTTACACTGTTTTACAAGCTGTACACTCACTACTTAACACTGAAGAAATTACACTTTGCTACAATGTAGTCACGTGAAAAGATATAATAAATAAAAGATAATAAAATATTTACAAAAAATGTGAGGGGTGTACTCACTTTTGTGAGATGCTAATATATATATATATATATATATATATATACACACACTGCCTGCACGCCACTAACTAACCTGCCTAATGTAGCTCAAGTTCTCTATCTCCATCCACTACAACACACTACATAGGGCCACTTTATGTAAGCAGCTATATATAGGGCGGGGCGTGGACTTAGCCTCCTGAGCCATGATTGGTCAAAGGTTCCCTGCCTTTGGCCAATTATGGCTCTCACAGCAGAGCGCGCTGTAATTGGCTAAAGCATGCAGGTCAAGTGCATGCTTTGGCCAATCATAAGAAGTCAATGCATTGCGATCTCACAGTGCATTATAGGGCACTTGAATTTGCCACAATTGCCCCATAATGTTCGCTATTCGGCTAATGCTCGATGTTCGAGTTGAATTTACGTTCGACTCGAACATTGGGCCCATCCTTAATGTACACAACCAGGCTTTTTTTTATTTCTTGTTCAAATATCTTATTATTAAACAATGGTTGGTACAATACGTGTAGACCTTTGTCCATGACTGGACTACATACAAACGTGAGATAGAACAGTGGCCAAAATAAAATGACATGAAAGAAGCTATGCGTATGAAGGTGCAGGAAGCAATCATTTTAAATAAAGGAGCCAGATCTAAAAGTCCAGTAGGCTCATTCTTATAAAGTAGTTGCTAGTCCTCAGGTGAGTAAATATAGAAGAAATGTGACTCAAAAAGCATAGCATTAGTAAAACGGTATACTAACTGTTACATTCCCAAGTATAACGGGAAAAAGAGGGGATGAGGAAGGGAGAAGCAGGGGTAAAGCAACCCTAGGTGTCTCTAGAATATGCTGTATGGGGTGTATCAGAGACCTTTCTATTAAGTGAACTACTCATGGAAGCAGTAGAGATTCATCAAATGTGGGTGGGAGGAAGTGTGTTATCCATGGGGACCATAGGGCTTCATATCTGGTAACTCTGTTATGACCGCTTCAATCTTCTAGTGAATCATGGCTTGCATTTGGCTTTTTAGGTTTAAGGCGGTTTTAGGGTTAATAGTGCTATAGATGGATCAGGCATTAGAGTTGTGTCAAAGAGGGTGGAGAGTATGTCAAATATGGATTTCCAAAAGGTTTGTGCTATTGGACACAACCACAAAATATGCGGGTGAGTTCCTTGGTCTACACAACCTCTAATGCAGGTAGGGGGGTATTGGGGAACATATTTGGCAATTCTGGCAGGGACCAAATACCAACGGGTTATAACTTTGTAATTAGTTTCAAGCGCTACAATGTTCTGTGAGGAAGATTTAGTGGTTTGCCAGATATGTGACCAGTCTGCACCTTCTAATGTTAGTTCTAGGTCGTATTCCCATTTGGATGTATAAGAGGGGGTAGGTGGGGAGCCAGTATGTATTAGTTGAATGTAAAGGGCTGAGATTAATTTTTGCATGTCTGTTCAAAAATGTAAGTGGAAGGGGTTGACCTGTCCCTAGTGATTAAAGGTGTGAGGAAATGTTTTATTTGAAGGTATCTGAAGATTTCGGAAGATGGAAGGTCATGAGACTCTCTAAGGGCAGGAAAGGGTTTTATACCGTTGGGAGTTATAAAGTTATGCGCTCTGATAATATTTGTGGAGGACCATATTCAAAAGGAGGAGGGTGAAGTCCAGACTGGATAGAACGCAGGGTTGCACAGAAAAGAGCAATTGGTTATGGGGGGACTGGAGGCAATATTTGGTTTTAAGGCGATCCCAAAAGGGAGAGAGTGGCGGGATACCGGGTTGCATATAGTGCGACGATCAGAGGGGCGAAGCCAGAGGAGATTGGCAACGGAAAGTGGGTTGCAGTTGACTGACTCTACAGCCACCCAGAGGGGGATTTCAGAGGGGGTGTGATATTTAGGCAACAGAGGTAGTTGGGCGGCGTAGTAGTATTTCGTAAATTGGGGAAGGTTTATTCCACCGCTAGTCTTAGGTAAGTAAAGGGTGAAGAGAGGGATTTGAGGTTTAACTGTGTGCCAGACTTATGAGGATACTCGTCTCTGCAGTATGCGGAGGTAGTAACTGGGGGCTAGGATAGGTAGTACCTGAAAGATATAATATTTTTGGAAGGACAGACGTCTTGACCACCGTTATTCTACCCATCCAGGCTAATGGTAGATGGGTCCATGTAGTTAGTAAGTTAGTAAGCCGGGAGAGCATAGGGAGGTAGTTGGCTGAGAAGAGGTCAGATAGGTTAGCGGTTAGCTGAATTTCTAGGTATGAAAGAGTGGGTGGACCAACGAAAATGTAGGGAAGTTTTCAGTCGAGCCAGATCAGCAGGTGATATGGAAATATTGATAGCTCTGGACTTTAGTGGATTAACTTTAAGGCTTAAAACCTGACCAAATTCGTAGAGAATTTTATGGAAATTGGGTGCAGAGGTCAACGGGGATGACAAAAATGAGGACGTCATCCGCAAACATACAAAGTTTGTGAGGATTTAAGCCAACCTCCAGGGCACGAATGTTAGGATTGCTGCAGATCAGGTGAGCGAAGGGCTCAATGGCCAAGGCAAAAAGGAGTGGAGAGAGCGGGCAGCCCTGCCGTGTGCCTCTTTTGATAGGAATTCTGATCTATGTCCCATGTAGCGTATGAAAGCAAAGGGGTTGGCATATAAGGCAGAGATCCAAGAGAGAAAATGATTGTTAAACCCCCAAGGTATTAATATAAATTACAAGTAAAGCCATAAGATCGTATCAAAGGCTTTCCCAATGTCCAGGGACAAGAAACACAAGGGGATTTTGCGAGTGCGGGCTGTATGGGCCCAAAGGATGGCGCAACTAATGTTATCTACTGCCTGTCGGGTGGGGATGAAGCCTACTTAATCTCTGTGTATCAGAGAACCGATAATAGAGTTAAGTCTAGTAGCTAAAATTTTTGCTAATAACTGGATGTCAAGGTTAACCAGTTGCCGACCGCCCGCCGTGGCTTGACAGCAGCAACTTGGTTCGTCATCGCGAAACGCCATCACTTGACGGCAGCCGCGAGAACGGGTGTTGTGAGCGCACGCGTGCCACCAGAGGTGCGCTCACTGTGTTCCGGGGGAGCCAGGGCGCGGGTAGGGTGGACTCCATCTCCACCGGGTACCCGCGATGGCTCCCCGCAGGGAGAGAATGGAGGTCCGTGTATGTAAACACGGATGTCCCTTCTGACAGAGGGGGAAGGGATGTGATCACAGGCTCCCTGTATATGGGAGCCGTGATCACTCCCCTCCCTCAGCCTGCCCAGCCTCCATACAGTTAGAACATACTGAGGGAACACAGTTAACCCCTTAGAGCGCCCCCGCCAGGTTAACCCCTTCACTGCCAATGGCATTTATACAGTAATCAATGCATTTTCATAGCACTGATCACTGTAAAAATGCCAATGATCCCAAAAAAGTGTCAAAATGGTCCGACATGTTCGTCGCAATATCACAGTACCACTAAAAATCGCAGATCGCTGACATTACTAGTAAGAAAGAAAAAAAAATATAAAAACTCCATAAATGAATTCTCATTCGTAAACGCGGCAACTTTTGCGCAAACCAATCAATAAACGCTGATTGAGATTTTTTTTACCAAAAATATGAGGAAGAATATAAATCGACCAAAACTGATGAAAAAAAAAAACACTTTATATTTTTTTTCTTTGATATGTATTTTAGCAAAAAGTAAGAAATAGTTTTTTTTTTTGCAAAATTGTCGGACTTTTTTTTGTTTATAGTGGTGATCAGAAATGACGCAAAAGGTGATCGTATACCACCAAAAGAAAGCTCTATTTGTGGGGAAAAGGATGCAAATTTTGTTTGGGTACGACTTCGCACGTCAGCGCAATTGTCAGTTAAAGCGACGCAGTGCCGAATTGCAAAAAGTGCTCTGGTCCTAAAATAGGAAATCCTTGTGAAGTGGTTAAAGGGGGGCTTAAAGGTCCCGATAAGCCCCCGCCCACAGACCCCCACAACCACAGCCTAGGGCTGTGGGGGGGGGGGGGGGAAGAGAGGCTCTTGTCCCCATGAAAATGGGAACAAGGTGCTTTGGGGTGGGGGGGCACCCATACTCCCCATGTTAAGCCAGGTTGCATGCTCGTATAAGGGTTTGGTATGTATTTTACTGGGGTTTTTTTTTTAAAGTTTGGCATGGGGTTCCCTTAAAATCCAAACCAGGCCTGAAGGGAAGGTATGGACTGGGGGGGACCCTATGCAATTTTTTTAAGTGATTTTTGTTGTATATTGCCAGGAGTCGGCAATACATTACAGCCACGAGTGGTTTTAAATGACAGTTTTTCCTTTAGAAATGTCATTATTTGAATATTTCTTTTTTTTCACTTTAAGGATTATTAAAACCACTTCTCCTTTAAAAATTAGATTTACATACTTTTTTTCAATGATACATGTCCCCTAGGGCAGTACCCGGACCCCTATAACCATTGTATGCCCAATTACTTGCATATAAGCCTTCAAAATGGGTACTTGATTTTTTACTTTCGGGTCCCATTGACTTCAATGGTGTTCATTGTTCGGGTCTGAACTTTCGGGATGTTCGAAAGTTCTGGTGCGAAACGAACAGGGGTCCGTTTGGCCCATCCCTAGTAATGAGTGACAAAGTAACATTATTACCACTGAGACCGAAATAAGATATTAAGCAATAGGTAATAAGTACATTTTCTAATGAACAGAGTGATGAGGCCTAGGTTAAGGAGGAAGGGGGAGGGAAAGACTGCAGTAGATCACAGAGATCATGGTCGCTCAGTGTAGCGTGGGAAGCAGCCTGTAGCTACATTGGGTTATCTCCAGACAATCGGACAAAAAACAAAAAAAATTACAGTTATATAGTGGATGTGGTGTGCGTCGCAAGCAAGTTAAGACCCTGCTTTGTAGGTATAAGGGGGTTGTGGTTAGGGGAGTTGTAAGAATTCAATTTTCTTGAAGGGAGGTATTAAGCGACTGAGAAAGGGTTTTCAACCTGTAGGATGTAATAAGCTTTCATTGAAAGGCAGGTGACAAATGTGAGTAAGTTTCAGTCCATGAAGTCTAATTGTTGTGGAGCTGATGGAGGCGAAACGTCCACATTTGTGCATGTTAGCTTGATATTGGGCTCTCATAGGGCCTTGCGACTTCAAGGGTGAGCAAGAGGCGGATCTAGGGCGTGAGCCCTCACCAGGTGTAACTGGGGGCACAAGTCGGAGTTGCTGCAGAGTTGCTTGAAGGCCTTCAAGTGTTCTGCAGGTATAGTCACTGCCTTGGTGGGAGAAGTGGACGGAGAACGTAAAACCCCATCTACAGGTGATGTGGTGTTGTTGCAGTATCTGAAGGTGGGGTTTCATGGTTCTCCTTTTAGCAATGGTGAGTGGGGAGAGATCCTGGAATAATTGGTAATTATGACCTTGAAAGACCAGTGATTCTTTATTGCGAGCAGCTGACAGGACCTGATATTTAGTACGAAAAAAGTGGAGCTTCGCAATAATAGCCCATGGCGGGCCATCTGCCTGTCATGGGGTTAAGGTACGGTGGATCCTGTCCATAACTCTAACCGGTCAATCGGTATGGCAGGGGCCAACTCCTGAAAGAGGGCTGTCATCATGGACTGCACATCCGTTATGGTTTCAGGGAGTCCGCGTATGGGGATATTTGACCACCGGGCCCTATTTTTAAAGCCCTCCAAGCGTGATTGCAGGGTCAAATTTTCCTCTCTGAGTGCTTCAAGCTTCTCAGAGTGGTTATGAGTGAGTACATCAATGTTGTCTACCCTCTGCTCCAGGTCTGCTGTTCTCTATCCCAACTCCCTGATCTCTCTGGATAGCTTATTGGTGATGTGATCAGAGGTTTGGTAAGCATCCGTTCAAACTGTCCGAGGAGATCAGTGTGTGTTGTGTCAGCCTGGGAAAATAAGGGGAAAATCCCCAAATCTGTGTCAGACTCACCATCAGCAGGGAACTGATGTTGCTTAGCTGAGTGCAGGGAGTGAGTCTGAGAAAATGCAGCCATTGCCATCTTTGAAGATGTCAGTGCCAGCACATCCCGTATAGATTTTGTTTTTAGCTTTGCTTTGGAGCGCAACGCTCCGTGAACCATACTGTGGAGATCGGTACTGTCTCTGTTGGTATGTGCAGTCGCAGATGGCGTGCAGTGAGTCCGGTGGCTGTTATTGGCGGCCGTTTGTCCCCCGAGCGGTGCGGAGCATCAGGTTTCCATGTCTGTCCCATTTGCCTCGCGCATGCACCTGACAACCAGGGTTTTTTTTTTTTTTTTTAAAGGATTGCATACAAAAGAAGAATTCTTTGTCCCTTGTCTTGAGTATATTTCTACAGAGGCCCTAAGTGACCAAAGTTAGCCATAGGTAGATAGATGCTTCAACAGGAATAAGTGTGACACCTACCTGAACATGAACCCACTAGGCTCCGCCTTGTTGTAGCTTGCACATAGATTATCTAACAAGCTGGAGAAATAATGATTATTTCTCAAGGTTTTACCTGCTCATAAAATAGGGATGGGGATGAGCAACTCTGCTTTAGCTCCATTTGCAGTAGGAATGGTGAGACTAGAATGAAGTCTCCAACCCACAACTTGGCCCAGAACACTAATTGAAATCTTTTTTCCACAATTTTCAAGACTAATAGGCAAGCCATTGTTGAAAAAAGGCACAAGCAGTGGCCCTGACATTGGGAACATGTGTCAATACAAACAAAAAGCTTTAAAAATACATTTACACTGGGAAGAGAGTCTTTTCAGGTTAGAGAATGATGTTAAAAAACAAACACATTAATCCTTTTTAGTTACATGCTTGGGGATGTTTTAAGGCTGCATGTGACGTTATTGATTAGTAGGATCATCACAAATCATGGTAATTAAAGACAAAACAAACAAAACTTCGACAACAGAAGTGCCATTGGATTCCCCTTACATTTCCACCCAGACCCCTATTCAGACATGCAGGGAATGTGTGCTCCCTCCTTTCCATGCCAGGCCTGGCTACATGCCTTTCAATAATGCACAAGGGTGCTTTTTAATGTTAGCCCCGCTGGTTTACCTTTGAAGAGCACGGTGTCTTAATGTAGGTACAAGGACCTTTTCTCCACCTCCAATGACTCAAGAAGGTGGGGGTAATAAAGGGGCACACAGATACTTTCCCTTTCCAAATGAGTACATGGATATATTAGTCCCCTTAATACCTGCTTGATTATCACCTATTTCCTCTTACTTACTCCAAAAAAAAAAAAAAAAAAAAAAAAAAAAGTTAAAATAAAACACACACGTACCTTATAAAAATAAGATTTTTGGAGTTAACCATAAAAGCTTATTCTTGAACGCCATTAAAAACACAGGAATCGTAGACATGAACTGGGTTACACTGCTGCCAACATGAGGTTAAGACACTGGCAAAAGGGAGCGTGGTTTCTGCATGGAGCTGTGAGGACATCTTTTCGGTGAGCTCCGTTCCTGGCACCGCTTATTAGCTACATTTGCCTACTCCACAGTGAGCTTTCTACGGGCACTCCCATGGGGAAATGCACAGGAAAGTCCCTACCCACAAAAAACACACCTACCAGCTCCATCAACTTATTCTTCGCCGCGGAACCGGAGGATTCCCTGGACGCCGACAGCCTAGGTCACTCGCCACAAGGAGCTAGCTCCGCCCCCTGTCTCCGTCCTGCGACCAGATGCCAGTCTGTGGCTTCATCTGCCAGCTCTGACGGGCGGAATCATCCACACACCACTCTGAGGTCACAGTGCTGGTGAGCAGTCTCTCCACCATGTCCGAATTGGCTTTGATGCTCCACGGTGTGGAAAGGGCGTTCAAGGAGGAGGTATCAGCGGTCTGCACAGACCTTGCGCAAGTCCTCAGCAGGGTTGAGAAATCCGAACTCTGGCTTGATAGACACTCGGCTGCCATCAGAGACCTCCAGGCCCACACACGTAGCCTTACCATCACTCACAGGATGGCCCTGTACAAAATAGAGGATCAAGAAAACAGAAATCGGAGGAACATCATCAGGATTCGTGGCCTGCCAGAAGCCACTCAGGATAATGACCTGCAGGCCTCTTCAACACCCTGCTGGGTAAACCTGCTGATCATCCTCTTAAATTGGATCGGGTTCATTGCGCCCTACGGCCACGGAACATAACCTCTGATAAACCAAGAGATGTCATCTGTAGGGTACACTACTTTGAAGAAAAGGAACTGATCATGCAGATGGTCAGAGAAGCCTCCACACTGGAGTTCGATGGTGTGCACCTCTCATATTTCCTTGATCTAGCCAAAAAAAGACATTAGACCGGTGCTGTGCATTGAAACTCCTCACGGACAAACTCCGAGCTAATGCAATTAAGTACAGATGGGGTTTCCCGGTCTGCCTAAATGCTAACAAGGATGGCAAGACAGCTATACTTCGCTTCCCCGAAGATTTGGAGAACTTCAGCCTGGATTTAAACGTCAAACCCCCGGAACTACCGGGCTGACAGGAAAATATCCCCGCTCTATCCACAGCTCCGGCTAAGCAATGGCAAAAAAAGTCTCCCACTCAAGTTAGTCTTCTACTTTGCACCCCAACGCCTGACTGGATAATCCCCCACCTGTCGCAGGGTTCCCCAGAGATTGGTAATCCTTCTCCCCAGTGACAGTTACCCACGCTGATGAATTGGAGGTCCTGTGCAGCGGTTTCACGTGAGTCATTTTGATGTCAATGCCAGACCCAGAGACTCTAGTTCTCTCTAATGCTTTCTTTACTAGTTTTGTTGTGCTGAGTCCCTATGATACCCTCACCAGGATATGCAGCTTACGCTGGGTCTAAGTGACTTAGAGCTTACATTTGGGTGCTTGGGGCGGAGCTCCCAGTCCATGTCCCTTCTACTACCCTCTCCACGCATGGACTAGCCTGTGCCCCAACCCCCCCCCCCCCTTGTATGCGGATACTGCACGGCTGTGTGCTTCCGTGTCACCCTCCTGTGTTGGCTGGCTGGTGCAGATTTGCAGAGTCGGGCAGAGTGTCCCACACTCGCACTGCAGGGATCTGCATGCAAATTACAGTTGATTTGTCACCACCTTTTCAGCTACTTTCTGATTCTATCTCTTTCCTTTTTCTTTTTCTTTTCCTCCCCCTTACCTTTTTCTTCTGTCCTTGTCACTACTACCTTCCCCCATCCTTTGCCCCGGAGTTGGCTGCATATTAGGTTAATACAAGAGACGGTCTCCCTACCGACCCAAAGGCGAGTCTTAATGTGATTACACCAAATGTACGGGGCCTCCACACACCTGGAAAAAGGCACAGTCTCTATAGGGAATTAGAACGCCTTCACGGTGACATAATTTACCTACAAGAGACACATCTCACACACATAACCTCAATTAAATTATATTCTCCTGAGTACTGGGAAAATTGGACTCACACTTTTGCTCTTGGTTACCTTGTGGCCCGACTTCTCTTCATCAAGCTACATCATCAAAAGGTATTCTTTCAATAACATCCACTACAGTGACTAATATGGACCGTTGGAAATACCATCAGCTTTCGGGATTTATTAAGTCATTACATAGAAACATAGAAACATAGAAAAGTGACGGCAGAAAAAGACTGAGTAGTCCATCGAGTCTGCCCCTTTTTTTTTTTTTTTTTTTTTTACATTAACCTTGTTGTCTGACTATGGATTTATGTTTATCCCAAGCATGTTTGAAGCCATTTACTGTTGACTGTCTCACAACCTCTGTTGGTAGTTTATTCCAATCATCAACCACCCTTTCAGTAAAATAATACTTTCTAAGATTAGTTTTGAACTTCCCTCCAGTTAGTTTGAGGTCATGTCCCCGTGTTCTTGATTTTGGTTTCATATTGAAAAGACTGCCCTCCTGAACCTTATTTACCCCCTTGAGGTATTTAAAGGTTTCGATCATGTCTCCCCTCTCCCTTCTTTCCTCCAGACTGTACATATTAAGTGCCTGAAGTCGCTCTTGATATGTTTTATCCCCCAGAC
>BLSH010092148.1:447251-457705 GCA_018402905.1 Glandirana rugosa
AGGCACCGTATCGAGGGAACGACTGGTTTGGTCTTTCAACAATGAGGTGGTAGAAGTAGATAGGTGTGTAGTTAATCCATTGCACATCAACATGAAAACACTAAAACTGTGACCATTCCACAACAATCACGGACATACAGTTCACACTGTAGTCTGGCTCGACGAGCTCCCCATTGACTTGTAAAACCATAAGAGTCGGTGTTGACAGAGGGACCCTTAAGTGTACAAAAAAACAAAACCTAAAAGAAACCGGTGGGCAGGGAAAGGGGAAAGACCAAATTCATATGTCCACTCACCGCGATTTGGAACATCGAACTACCTTTCACGTTCACGTACCTCTTTTTATCTTCACCTTGTTTTTTCAATTTATTAATCTAACATCCTATTTGATGCACTTGCACTTTCCATCAAGCTACAAGGTTTAGCGCCACTCACCTGTATACTTAAACCAGAAAGGGGAAAGGGACGGGTGGCCAAAGAAAATCCAAAACAAAAAAACATGTGAATTCCCAGGGAGACAGTTGTGGCTGAGAATACCAAAATGTTCAGTTACCCCTCGAGCAGCTCGGTCTGATGTCACACTTGACATACAGGCACTAACAACACCTTACCAGTGTCAAAATCACAAAAGTACAACTACACGTTACCTAATTGATGTGTGGATAGATGAAGATGGTGGAGTAACAACTTTCTGGTTTGGTCAGCAAGGGAGCTATGCCACGGAAGGCAAGTGACGTATTTGAACAGCCAGAGGCGGCTCTAGGCTTTGTGAGGCCTTAGGCAAAACCTAGACATGAGGCCCTACTCACGCCCATAATGGGAAAAATAATTCAAGCGATAAAAAAAAAATTTACTTTATAAATTGCATATATTAACCCCCTTAGCGGTATTCCCGAGCATGAGGGTGGTTTTTTCATGCTAGGATCGGTATCCCCGAGTCACGCTCGGGGTAGATGTTCAGAGCCTGCAGCAGGGTTCCTTACCTTCTCTTGGCGATCCAGCGATGATCTCCCATAGCTGTGATCGCCGCCAAGTTCCCCGCCGCGCCGTCCGTCGCTCTGCTGACTTCCTGGTTCTGTTCCCTGCAGCAGCAATGGTGCATGGGAGCGGAACTGGGAGGGAAATTCAAATGTTGCACAAACACATAAAAAGGAGGTGATACAATCTAATCTGAGAGGATTACACTGTATCACCTTAGTATCAGACACAGTGCCCTTTCAGTGCCCCTTGCCATTGTCATTTGTGACACATAAAACCCTTTGAAAATGGCATCAAAAAAGCGCTGTCCTACAAATGCGCTTTTGGATCAGCTGAGCGACTGCGACACGGAGGTGCTTGCAGAACAGAGCGACAGTGAGTCATGGGGAGGTTTGTCATCTGACTCTGACACCGACACTGATCCAGAAAGTGACAACGCCAATGATCCCGCACCTGACCTAAGCGATGTGCGCACTTGGTGCCCTATAGACAGCGATACGGACCAGGCAGCGCCCCCGAGATTCCGATTCACTGGATCTCCTGGGATGAAGGTTGATGTGGAGAGTGACAACCCTCTGGCGTACCTGAAATTATTTCTTACTGAGGAGGTAATTTTAAAAATCGTCACAGAAACCAACCGCTACCATGTGCAGCAATCCGCTACGCTGCGTGCCAGATTTTCCAGATCCAGAAAATGGGAACCGGTCACTAAAGAGGACATCTGGCAGTTTCTGGGACTCATCATCCTTCAGGGGTGGTGGGCAAACCGCTCCAGAAATGGTATTGGACCACCAATAAGATACTGGCCACTCCATTTTTTGGCACCGTGATGTCCGAACACTGTTTTTCACTCATCATGAAGAATTTACACTTCGCCAAAAACGAAGAGTTTGATGAGGCCACGCATCCTGCGCCCAAACTAAAAAAAATCTGGGAGGTGTGCCAAATGATTGTCACCAACTTCCAGCGGACCTACGTGCCGGAAAGGGATGTCAGTGTGGACGAAAGTCTGATGGCCTACAAGGGACGCCTGATCTGGATACAGTTTATTGCATCCAAAAGAGCGTGGTTTGGCATCAAATTTTATATGCTCTGTGAATCATCCACTGGATATATCTGGAATGCGGTCATTTACACCGGTAAAGGTAAAAAGTTCAATCCCAGGTACAGCCGCTATGGGATGGCCACATCATCTGTCCTTTCACTGCTGGACCCATTGCTGAACCAGGGATATTGCGTGACAACGGACAATTTTTACACATCTCCGGAACTTTGAGGTTTTGCTCCTAAACAAAACTGATGGGTATGGTACCGTTAGGCCAAACCGGCGTGACATGCCATCAATGTTTGGCAAGAAAAAACTAAAAAAAGGAGAGATGGTTGCCTTTCAAAAGGGTAAAATGATGGCAATGCGATGGCGAGACAAAAAGGACGCGTGTCTCATGAGCACCGTGCACAGCACCTCCACTGCCATGGTCCGCACAAAACACGGAAAAGATGTGCTGAAGCCGCAAGTCGTGATCGACTATAATCACACAATGGGAGGGGTCGACCGAGCCGATCAGGCAATGACATTTTACCCGGCGATGCGGAAACAGAAGAAGTATTACAAAAAGATTTTCAGGCATCTCCTTGAACAATGCCTTTGGAACGCCTATATCCTTTATAAAGCAAACACTAACATACCTCTTGTTCATTCTGACTTTATCTGGAAGGTGGCTGAGCAGATTTTTGTCAACCACCCGACGCCATCAGTATCTGCTAACAGACCCGGACGACGCGCTATTTTCAGTTAATGAAAGGTCTGGACAGCAGGCAGACCAGGTAAGCATCCAGACTCTTCTACTACAAAGCCATGCTGTTGTCATAGATGCAGTATGCGGTTTAGCATTGTCCTGTTGAAATATGCTAGGTCTTACCTAAAAAAGACATTGGGGTTGATTTACTAAAACTGGAGAGTGCAAAATCTTGTGCAGCTGTCAGGGCCTGGTTCACCTACTGGTGGCACGGTGGTCATCCGGGCTAAAAGCTGTAGTTTCCGTGACCATCTGTGTGTTTCATTTTGAAGAAACACACTGCAGTCCATTTAATATGGTTTGCTAAGGGTTACGTTCACATCTGTGCATTTTATGAAAAGGGCCTGGGACTTTCTGGTTGTTGGTTCCATAGACTTCAATGGATCAAAAACATGCACTGAAAAATGCAAAATGCACCCAAAATATGCAAACTGAAACCTGCATTAGGTGTGAACCAAGCCTAAAGCCTTGTACACACGATCAGATTTTTGGACAATAGAACGTCCGTTTTTTGTTGGATGCTTGTCTAATGTCGAAAGGGAAGAGCGTACTAAGAATACGAAAATTTTCGTATGACTGAACATAATGTCAGAAGTGATGTAATGCTTTGAATATTTTTGCATTTTTTTTTGTTTATGACCATGCATTGTCTCGGTCGTACGATTTTTTAGCACAAAAACCATACTAACGGAACAAAAATCGGATATTGCATTGACGCATTAAAAACATTTTTTCTAGCCTGCACATCCAGCTTTTGTCTGACGAAAGATCAAAAGCCGCTGTCAAAAGGTATACTAACGGTAAGAATTTCGGACGACAGGCCGTCAAACGAAAATTCCCGTCCAAAATTTGCATTGTGTGTATGGGGCTTTAGTCAGTGTTTTGATTGCTGTGCGTACTGCCAGATCCATGCTGCTCTTGAGTTATCCTTGTATCCTATTCCCTTACTGCTGCTCGTCTTATTCCTGTACCCAGTCCTGTTTTCACCTTTTCTTGCATTGCTCCTGCTACCCTTGCTTCCCATAATGTATATATTTGTACATATTGTATATAGTTCTTTTGCTAGGTTTTGGTTAATTAGGCATTTTTGGTTGTGGGTCAGTTATTGTTCATGTTCGCCATTTGCTGGTGTGTTCATGTCTTTTTGCTTGCAGTTAATAAATTAACGCCATTATACATGGTTTGCCCCATTTTTCTCATGTAGCTACATATAACTGGCCATCCCAGCTGCTGACTCCTGACAGCACCTCTGCATAGAAACCAATTCGCTTCCAGGTTTTATTGTCAAAGCTTAAGCTAGAAGCTGATTGGCTACCATGCACAGCTGCACCAGATTCTAAGTGCTCCAGCTTTAGTAAAATATCCCCTCGACTGTCTGTTCCAGGTGAGTCTAAATTGCCACAGGGGAGTAAAACCCAAATTGGGCTGAGGATCAGAGATCACTAGAAGTGTATGAGAGGAGCCTGGGAGATGTGTAAACCCGAACAGGACTTTTAAAGGCTCCCTCTGAGACACTCTGCTGCAAGGACCAAGCAGTGGAAAGCCAACGAGGAGTGAAAGTGAATGGAAAGTTGAGGTAGAGATACCACTTGATGAGAAGGCATTCCCTGGGTTACAGTGCAGGTTTTGTTGCAGCTTGTAGGCTGTCTGTGTACTGCTTGGCTGCTGTTGTGTGTAATACCATTGGGCAGCTGTATAAGTAAGGTTCTCAGAATGTGGAGTTGAGTTGAGGGCATTAATGTGACATTCTGATCTAGGCCTACAGAGACATTTATTCATCACAAGGCTACTACAACAAATAATAAATGCAAAGGTCATAATACACTGCATAAAGCAAATGCAATACAGATATTTAAGAAAAGATCTACACATATTCCTGGAATGTACAGCCCAACATCAATGTTATGTTTGAGGAAATACTGGTGTTTGCGGGAACAATTGTGTTTGATTAAATACTAAGACCATTGAAGAATTTGTCAGAGAAAACCGACGGTTAGACTTACCGGTAATCGTGTTTCTACGAACCTTCCAGGACGGCAACACCGGAGAGATGATAGGCTCCTCCCTACAAGAAACACAATCAGTACACAGCTGTTTAAAAGGCCCCACCTTACCCTTGCTCCTCAGTTATTGTAAATTCATTCTCCCAAACAATTCACAAGGGTTTATTAAAACACTTAGGTACTTACCACCTAATGTATACATTCTCCTTCACCCAATACAGGGCAAGAAGTAGGCCTGCTGTCCTGGAAGGTTCGTAGAAACACTGTTACCGGTAAGTCTAACCATTGGTTTTCTCATCTCACCTTCCAGGACGGCAGCATCTGAGAGGATAATAAAGAAATCCACAGGCCTACCTTAGGGTGGGACCACTGCCCATAGCACTTTTTGAGCGCAGGCCAGGTCTTGTTGCGAAAGGACCTCCACCTGGTAGTGCTTCAGGAAAATGTCTTAGCTGGACTAGGTGGCTGCGCTAGGAATCTGCTGCCAGGAGGCTCCTGCTTTTTCAGCCCAGGAGGTTGCTAGGGCTCTAGTAGAATGTGCCTTCAATTTTTCTGGCGCCGGTATGCCTGAGCTCTCATACGGTATGTAATGGCTTGCCTTATCCACCTAGGGACTAAAAGTTTTGAAGCTTGAAGTCCCTTCCTTGGTCCAGAGAAGAGGATTAAAAATGATTAGATTTTCTAAATTCTTTTACCCTTTCTAGATACGGGAGGAGGCATCTCCTGACATCTAAACAGTGAAATCTCCTTCCCCCCCTCATTCTTTGTGTTCTCATAGAAGGATCGTAGTGTCATTACCTGAGTCTTATGGAACGCTGCTGATACCTTGGGCAAATACATAGGATCTGGCCTAAGTATGATCCTATCTGGTAGAATGGACAAAAAGGGTTCTTGTATGGACAGACCCTGTAAGTCCCCTACCCTTCTGGCCATAGTAATAGCCAGTAGCAAGGCTAATTTTACAGTCAGAAATTTAAATTACATTTTAAAAAAAGGTTCAAAAGGGGTGACTAGATAATGCCTCTAGTACCCTTGTTAGGTCCCAAGGTGGAAACCTATTTTTTGTGACAGGGGAAGTCCTATCTCTGGCAACCAAAAATCTCCTAAGTAAGGGTTCTTTCGCTATCCTAGCTTCAAGGAAAACAGAAAGAGCTGCCACTTGTACCCGAAGAGTGTTGACAGCCACACACTTCTCTACTCCACCCTGAAGAAATTCCAGGATTATGGTAACAGAGGTGAAAATTTACTTTTGTTTACAGCAAGTACAAAAGATTTTCCAAACTTTAAAGTACATTTTTTGTGTTACTGCTCAGAAGGAGAGTGTCTATCACTCTGTCTGAGCACCCTTTACCTTTAAAGGATCTGGCGCTCACTAACCAGGACGTCCGATGAAAAAACTCTGGTCTGGGGTGCAGCACTGGACCTTGGGATAAAAGGTCCGGAAAGGGTCGGGAGCTTCCAGGCAGGTGCTACTGACAGCATCTTCAAGGTTGCAAACCAAGCCCTTTTTGGCCACCATGGGGCTACTAGTAGAAGAAGGCCAGAGGACTGGCTGATCTTCTGGATGACTCGAGGAATCAGTGCCAGAGGGGGGCAATTCCATCTCTGTGCTAGAGCATCCAGGCCCTCTGACTCGCTTTCGTGAGAGAGAGAAAAAAACTTTACCTTCCTGTTCCTTTGATTGGAAAAGACATCTATCTATCTCTGGGCATCTGAACTTCTGGACTAGAAGCTGAAACACCTTTGGGTCCAGCTCCCAATTTCCCCGACTAACAAATTGACGGCTGAGGAAGTCCGCTTCCTGGTTGTCTATGCCTCTTATATATGTACTGCTGACAAAGAAACCACCCTGCATTCGGCCCAGCCCAGAATCTCCTTCACCAGGACTATTGAAGTAATATGATCATTTGCTCTAGAACAAGTCAGGATTCTAGCAGCTGGATTTTGAATATACTTATTAGTCCTTTAGTTTTGATTTAGGTATCCCAGCAAGTAGAGCAATATAGTGGTCAAGTCTGGCAAACACAAATGTATTAGCTCCCGTTCACACTGGTGCGACTTGTCATGTGATTTGGAACTGTCAAATTACTTGACAGTTCCAAATCGCATGACAAATCACACCCTATTGTTGGCAATGGAACTGTTCAAATCAGTGTGACTCTGACTTTGTGGTGCCGCACTGATTTGAAAAAGGTTCCTGCATTTTTTCTATTTCAGATGCAACTTGCATAAACCTCTTTGCATGAAGACGCACAGATGTCAGCCAAGTCCCACCGACCTGTGGCTTTGAAATCTTGTGGCTTCAAGTGAAGTTTCACAATTTCAAAGTCAAATTCATTGTGAACAGGGGCTTAACCACTTGCCGACCACCGACCGCAGTCTGAGGGCGACAGAGTGGCCCGTTATCGCAAACTGCCGTCATACGACGGCAGCTGCGATAACTAGTGCTGTGAGCGTGCGTGCGTCCGGGGGGGCCAGGGAGCGGGTAGGGCGGACTCGATCGCCGCCGGCTACCCACGATGGCCCTCCCCTGCAGTGAGAGAACGGAGGTCCGTGTAAGTAAACACAGATCTCCATTCTCAGAGGGGGAAGGGCGGTGATTCCTGTATATGGAAGCCGTGATCATCCCCCATCCCCAGCTAGGGCAGCCCACACACAGTTAGAACACGCCCAGGGAACACAGTTAACTCTTCGAGCGCCCCCTGCAGGTTAACCCCTTCACTGCCAATGGCATTTACACAGTAATCAGTGCATTTTCATAGCACTGATCACTGTATAAATGCCAATGGTCCCAAAAAAGTGTCAAAATGGTCCGACATGTCCGCTGCAATATCGCAGTACCGCTAAAAATCGCAGATCACCACCATTACTAGTAAAAAATATAAAAAAAATAAAAAACCCCAGAAATTCATTTTCATTGTCCGTAAATGCGGCAACTTTTGCGCAAACCAATAAACGCTGATTGTGATTTTTTTTACCAAAAATATGAGGAAGAATATAAATCGGCCAAAACCGATGGAAAAAAATGTTTTTTTTATATATTTTTTTTGGATTTGTATTTTAGCAAAACGTAAGAAATTTGGGTTTTTTTTGCAAAATTGTCGCTCTTCTTTTGTTTATAGCAACGATCAGAAATGACGCAGAGGTAATCAAACACCACCAAAAGAAAGCTCTATTTGTGGGGAAAAAAGGACGCAAATTTTGTTTGGGTACAACGTCGCACGACTGCGCAATTGTCAGTTAAAGCGACGCAGTGCCGAATCGCAAAAAGTGCTCTGGTCCTAAAGGGGGAAATCCTTCCGGGGCTGAAGTGGTTAATCAGCGTTTCAGCCACAATGTTTAACAACACAGGCATTAATTGAGCAATGTTTTTCAAGTGGAATAAAAATGTTCTGGCAGCATTCTGTAAATGTGGATCAAATGTTAAGCTATAGCATCAAAAATAACTCCCAAGTTCTTCAATTTACCCTGAAGCTCGAGTACAGTAATAACATATAGCATTAAAGGACTGGTTTTGCAAAGTTGATAGGGGGACTGGAGTAAGCCACTAAGTATCAACTTCAGTCTGGTCACAGTTTAGGAAATTTTGAGACATCCATGTTTCAATGTCACACATACAGTTGGATAAGAGATTGGGCTCCATGCACTTAAGCAGCTCGCATGCGGTATTTAAGTTTTACCTAAAAAGGCACACTATACCTAAATATATCGCATGCGATCCTGAAATTGTCAATTTGCAATGCCGTTTTGTGGTATTTACCTCACAACTCTCGGTAAATGCCACATGAAGTCAATTCATAAAAGGAAATAATTAAATGCATGCGGTAAATACTGGTAAGTACTGGTCCAGGCATGCGGTATTTATTAAATGTAAAATTAGCCAATTTTGAGTTGTCTCTGCCTTTTCTAATCAGTTCTCTCAACCTTAATGCTTAGAAACCTAAATATGGAAATATTGGGGTTGATTTAGAACTATATATGAATAACTAAAGAACATTTTTTTTTAAATTTTGGATAGCGTGGAGAAGCATTAGAACACCTGTCAGGTTTTATTGTTGTCTGTGCCCTGTTTACCATTATCATCGATTTACCCTCCCTTCCTGTCCCATTACGTTAGCAATTTATTTGCGTTTTTACAGTACATGAAAAAAAAAAAAAATGCTTGAATAAAACAGTTTAGCATTTTTTTCTGCTGGGAAAATGCTCCCAAAAAACAACATACATTTTTTTCCTGCTCCTAAACATTGGGGCCAGGTTCACACATGCAGCCACGGGTTCGTGCCTAGGGTTCAGTGCATCCCTGTTCACCGGTTTGGGTGCAAATCGGGTCCAAATTTTGGCCCGAATTCACACCTGAATCGGACCCAAAGACACACAAGATCCTTTTTGAATGCGGACCACGGCCACCCTGGACCTGTATGAACCGGTTCCATCGAGAGCCGGTCACAATCACCTGTCATGCGAATTTGATGTGAGGAAATCTGTATCAAAATTCACATGTGTGAACCCAGCCTGAAGATTGAAAAATGCTTCTAGCATAAAATAGTGTGCATGGACATATAGGATAACACTATTGGCTTCTAGAAGCAGAAAAAAATGCTGATAATAGCTTCTAAAAGCTTAAAAAAATGCTAGGGTGCATGGAGCCTAATGCGGTTACCACTCTATTTTTGGCTGTCTGTATCCCACTGGTTAGATTTATGTTCACTTCCTGTCTCAGACGAGAACACAAATTGGTACTCTCTCAATTTAACAGTTGTCACTGAAACAACTTTCCCACAAGAAGATTTCCCCTTACCGTCTTGCTTTGGTGACAGCTCTAAAATGTGGAATTCCCAGCACTTTTTGACAACGGCCTCTGGGACAAAGAGAGGGTGAATCTACCAAACTGTAATACAGACAATGGTAATAAAAATCTGACAGAAGTTCTAGCTGTTCTCTACTCTGTCTAAAACTAAAATAGAAAACAGGCTTTGGATCTATATATACATACATACAGTATCTCACAAAAGCGAGTACACCCCTCACATTTTTGTAAATTTTTTATTACATCTTTTCATGTGACAACACTGAAGAATTTACACTTTGCTACAATGTAAAGTAGTGAGTGTACAGCTTGCATAACAGTGTAAGTTTGCTGTCCCCTCAGTGAAACTCCCACAGCCATTGAGGTCTAAACTGCGGGCAACAAAAGTGAGTACACCCCTAAGTGAAAATGTTCAAATTGGGCCCAATTAGCCATTTTCCCTCCCTGTTGTCATGGGACTTGTTAGTGTTACACGGTCTCAGGTGTGAATGGGGAACAGGTGTGTTAAATTTGGTGTTATTGCTCTCACTCTCTCATACTGGTCACTGGAAGTTCAACATGGCACCTCATGGAAAAGAACTCTGAGGATATGAAAACAAAAATTGTTGCTCTACATAAAGATGATCTAGGCTATGAGAAGATTGCCAAGACCCTGAAACTGAGCTGCAGCATGGTGACCAAAACCATACAGTGGATTAACAGGACAGGTTCCACTCAGAACTGGCGTTGCCATGGTTGACCAAAGAAGTTGAGTGCACATGTTCAGCGTCATATTAGAGGTTGTTTTTGGGAAATAAATGTATGAGTGCTGCCAGCATTGCTGCAGAGGTTGAAGGGGTGGGGGGGGGGGGGGGTCAGCCTGTGAATGCT